>CM076674.1:135905359-136435359 GCA_038501925.1 Xenopus petersii | reverse complement strand
TGTTTTATTATTACAGGGAAAAAAATTAATCATTTAAAAAAAATAATAATATTTGATTATAATGGACTCAATGGCAGAGGCCATCCTATACTTCTGAGCTTTTTGGATCAAATACCTCTATTTGCTGTTTTGTAGTAGATATTGAATTTGAGGTGCGAAGCAGTAAAGAACATTTTACATCTTATTAAAGAAAGGCAAAGAGTTCAGCTTTTTCTAATAAGCAGTCAGGAAGTATAAAGAAATTCACAATAGAAGAGAGTTGCCACTCAAATGTGATGCACAGCACTGTTCTCTGAAAAAGATTTTCTGCACCACAGGAAGAACAGTTGTCAGTAAACATGCAGGTAGTTGGCTGTGATCTCAATAAAAGTGTAAACAAAGGTACCACTAGTCTATTACTGATAATGCCTGACGTACTGGATCTACTGTATGTCAATATACCACTGACACAATGTATATCACTATATATATATATATATGTATATATATATATATATAAAATGTATTGACTCGCAAGTATTTGTCTGTGTTACAAAAGCTTACCAGGAAAATTTTTAGTTTCTGCTTTGGAATCTAAGATCAACTGTAGAGTTGTGATATTATATTTTTTTATATTAATATGTTATTGCACTTTAAAACAGAAATAAGACAACTTGCCTCATATTGCCTCCTAGATTAAAACTGCTCAGTCCCCTGATCCTTCTGATCCTCCCATTGGAATGGCTTACATTTCCAATTTTGCAGCAGACTCATAGGGGTTATTTACTAAAATCCAAATATAGCTAATTTTTTAATAACAAAAAACATGACCAAACTCCCAAACCCGATTTTACCTTATTTATTATTAAAAAAGATTGATGTAAGTGGTTTGGGTAATAACTCGATAAAAATGAGACAAAATCATACGATTTTTATGGATTTTACTCCCTGAGCGCTTGATTTTTTAGGACATTTTCCCAAAAAGCATATATTTTTGGTATTTTTGCAGAAAAGCCTGAAATGGTCAGATTTTTAGGCTAATTTCAGAAATTTCGAAATAGGATAGGGACCTCTGCTATTGACTTATACACAACCTCTGCAGGTCTGAGATGGCGGATTTTGGTATTCAGGCTTTTTGCAGCATCGGGTTTAATAAAAATTTTAAAAAATTTTGAGTTTAAAAAAAAACTAGAGTTTTGCCCCAAAAAGCCCAACCTGTTTAGTAAATAACCCCCACGTGTTTAAAAACACCAAACTAGGAATAACTTTCAGTTTTTTTTCTTGATAAGATGCACTAAATCTGCAATTACAGGACACTGGCTAGATAAATAGGACATACATTGACACAGAAAAAGCACTGCAATAAAAAATGCACCAGTAGGACATACATTTGCAGCCTTATGACCTGTGCACTCTGAAAGCAGGAATGCTCACTGCTGCCTATGTCTTTATTCTCCAAAAGTCCTCTGTCATTCCATTGAATATAGAAATTATTCCTATATATATATATATATATATATATATATATATATATATATATATATATATATATATATATATATATATATATATATATATATATATCATTATATATCAGTTTAGCCCCATCCTTCTGTTTGTTTGCCCCTCATGCTTTTATCCCATCCTAAAGGCATTCAGTGAATGATGGTGTTTACATATATTTACATTATGGACAGAAACTTCATGTATATGGATATATTCCACAGAGACATAGATAAAAGAATTTCAGGTACATTCGTGTGGTAGGGTTAGAAATACTAACCTCTCCATTGCCTGTATAGATCTCTCTCTCTGCATCTATCTCTATCTCTCTGTGTGTTGCTGTGCGGAGGTCTCTTTCTCTGTCTCTATGTATTTCTGTCACTTGTTCATGCTTCTCCCTCTGTCTCTGACATTTTTATTCTTTGCGTGTTACTTTTGCATACATTTTTCAAATCTATTACACTCTCCCTATTTTTTTTATTCACTCTGTATATATCCCTATTTGTAAAAAGTTTGCAATAGTAAGGGAAACCAATTCACATTGAAGAGGTTGTCCACCTTTAAGTTAACCTGTAGTCTGATGGAGAGAGAGATTTTCGGAGACAATTTGCATTTGGTTTTCAATTTTTATTGTTAGTGGTTTTAGAGTTAGAGAGCTTTCTATGCAGCAGCTTTCCATTTTGCAATTTTAGCACCCTGTTGCTATGGTCCAAATGACCCTAGAAACCATGCATTCATTTGAATAAGAGACTTGAATATGAATAGGACTAGGCCTGAATAGAAAGATGAATAATAAAAAATAATAACAATGCATTTGTAGGCTTACAGAGCATTTGTTTTTCAAATGGGATCAGTGACCCCCATCTGAAAGTTGGAAAGAGTCAGAAGAAGGCAAATAAAAAAAAAAAAACTACAAACAATAATAAATAATGAAGACCAATTGAAAATTGATTAGAATTGACCATTCTATAACATACTAAAAGTTAACTTAAAGGTGAACCACCACTTTAAAATCTTTACATGATTCTGTGCTACCCTGTGCTGTAAATGCTACTGTGGCAATATACTTTACATATACTTCATACATACTTTGTACCTTGGCAGGTGCAAATTAGTGATGTAACTTAAATCTGGCAGACCATGCGGGGGCCTGGGGGAGAGGGGTCCCAGACAGACGTGGGGTCTGCTGTATGCTTCCAACTCTCTGCTACTGCTCACCACTTACCATTGCAAGTAAGTAAATAAGTAAATACATGCATGGGGTGTCTGGGAGTTCGCGACTCTCCCATCCCCATGGTGGGAGCATACATTTTACTTGCAGGGATGTCTGGACCCCAACATTATGCCATTGGTGCATATTAAACCTTCTTAAAGAAGAACTAAAGCTCATGAAAGGACACCTTATGTCTTCAGCTTCAGATTTACAGCACAAGCCATGTTCCGTTGTCATTTAGCTTAGGGACTGACTCACTATGTGAAGTACAGGTATGGGACCTGTTATCCAGAATGCACGGGACCTGGGGGTTTTCGGAATAAGGGATCTCTCCAAAATTTGGATTTCCACACCTGAAGGCTATTAAAAAATAATTTCAAAATGTGGGGGCCGATTCACAAAGGGTCGAATATCGAGGGTTAATTAACCCTCGATATTCGACTGGGAATTAAAATCCTTCGACTTCGAATATCGAAGTCGAAGGATTTTAGCGCAAACGATCGAAGGATTATCCTTCGATCAAAAAAACTATGGGAAGGTCCCCATAGGCTAACATTGAGTTCTATAGCTTTTAGATGGCAGTAAAGAGACAGTACTTCGACTATCGAATGGTCGAATAGTCGAACGATTTTAAGTTCGAATCCTTCGATTCGAAGTCGTAGTCGAAGGTCGTAGAAGCCCATTCGATGGTCGAAGTAGCCCAAAAAACACTTCGAAATTCGAAGTTTTTTTACTTCGAATCCTTCACTCGAAGTTAGTGAATCGGCCCCTAAATGAACTCAATAGGCTGGTTTTGCCTTCAATAAGGGGCAGATTTATCAAGGGTCGAATTACTAAAAAATACTTCAAAATTGGACCATCGAATTGAAATACTTCGAATTCGAATATCGAATTTGAACTTTTTTCATCAAATTTGGGTATTAAATCCTTTGAATCGAACGGTTCGAAAGACTTTATCATACGATCAAACTATTTTACTTCGACTTCAAAAAACTTGAAAAAAGCTGTAGAAGGTCCCCATAGGCTAACATGGCACTTTGGCAGGTTTAATTTGGGGAAATATTGAAGTCGAAGTTTTTTTTACAGAGACAGTACTTCGATTATCGAATGTTCGAATATTCAAACTATTTTACTTCAAAACGAATTTGAAGTAAATTCGAAGTTGTAGTATCCTATTCGATGGTCGAAGTATCCAAAAAAGTACTTCGAATTTTGAATTTTTTTACTTTGAAAATTCCCTCGAATTCACTTCGACCCTTGATAAATCTGCCCCTAAGTATTAATTATATCCCAGTTTAGATTAAGTACAAGGTACTGTTTTAGTATCACAGAAAAAAAGGAAATCATTTTAAAAAAATGTAATTGTTCTATTATAATCGGAGATGGCCAAGTTTCCGAATAATGGATCCCATACCTGTATATATAAAAATTAAAAGACAGGGCTGATTAGCAATTAATTTAGATTTACATTAACTGGCAACAAAGAAACAAGTGCAGTGTGTATCAAAATTGATTAATAATAAATCATAAGTCCTGCAGCATCAGCTTCTATGACAAAAATGTAACCACGGTTTCTGCTAATGTGTTGATGACTTCCAACAGCGCTGACATAGTTCTCCATGTACAGTGTCAGTAACACTCAAAAGCCTAACAAGGTCAGAAGTGAGCTCCTTTGTACAAGGCCTGTATTATTACTGCTATAGGGCTGGTACAGAAAGTTCAATGTGTAAAATACAGCATTCCTAGCCAGGTTTTACTTTAGTTCCCCTTCAACTGCTGCTAAAAAATGTTAGGGCACCTGGTCAAGGAATAAACTGTTCTATCAGGTTGCTCAGGCTTGAGATTGCAACTACATTTTCATTACAGCACTCTAAAAATACCTGTTAATAATAATAATAATAATAATAATAATAATAATTATAATAATAATAATAGGAGGTTGTTGCCACATGGCATTGCCTGAATACATTTACTTATTTTTAAAGAACTGTACTGCTTTTTGTGTTTTGGTAAAGATATTGCAGAAGATTATAGTATTGATATAATGATATTGAGTACAAACTCTGAAAGTATACTTTGCCCTGAAACAGTCATCTCCATGATTTAAAATATTATAAAACTAATTTAAAAAGTTTCAACCAGAATATTAAATACCTAAAGTCTTCTAGTTATATGCTACCATTTAGAAGTTTGTTGCTAGAAATTATTTTGCAAACTTGGCACTTTGAAAGTGTCTCTAAGGGGCACAGCAGTTAAGGATTTTCCACGAATGAAAGAGCCGTCTGGTTTGCATTAAGAACTACTTTATATTTGCATTTTTTGCTAATAGGTGTAGGGAGTGTCCCAAGGTTGCGGTGTTAAAGTGTAAAAATGACACCTGTACAGTTATTAGAATGTCCAAACCAGGTAAATTACTGAAATCACCCCAGGGGTTGGACGCAAAGGTGTGAAACAGCCTTTTTAATATGATTAAAGGAGTTAGTGCCAACCCTGGAGACTTGAATCAGAGATAATTGCACCATTATTTAAAACGATTTGTAGAGCGTATCTAATACAGAGCAGCATGAGGTTCCTGTTTAAAGGGACACTACTACTGAGGGCCAAATTAGGGTAAAGAATGTGAGCATTTGAAGGGTTAAATGTGTAACTTAACCTTCTGTACTAGCATGTAGCATCTAGTGATTATAAGAGATTTTAAATATAGTGGGTATTTACATCTTGGGGATTATATATTCTTTGTGATGTATGCAAAGTCAGAGAGGAATGGGTGGAGAAATCTTAAATAGTAACAACCTAGTTACAGCTTCTAGGTTAGTGGAAAATGTAAGGGCAAGTATTAAAAATACATGGAGCAAGAACAAGTTAAAACCCTCTAACTGATTTTTTATGGACAACATAAACAAACTTGTGTATAATGCCATATCAAGCTAATATCTAATTAAATATATGACAATAAAACCTTTATTTACCAACTGTGTGCATTTATTTCTTCCATGTTAATTACACATGGTTGACTCCATGACAGGTATATTACAATATGGACATGCTTACTGCACAGGCATGTACAACCTATCTAAGTGTCTGAAGGCACCTGAGCAGTTCCAAATGCAGGCTGTATAAGAAGCTTTGAATGCCAGTATTCTTTTTTTCTGAGAGCAATTCACTTAACCCCTAAATATGGCTCCAGGAATATTTAAGTTTTTTGCAGTACATGGATGCTGATTAATAATTCATGCCAAAGCATTCAGCTTGGGTCTGATAAAAGCTGACTGTTGTAATGGCAGCCTAGGATTGCAGTCTTTATGAGTTTCATGTAGTAAGAAATCCAGTATCTGTGACCGTCTCCAAGGAGTACCAGGCCATTACTTTTTATTTTTTGTATAAACGAGCAAACCTTTCCAACAGTGGCTGCTAGACAAAATGCCCAACCAACAATATGTACCATCATAACCACCAAACAGGAGTTGTAAGTGCAAATAATAATTCCAGTTAATGTTTCATTGTAGTATACCATTTTAGGCAGCATGTTCTACCAATGTAAAGCAGGCATGTCAACTGTTTAAATAGCTACCATTTTGTCTGTTGTGTCAGATTTTTGTTATTCTACAAACAAACCTAATTAATAGTGAATTCTAGGTTTGTAAAGCCTTATATTTTTGTTATATTCTATGGCAGTGATCCCCAACCTAATTAATAGTGAATTCTAGGTTTGTAAAGTCTTATATTTTGCTATATTCTATGGCAGTGATCCACAACCAGTGAGAAACATGTTGCTCACCAACTCATTGGATGTTGCTTCTAATGGCCTCCAGAGGTGCTTATTTTTGAATTCTTGGCTTGAAGGCAAGTTTTGGTTGCATACATGTAAATGCAAGATGTATTGCCAAACAGAGACTCCCCTGGGCTGCCAGTCCACATAGGGTCTACCAAAAGGCCGATCACAGCCATTTTGCATCATCCAGGAACATTTTTAATGCTTGCCTTCTCCCCCTACTTTTTTTGGATCTGAATGTGGATCATGGGTAATAAAGGCTGGGGATCCCTCGTTCTATGGTGTGAATGCAGCTGACTTTGGCCCTTCGTGTCATTTGAGATTGACATGGCTGATGAAGACCAACATACAACCAACAAACAAGGTTTGTCATCTTTAAAGATTGGTAGTGCAGACATCTAAGAGTCCAATCAGAATATGGAGCAGATTTAGTAAGATTTAAAGAGATAAAACTCATATCTTGGGATGAAACTAACTTTTTCTGGTGCAATGAAATTTGCGGTTTCACCAGCTGTGAAAATATGTTCTGAAAGAAGTGTGCAAACATCATTATTATTTGTTCCTTGTCCCATCCATCTCAACCAATGACATTGGAGCATAAGTAGCAACTTAGAAGGGTTAATGCTCCTCTTCCTGGGTCAGCTTATGACCTTCCCTAGTCTAGTCACAAGGTGGCAGTGTGCTAAGATAAATATTGAGAAGCCATGTGGCTCTAAGGATTATTTGCTAGAGACAACCGCAGGTGGAAGGAAGTCAAAAGTGGAACCTCAGATAAGTGAAGCATTTAATGTGTAAATTCTAGATAGTTTCTGCCTGGGTTCCACTCAAAGAGGAGTTCCAAGAAAAGGACAGAGAACTTTGAGTGAATTGAACCATTCATCTATACATGTTCTAGATTAGGGAATGCTCTGATCAGTGCTGTTTGTGAGTATATTGTAATTGTTCAATTATTTGGTTGGTTAATTTACAAGTACCACTGGTACCCCTTCCTTATTTCAAGGGTCCACAACTGAGTACATTTAGTCTCATCTGGGGCACATATATTGTAAACCTCATAGTCCAACTTACAATAGCCTTACAAGATGTCTATGAAGGCTTTCATCCAGGTCATGGTATATTTATTAGAAGTAAATCTAGAGCAACTGGACTCGCTAATTAATCAATGAAGATGTCTGTACCAGTCAGTTGAACTGAAGAAGCTGCTCGGATGAGTAGTGAAAGGTCCTCCACGATTAATGAGCAAGTCCTTTTGCTTTACATTTAGATTTGCTAAGGTAATTTGGACCCTAGCAACCAGATTGCTGAAACTGCAAACTGGAGAGCTGCTAAATAGAAAGCAAAATAACTCGCAAAATTAAAACCAATTACACATTGTCTCAAAATATCACTCTCTAGATCATACTTAAAGTTCATTTAAAGGTGAACAACCCCTTTAATTAAAGGTCAGTAATATGTTTTTGCCATTCCCATGGTTTTATATTGGATTGGTAAGTAACAATTATAAAGCATGAAGGCTCATTTCTTTTTTTTTTAAAAGTTTTTATTTAACACTTGGCTATACATCAAACAGTGCAGCATTACAAGTACACAAATAGATAAATAACATATCCTTTCAACGACACATAGATAGTGGAATCATGACAGTGCTCAGAACAGTGTCTTGGAAAGCCTCATTCAACAGGTGACATTGGAAAGACATCCACCCACTGACCCCAAACCTTATCAAACTTGTCAGGAAGCCCTCTGGCTTCATAGGTCAGTTTTATTAATGGAAGCACACAATTAACCAGATTTGCCCATTGCTTAAGTGTAGGGGGTTGGGGTTGGATCCAGTGCATTACAATAACCTTTCTTGCGTAGAATAGTAAGGATCTATACAAAATCCTGGTGTGACTGCGGGGTACTAGCTCGGCTACAACACCCAGTAAGCACGCCTCAGGGGACAGCACCTGTGGTAGGTCTAAATAATCGCTGAGGCATCTCACCACTTCCCTCCAGAACCGTAGAATTACGGGGCACTCCCAAATCATGTGAAGCTCGCAGAAAGTAGATGGCACCGTGGACAGGCAGAGGATTTGTTAGGGAAAACCCTATGTAATCTAGCAGGGGAGTAGTAAAAGAAGTGCAAGATTTTAAAGTTGATCAATCTGTCCCTGGTGGAAACCAAGAAGTTATAGGCATTATCAGTGGCTTCCTCCCATATGTCCTCTGAGATCGTAGGTATTGCCTCCTGCCATCTGCGAAGTGCCAATTGGAAGGGAGATGCCTTTGCCTCCTGTAGATTCCTATATAGGGAAGACACCAACTTCAAGGAAGAAGCCTGACGAAGGGTAGTCCCAACATCAAATCTATGCATCAGCGGGCTATATCCCCCAAATTGAGCGTTAAATGCATGTTTCAGTTGCAGATACCTAAACTTATCTATAGGCACACCCAACAGCCTTTCTTGGAGACAGGGAAGAGATGGAAAGGAACCTTGTTCCAGTAGGTCACCCATGGTTTTAATGTGGAACCTGGTCCAGTAAATAAAGTCAGGGAGATTGCGGAAGTGTGTGAGATGTGAGTTGCCCCAGAGAGGGGTGCATTGCGAAATCAGGAATGGGGAGATGTTATACATCTGCAAGGCAGTGTGCCAGGCCCGATATGGTGTCCGAAGGACAGGGGGCAATGGGTTTGAATCCTTCAATTTACGCAAAGGACAGTGAAGTAAAGACTCTATTGACCCTAATATTAATGCATGCAGAAGCATATTGGGATTTTCAGCAGTGGGATTAAACCACTCATGAATGTGGGACAGCTGTGCCGCCAGGTAATACAACCACAGATCAGGCAGACTAAGACCCCCCCGTGACGTGGGCGCTGTAAGGGATTTCCACGAAATTCTGGGTTGTTTTCCTGCCCATATGAAAGTTAATAGCTCCGTGTTGAGCTTACTGAAAAATTCTTTTGGTATAGTCGTTGGAGCATTCCTAAAGTGATACAAAAATTTCGGGAGATAAATCATCTTGAAGATGTTAATCCTACCCCACATGGTAAGAGGAAGTTTCCGCCACTGTGTGACTGCTGTTGCAAATTTCACCAGTAGTGGGGAAAGATTAAGTTCTCTAAACTCTGATTCCTTAGGTGATATGCGGATACCCAGATATTTTATTTCAGTCGCCCATTTAAGGTCGGTAAATGGAAGTTGCTGTATAGAGGGAATATTATCAATTGGCATAATAAGGGACTTGTCCCAGTTAATTTGCAGACCCGAAAACCTCCCAAAGACTTGAATAATATCCAGAGCAGCCCGAAGTGAGGGGCCGGGATCTGCCATAAAGCCTGACTGATCCGGGTGTATAACTGTTGATATAACCTTCAGAAGTCTAGAGGCGAGCACTTTGGCCAGTAATTTTGCGTCAGTGTTGATCAATGAGATCGGCCTATAAGAGTCACATAAATCTGGGTCTTTACCTGTTTTATGAATTAACACTATAAGCGCCGAGTAGAGGGAGGGTGGAAGTCTACCTTTCCCAGCACTGTCATTCAGCATGTTTAGGTATTGTGGGATTAGGTCAGGTGCCACTTGCTTATACCACTCAGCTGGCAACCCATCCGGGCCCGGAGTTTTATTACTGGGGAAGGACTGGAGGGCTACGGCTATTTCTTGTTCTGTGATGGGATTGTCCAAGTAAGACATTTGTTGCCGATCCAGCTGAGGACAATCAAGGTCTTGTAGGTAATTGTGTGCTGACTCGCGAACAATTCAAACGTGATTCGTATAGAGTGGCATAAAAACTACTAAAGGCAGCAATAATATCACTAGGGGATGTAGTGATGTCTCCATTGTCGAGCCTAACTCTAGGAATTAACGAAGGCTCATTTCTTATGATAGGAACAAACAAGTAGCACCATTGAGGGTGCATAATTCAACTGGCATTTTTTTTATCTACCTGTAATCTCATTAAGCAAAGACTCATAAAGCAAACTATGGTGCAAGTTACTGTACCCTCAGATGGAAGGGCTGTCTGTAACTCATCACTAATACAAGGCATTTGTTTTGCCCATGAATTACTCAAGGAATAGTCAACTGGTAATTAGTGTACACATGTCCTGACAGCATGCTTCCCTTTGCATTGGGTGTACAAGAGATTAAGACATAATGTGCATACAGCTACTAAAAAATGCCTTACCCTTTAAACAAAACAGGGATTGGTTGTCCATATATTGCATTATATTTAAGCTGGCCAACTACGTCAAAGTCATCGCATATCTGGCCAGTCCTACACTCAAATCACATGTGACTCATCAAGAATTACTTTGCTTCACTATACATTTTACACAGATACATATATATACTGTGTATATATATATATATATATATATATATATATATATATATATATATATATATATCTATATATATATATATATATATATATATATATATATATATATATATATAGACCATTTTTTCCTATTTGTAATAAATTATATTAATTAAAATAAGGAAATTCAAACCATTTAAAAATGAAGAATTATATATTTTATAAACAATTTACTGGTTTTGATCCTTCTTGATAACGATATATGGAGAAACTGCTAAAGTGATTGGTATCAATATTCCAAACATAGCACCCACCGTTGCCTTGCTCTTCAACTCTGCAAGCATCTGTGTAGTTTGCATTTTAAAACCAAAGCCATATGCATGGGAGGTGTTGTCAAAATGGTTAACTGAGCAGCATTTTGGGAGAATAATTTTGCTATTAATTTATTGCATTGAAGTAACTGAAATAATTATCCATTGTTTAATATGAATACCCAGCTAACTGGAGAAGCAGCGATCCTTACAGCGTAAATTTCTTTTCTCCCTCAAGATACAGCAAACGCAAATAAGATTTGCAATTAAAAATAAATCGCACTTGCCGCTGATCAGAAAGCAAACTATATCTCATCTGGAGCTAGCAGAGAAATCGCACTCGTCGAAGTAGAAACATTTACAGTATGTAGCATTAAATCAAATGGCTAATGTGACTGTCAAGATTTCAGGCTCCTAAAATCAGCACTATAATTAGCAATCAGTAATCACTGTTATAGTGGGATAAGGCTTGTAATCTTCAAATTACCTGTTTGCACCAATTACATCTTACTGATGAAACATTCCAATCAAGTGCATGTGTGTCTAACAAAAAAAGTTTGTGTGTGTGTATATATATATATATATATATATAGATAGATAGATAGATAGATAGATATATGTATATATATATGTATATATATATATATATATATATAGATAGATATATAGATATACATATATACAGTATATATATATATATATATATATATATATATATATATATATTTATTTATTTAAGTTCCCAGCATCATGGGAACTCCCCAGCATTTTATTGTAGCCACGTCTTGGCTTTAACCAATTTCAAGGCTCATTATGCTGATCAATTAACAGATTTCTTAATATTATTGATTCGTATAACTGCATGTTATGGCCATGTCTTTGAGCTACTTTCTTCCAAAAGGTGCAATCCTCTGTGGGTATTGGTGTCTGAGGATGATAATTTAGTTTTCCTTCTCAGATACCACATATATTTATAATGAGAAATATGCATTTTCACATTACTTTGTAAAATGTACATTTAAATAGTTATCTATAAATTATGGCTAATCTCCCCATTATAAATGTATTACATATGTAATACTTACTTCTAAAGTGTAACTGAACATCCATTAGGAATTCATGAACATAATGTATCAGTCTGAGATATGAATCTTCACTATGCTGATCTATAAACTCAGAATGGGGCTGAAGAAGAACAACGGGCAGATGGAGGGGTTTCTGGCAAGATGGTGCCAAACATTTCAGAGCAAACAAAGGGCCATAATTCCACAATCCCCTCTCTTTTGTTACAAGTGATGAGATGGTCTCCTTACTCTAAATATTTTAAATGTGGATATACTTCCATGTCTCTACATGTGCTGCATTACAATCATGAACCCAATAAGGATGAAACTGGTCTGTAGTTAGAATATGATCAACTGCCCGCCCAACAGGGGAGCTATATTTAGTATTAGTAGGTTTTTCTTACTGGGATTCCCTCTGCTTTGCATATAAAGTAGTAAAGGATCTAAAAATTATTTTCATGCGAGCCATGTTCCTTCAAAAAGCCATGGTAAAGTGAATCCCACAACTGAAAAGAAAAGTTTATTTTATACACATTATGGGGGTCATTTACTAAACTCTGGTCGGGCCTTTTGGGGCAAAACTCAGGTTTTTTTTTTTAATTTATTTTGAGTTTTATTAAAGCACGATGCAGCAAAAAGCCTGAATCCGAAAATCCTCTATCTCAGACCTGCCGAGGTTGTATATAAATCAATGGCAGATGTCCCTATCCTATTTTGAAATGTCTGTGGACTGCTCTGGAATTAGCCAGAAAATTCAACAAAAAATCCGAAAAATTTGGGCCTTTCAGGAAAAAGCCTGAAAAAAATCAAGTGATTCGGGGAAAATTTTTTTTGTACGATTCACGTTTAAGCCCTATTTTTATCAGGTTTTTATTCGAACTGATTAAATCTAGCTTTTTTAATAATAAATACGTTTAAATCGGGTATGGGAAATTCGTTGTGATTTTTTTATTTAAAAAAGTAGATAAATTCAGATTTTAGTAAATAACCCACAATATGTTGGTTTTTCCACCCCCATAGTGCAACACATGACCACATGCAATATGGTTCAAATTAACGCAACCAACTCTGGCATGTACTGTATCAGCAGCTTTACCTGTTATGTTGTTGATTTGTGTTGGAAAAAAAAGACAAAAGTCCATTCTAAAGGAACCCAGTACACTATCTTATCTGCTATGTAATCTGTGCCATTTAGCCCTATTTAAGATTGAATAGTTACTCCAATGGCTCCATAGCAGCTTTGTTTATATGAACTAAAGTAAAGCAAACACACAATTTTTACCAGTAGAAGGTAAAGCTCCCCATAGACGCGAACGACCAATTTTAGGGAAGCCAAACAATCCTTTGAAATTATCGTGCGGTTAGTGGGATTCGAACGATCATACATCTTACGATTTCTCGGCCGACATCTGTCAGAAAATTGATCGGCCAGGTCAAAAAATCTTTGTCGGTCCCAGTGCAATCTATCTATGTTTGCAGGGCCAAGCAGGCAGCTCCCCTTTGTTTTCCTGGCAAATTGGTCTTTTTTGTTGATGGTAAATTCGTACGATCGTTGTGAGAAGATCGTGGTCTCACGATTAGGATCTGATCTTTTAAAAATCTCAACATCTATGGCCATCTTAACACTAGATTATATTCTAATGACTTGATACATTTTATTTTTTTTGCTGTTACTGTTCCTTTAAAGATACCCCAAGCACACTACCATAATGAAACATATTTAGCAAAAAGTCACTTTAGAGCTCAAGACAGTCTGCAAGAATTTATCAATGGCTTAAAGTGAGAGTTCTCCCTTTGATAAATACACTTAAACATCTTATAGCTCCGGCAGACTGTCTTGAACTCTAAATTCACTTTATGCTAAATATGCCCTGTAGTGTATAACTTGCATTTATGGTATTTCTACTAAAGTGCATAACCTTGCATATATTTATTCATTGCCAGTTTGCAGCCCAGTGGCTTTGGGCCCAGTAACAAGATGTTACTGGGCCCAAAGAAAATTACATTTAGAGCCCCCAACATATGCAGAGGTTGTCCTGTTTTACCAATATATATTGAAATTTCTACTTATTTTGGCCTTGTGGTATACCCTATATCTCCTGGGCCCCTCTGCAGCTGTAGGTACTTGTAGTAACGCTCCTGTTGCAGCCCAATTCTTCACATTAGTCAGATGTCTCTGCAAAGTGGCAGCCTCCTACATGGAACTTATAGATTTACATAATTTAGTATCATCAGCAAAAACAGAGACAGCATTACCAACTACATGTAGTAACATGTTGAAAAAACAAAGAACCAAGGACAGACACCAGTGGTACTCCACTAACAGCATTGATCCAATTAAAAATGTTCCATTTACCACCACTCTTTGTAATCTAGCCTTCAGAAATATTACGTTCAGGGCCAATATTTTCTTTATTGTTTATTAAATGCTTTAGCAAAATCTAAGCATATCACATCCACTGCCACTGCAATGTCAAGTTCAGAGTTAAAGCCTGCCCAATCAAATCACATGGCTCCATTGTTACATTTTGACTAACAAACATCAGCTTCATCTCCAGACACGTAAGGGTTACTGATCTTCCCTACAAACTTCTGTTTTGGGGAAAACTAGTAAAATAGCATTTTTTTTGTTCAGATTTCACATATTTACAAAAAATTGCAGCTGATGGTGGCTTCACTATGCCACTTTTTTGTTATAGGACTACACATAAAAATACCAACAATCCCATTGTGAGCTTTATGTTGATGAATATAATGTGCCAGATATTTATTCATCCATGATTAACATGAACATTTCAGCACCAGATGACTCTGACCTGTTCTCATTTCTGGCATCATTTGGATGCGATGAGATCAACCTATGCAAATGTTGAAGTCAGGCAGAGGAATTAATCAATGTGATAATTGCACCAATTATATGGGGCACTCACTGTAGTCAGTGGAAAGATGAAGAAGAAAAATATTACTTGCCAATTGAAGGCATAGCCTAATTTAGGTGTCTACAATTCATATGAGAAGAGCGGCAAAAGAAGAAAAATATATAAAAAAAAATTAGCACATTTATTAAAGAGAGAAAATTTCAGAAATACAAATATAAGAACTGGGAATTATAGCTGACAGCTTTAGGGGCAACCAATTTAGACTAAATTTAAGCAAAGGTTTCCTACTTCATAAAAGAGTAGTTGAACAAAGAACAGCCTCCCGGCAGAGCTAAAAAGATAGTAGGGTAATTTCAAATAATTGTACATGACGAAAGGACATTTATCTACAGAAAAAAATACACATTTAAATAAAAATATAAAAGAAAGTGTAGCATAAAAGAAAGTGTAACATTTTACTGCAGGTTTGAGAAGCAGGACTAATTGGTTAAAATATTCTTCTGCAAAATGTTAGAAATCTGAATGGCTGACTGGGAATTTGAGAAAAATAATCTGGAATTATTTCATGTAATTATTTTTAGCCTTGTTTGCATCTCACATACATCTACACACTGTCAATCATTCCTCATGCATTGGCATCTTCTCCCCATCATAACAGTGTAATGTTTTAATGGCAACCTGGAACTTCCTATGAAACATTATTGGTCTTCATTGCTTTCATTTTTATGCATTTTATGTTTTTATTGTTTATCCTTCCATTGGGCCACACTGCTGTTTATCTTTCATAATGGCCTCCAAATTGCTGCATGGTTGCAGGGGTAACTAGGTCACAGCAAGCAGACAGCAGTTAACATTTCATGTTTGAGAGCTGAAGAAGAGCAAAACAATTTAAACATTTAACAAACAACAAAAAAGAGAACCAATTGCATATTTTCTAGTTAGTATGCATTCTAAGGGGAACAACCCCTTTAAACAACCACTATTATATCTGTAGCCTTTTTAGAACCTAAGGGTCAGTCCACACAAGCAGATTCGTGGAGATTAGTCGCCCCAGCGACATATCGCATCTTCTTCAGGACGACAATCTCCCCGAACTGCCTTCCCCCTGCCCTGGCCGGCTAAAATTAAAATTGCCTGCGGCAATTCATACACAGCGCTTCATTTTCCAAAGTTGCCCGAAGTTTCCTCGTAAATGAAGCCCCGCATGTGAATTGCTGCAGGCGATTTCCATTTTAGCCGGCAGATTGCAGGGGAATGCAGTTTGTGGAGATTGTCATCCCGAAGAAGAAGCAAATTGTCACTGGGACGACTAATCTCCCCGAATCTGCTTGTGTGGACTGACCCTAAAATGCACCAATTCACAGTCCACTCACTGGAACTTGGAGAGGGCAACATATCACGACTTTCTGCAGTACAGTTTATCCCGTGATTTAGCAGTTTAACATTTTTTTTAGTATCTAATTATTGAACAAACGATTGAACAAAACTTTATACCACCATCTTCTATCCAACATTTTTTGGATCTCTTCAGCAAATCTCCCAACTATTACGAACCCAGCAATGTCCTACTAACTGTCACTTTGGAATATAAGTAATAAGGCTCACCAACTAACATCAACACATTAGCTAGTTATTACAGGTAGGTGACATAATATCCAGAATGCTCGGGCCCTGGGGTTTTCCCGGATAATGTATCTTTCCATGATTTGGATCACCATACCTTGAGTCCACTAGAAAATCATTTAAACATTAAATAAACCAAACAGGATTGTTTTACCCCTGATAAGAATTAACTACATCTTAGTTTGGATCAAGTACAAGGTACAGTTTCCAAAGAAAAGGGTAATCATTTTAAAACTGTAAATATTTGTTTAAAACTTTGGGAGATGGCCATAATTCTGAGCTTTCTGGATAATAGGTTTCTGGATAATGGATCCCACACCTGTGATATATTAAACAATCCTGAATTCCCCCAGGGCAGCAATCTGTGATCTCCTGTTGGTTGTCACAGCACACTGCTACATCAGTTTACATGTAAATTTACTTATTTCTCTTGATGTTTTTAAGCCTGCTTGTGAGTGTAAAAGAGTGTAATGACCCTCTGCCTACTCCCCTCCTTCTTCCTTCCCTCTTGCTTTCTTAGCTTATAACAAATAAATCATGGGAGACCTTGAGAAGCATGCCATTTTATTAATCCTTACGCCCCGTGTTGCCATTGTTACCAAAATATATTTTTCCAAGCTATTAATTATTGTCACCATTTAAGTTAACTGGGGATTCCAGGTTTCTCTTACTAATCCTTTGGACAATTGTGTGAGCTGATATACTTAAGATGATGCCAATACGATGTGATGATGCCAAGTAATATGGAATGGAGAATGGAAAAATTATTGATTATACTACTAACACCATGAATGTATAACTGGAGAGTCCCCTCAAAACTTGGGCTTTCTAGAACAGCAAAAGCTTAATTTACTGATGCATCTCCTGACACGTCTCTCACCACTTTTCCACCAGAGACGTCACTGAGCAGAGAAAAGTCTGAGGATGCTTCACGTATCAGTATCTTGTACTTTTGCAACCCAGTCCATGTTTGGAAAAAATAACAGGGGGCATTCCTGTAACACATTTTTGATATTAGCAATATAAAAATGGCAAATATCATGAAATGTATAAAAAGTATTTAAATAAATTTGAAGAAGTGTTCAAAAGAATATTCAATAATTGTACATTATTATACAGGTGATTTAGTAGCTATGCACTGTACCTATGAACATATTTCTAATAAACCCTGCTGTATGCACATTAAATGCAAATCCTAATGCCCATAATATTTGCATACTACAAGGTTGCTTATCTGTTGTCAGACTTTAGTTACTATTTGATGTCCAATGAATAAAAACAATACAACAAAACAAATATTGCCTTAATCAGCACATTGCAGCTATAGCACTGGCCACCTGTAGCCCTTACCATGAAGCACTAAAGGTGGCCATACACGGGCAGATAAAGCTGGCGATATCGGTCGTTTAGACCAATTTGACAGCTTATCTGCCCGTGTATGGGGGCTTCCGACGGGTCTTCCCGATCGATATCGTGGCCAGATTTGATTTTAACCCGATCGACCTGTCTGAGCCCCTTGGCGTATCGTAATCCGATCGCTCGAATGTACAGCAGATTACACCCAAAATAGCCATGCCGTTAGTGGCATATCGGGGAAAAATCCGCAAGATTGGCGATGTCGCCAAACGAGCGGATCTTTGAGTCTATGGCCAGCTTAACTTTCTACTACTCCTCTCCCATCTAAAGCAGGAAGGTATGGGCTGCATAGAGCCGTATATTTGAAGGACCCTAGTGCAACTGCAAATTACGGGGGCCTATTTACTAACATTCTAATTTCTTTCTTTTCAACAATCACATTTTTCATTATTATAAATTTATGAAATGTAAAAACCACAAAAAACTCTAATCCAAAACTTCTCCAAGTAAAAGCAGCCAAGGTCCCATAGAAGTCAATGGGAGCTGTTCTGATTTTATTGGACCTTTTTTTTAACCATTCAGTTGATTTTTTTTTGCTAGTAATTGTCTGAGGTTTTGAGGTTTTCATATTTTTAGAGCATGGTTTTTTTCCGCTTGTACTTTTTACATTCAGATCTTTTAATAACTTTCATTGCATTTGTGGTTTTAGAGAAATAAAGTTTAATCATAGTTTCAAAAAGCTCTAATACCATTAAAATTCAGCATTTAATAAATGGGCCTCTGTATATACACCCTTAGTCAGTGATGAGTACACAATTTTGTCTGCACAACCTAAATATATCACTGTCCTAAAAATTAATTTAACTCCTATATTGCGAAAACATTTTATGAAGAACAAAGCATTGCCTTCCTTATTAAAACATTACCCCCCAAATGTAATAAAAGGCATTAAGTTTGCCCAGGAGCAGTAACACATAGCAACCAATAAGATGGTTGCTTTTAAACAGGTGACCTTTCTGATTGGTTACCATTGGTTACTGCCCATGAGCAAACTTAGTGTCTTTTACTATATAATCCCTCATATATCTAAACCATATATAACTAAATATATATATGTGGATATATATGTTTTATATGTTACTTTATATATTAGTGATGGGTGAATTTATTCGGCAGGCATGGATTTGCAGCGAATTTTCCCATTTCACCACCTGCAATTTTTTTTTCACGACACTGTTGGAAAAATTCGCTGCTGAAAAAATTTGCTGTGTAAAAATTGTCGTGCATCAAAATAATATTGACGCCCATTGACTTTAATGCATTTGGACAAAAGAGTGGCGCATGTAGAAATTGTTGCATGTGCGTCAAAATTAATTTACATACTGTATATACACAGACATTTTTGTTGTCTGCTAAAACAATTTTCACCACAAAATATAAAGAATGTTATGCAAAACCAAGTCCAGTTGGTTCTTCCGAAATATGATACCTACTTGAATATTTCTATGAACATTAAAAGTTCAGTCAGCCATTAGCAAGGAATATATATATAATATATATATATATATATATATATATATATATATATATATAGTACAAGCAATGCAGGTGGTAGCAAATTTGCCCTTCAGTAGGTGCGAGTCAGCAATAAGAATCTTGCCAGGTAGCGCCTACACACGATACCTGTTGTCATTAGCCTGCAGGGTGTGGGTGTAAGCACATGGGTGGATGCCAGTTGGCATCACTCACAGCACAAGAAAAATAATAGCGTTTGATGAAACAAAGAGAGAAACCTTAGCTGCACATCTATCAGTGTAGACTGCTGGATATGCCACAAATTGATGGATGTCGTTTATCTGCTATATCACACTCGCATTTTCTCCAGGCTTTCCTTGAGCTTTGCAGCATGTTGTTTCTTGGTGCTATGCACAACTTATTTGTTCTGATTAAAGGACCCCAGTGGGTTTTTAATGTTGCATAGAGAACAAATGGCAAAATCTGTACCAGTTTGGGCACCAACAAAAACTTTGCTTTTAACAGTAAATATGGTTTCAGCTGGAGACACTTATCATGACAGTGCTTGTGCTACATGAAATACTGTGGTGTTCATGCAAATGGCCTGTAGATGTCACTGTGCTCATAGCTATATTGTGCATACTTTCTGGTAGCTTAAAAGTGAAAGTTACTGTTGTGTAATGGCTGCATGAGCCTGCTAATAAAGCACTGTTATACTCTACTCATCCTCGGCTACCCAAAACATAACAAATTGACGACAAAATGGCTCATCTACCTCTGCAGCAGCCTGCAACTTTTCTTCCAAATCCTGGTGAGCCTACCATACCTTTTACTGCTTGGATCTTGGATGTTTGAAAATTACATTATTGCTGCTGACCAAGGGGAGATTTCTTCTGCTAGAAAGCGTGCTTTACTTATTCACTGCCTGGGAGCAGAGGGACAGCGTATATTCTATACATTACCATTACCTGATGATACTTATGAAACTGCTCATACTGCTATCAAGAACTTTTTTGTGCCAAGAGTAAATGTGGTTGCTGAAAGATTCTGCCAACGTGAACAATGTAATGGCGAATCCACAGAACGATTTGTAGCAGCTTTGAGAGAGCTGGTTGTTATCTGTGAGTTTGGGACTCTAACAGATGAAATAGTGTAAAAAACGAACTCACCTCACCTTAGAGAGAGACTGCTCCTAGAGCAGGATTTAACCCTTGCAAAGGCTATTACAGTTGATAGCCAAATTGAAACAGCAGTGGCAGAGGCTAAAACTCTCAGTCAGGGAACTGCTGGGAATATACAGATTGTGAATTCAAAACTGTAGCCCAATAATGCACAGTCACGGGCAAAATACAGTGTTACGGCAAGGGATTCACCTACACTGCAAAACCGTGCAGAAAATACAAATAGAAAATACTGCTTTTGCTGTGGTTCAACACAAAACACTGCAAATCATGTTACATGTCCTGCAAAAGCGGTACTGTGCCGCAAATGCACAAAGGTTGGACATTTTGCTAAGATCTGCTGTAGTTCTGCTAAAGATGTTCATGAAGTCACTACTATAAATGTTACAGTATTAAGTGTGGATAAAGCTGGTACATTTATTCCAGACAAGTTGTCAGTGTCAGTACTGCGTCTGCTGACAAGGGACACTCCATTAACTTAATGCTTGATACAGGTTCAGCTGTTTCTATACTACCAAAGGATATTTTCTTAAAATACTTTGCAAAAGATCCGCTTGTTGCACCTGCCCTGAAACTGGTCGGTTACTTAAAGGATCCAATCTCTGTGCTTGGTTGCTTGCCAGTGACTGTACAATTTGAATCAAATACTGCAAAATGTGACTTTTACATTGTGAATAAGGGTACTGCTATAATTGGAAGGGATCTCTTTACTGCATTAAACCTACAATTAGTTGATGGTCTCATTACTACAGCACCAGTGCCTGCCACACAGCCAGTGTCTAAAATTTCATCACAAAGCAACAATTCACTGGGTTGTGCAAAGAACTTTGTACACAAAGTTAAGTTGAGACCAGCTGTAAAACCAGTATCATTCCTGATTCAGCATGGGAAAAATTGCTATTGATATTGTCGGTCCTTTTACAGATGTTCCTATAGACTGTAGATTTGCTATAACCTTGATAGACTATTACAGTAAATGGCCTGAAATTGCATTTGTTTCTCATATAACATCAGCTACAATAATAATATTTCTGTCTACAGTCTTCAGCAGAGAAGGTAATCCAAAGGAGTTAATATCAGACAACGGACCACAGTTTGTCTCATTTGAGTTTGAATCCTTTCTGAGTGAGAGGAATATTGTGCATAGGAAATCTTCAGTGTATTACCCACAAGCAAATGGAGAAATCGAGTGATTCATCAGAAGTCTGAAAGAAGCACTACAGAAAGCAAATCTTACTGGGAAATCTTGGAAAGTATTTACAATAGAGTTCCTACATAACTACAGAGCAACGTGCCATGCAACAACCCAATCATCTCCAGCTGAATTATTACATGGCAGACAGATGCACACTAAGTTACATGTTGCAGACATCACACTTCCACAAAATACTGTGTCTACAAAATCATCTACTGCTGACATTGTGAAACGTCAACAAGCCAAATATAAGGCTTAAACTGACAGAAATGTGGTGCAAGAAAAATGCACTTTCAGCCTGGATCTTTAGTCAGAATTAAGAAACCAGGAATACTGAAAAAGGACAATCTAAATTTATTACACCACTTGAAGTGAGACGCCAACAAGGACCATACACATATGAACTGTCTGATGGACGCATATGGAATGCAAGTCACCTTGCTCCTGTTAGATATGAATTTGTAGAAGCTCCATTTGATGAAGGACATTGTCCTACTCCTGATGTCAACTGCAATAGGTCTGAGGAAAGTGAACCTATAAGGCGTACTGAGAGAGAATCAGAAAACTACCTGCATGGACCAAGGACTATGTGATGAGAATAATATATATTATTGATTTAAATGCATACTGTTTAATGTTGATGTTTATTATAGTTGTCCAAATGCTTTCCTACTATAGGGGGAATATGTGGTGTTCATGCAAATGGCCTACTTCCTGGTAGCTTAAAAGTGAAAGCTTTCTGTTGTGTAATGTCTGCATGAGCCTGCTAATAAAGCACCGTTATACTCTACTCATCCTCGGCTACTCAAAACATAACAAATACTGTTGACCATGCCAAGGATTTATGCCAAGCTTAAGGCGATTTAGTGGCATATGCTTTGTAGAGCTAGTAGGGCACTATCTATGAACATTCATCCTAAAACCATTTTTAAGGTTAAATATGTAATAAAGAACAATAACAAGAGAGATGTTATTGTCATTGCTTTACGTAAGTGTCTAGTGTTACTTTGGCAGACATACTGTAACTATCCAGGTGTTAGAGGTTTGCAACTGCAGCTCCATTTGGCTGTAAGATAAAACATATCAAAGATTAGCCTCCTACTCTCTTGGCTACAGTTTTTGTTTCTTTGATATATGAGCTTATATTTTATAAAACCAAAATATTGTTTCTATAAATTCGGCAATGTTTATATGTATACTATTATACTGGATTTGTAAAATATATGCACTTACATATACTGTATGAACAAAGACCGCACTCACAGGGCTTTTCTTTGTGTTATGTTTCACCTCCTGAGGACGGCTAGAGTTTGGTAGCCGAAACGTTGAGGAATAAAATTTCATGATAAGCCCTGTGAGTGCGGTCTTTGATCATACAGTATATATATATATATATATATATATAGCAAGCAAGGGGAAGTTGTGCTCAACCACTAACTTAAAAACATTAAGAGGGGGTGCAATGAGGTAGTGACCACAATATACATATAGTAGAAACAAGAGATCCTCTGCACTCAACCCATCCCTGTGTTGTTTAAAGGGTAAGGCATTTTTCAGTAGCAGTATGCACAAAGTGTCTCTGTCTTAAATATATTGATAATGGGTTGAGTGCAGAGGATCTCTTGTTTCTACTATATGTATATTGTGGTCACTACCTCATTGCACCCCCTCTTAATGTTTTTAAGTTAGTGGTTGAGCACAACTTCCCCTTGCTTGTTATAGTTTATACAGGAGCAGTGACCAGCTCCATGTTGTAGCCCCCACCCTTCCCAGCTATAGTCAGGTGATCCCACTGGTGTCTAATAAAAGGGCATCCAAAGTTTGGAGTTTACTTTGAAAGCAGCAAGTAAGTTGCGGGTAAAACTTAGTCCCTTTGTAAAATGTATAATTGAACAGTAGAATTCTTAATGAATCAGATAAAAATTGAGAGTAGGACTGGCCAGATAAGGGATGACTTTGACGTAGTTGGCCAGCTTAAATATATTGCAATATATGGACAAACAATCCCTGTGTTGTTTAAAGGGTAAGGCATTTTTCAGTAGCAGTATGCACAAAGTGTCTCTGTCTTAAATATATTGATAATGGGTTGAGTGCAGAGGATCTCTTGTTTCTACTATATATATATATATATATATATTAAAAAATCCACACAAATAGAAAATTTATTTAAATAAAAAAAACAGGCTCTTCCTGTATCAAGCCTTTTACATATATAACACTCAAGACTTTAGAAACACTTCCATCACTTGAAAAATCACCTGATCAGAAAGCATCATACTACAATGAGGTTTAAAAGTATCCAGAATACTCAAGACCTGGGCTTTTCTGGATAACAGATCTTTTCATATTTTGGATCTTCATACCTTAAATCTACTAGAAAATCATTTAGACAAGAACAGTAGATAATAATAATAGAAACTCTATTATATTGGGTTAGCTGCAAAAAAAAATCCAGTGCTTACAGATAATTCTAGATTCCCCTCTTAAACCCAATATTTTTTCATATCCAGCAGTGAATTTGGGCAACCATTTTCCTCAAGCTCCTCCAGGTTTGTGGATCTCCCATCTGGGTATTCTTGAATTCTTTACATGTAATGTCAGACTGGGCTTGTGGGACACTTGCAAAAAAATCCAGTGGGCCCCAGCTTTTGTGGGCTCCACCAACCCATGCCCACTCCCCGCTCTTTGGATGCTCTACCACCCCCATCCCCAATCATAGCTGCAAGGATGAAGTTAAAGGTATGGTGCACATGTAGGGGGTGGAGATGCAGGTTGGAGGTTGGCAGAAGGTATAAGGAGTGGAGGGAAGAATCAGCGACTGGGGAGTTGGGCCCCAGACACCCCAGCCGGACACTGTTTACATGATTAGAATGGAGACTAGGAAGATTTTGTTTTGCTGGGGTTTGAGGCACTAATAGTTTGCAAAACCTATATTAAATTGGTGCAAATGTAAAGGAAAAATGTCCATATTGGTCATACTTATATATATTATTTCTGCTAACAAATTTGAATTGCATTCCCAAATAAATGTGTTACTTATTGATAAGCAATGCTTATGAAATAGCTATAAAGTGACCACAGATACTCTGCAAGCCTTTTTGTAATATAATATCAAATCAGGATTTGTACAAATCAAATTGTTGGCTCTTGTTATCAGTATAAAACCATTACAAACGGATGATTTCTATGCATTACTCAGGTACCTGTAAATCTCCCATTTAATGCAAATCCAGTCATATCTGTTGTCAGCGGGCTCAGAAAATATGTGTCTTTCATCTGTTTTGTTTGCGTCAATAGGCTTGCTAGTGATTCTGTGCTATAAATCCTGACTTTTGTATACGTTGTAGGAAATTTCCAAAAGGTGCCATTTTCAGCAATGATTCATCCTTTGATAGCTTTATGTATCAAGACATTTCATGCAGTCTTTTATTTATCTAGAATATCTTCTTTTTGTATAATGTGTACAGTAATGGGGCTCTTGTGAGGTTGGCCATGTAAATATGCTTATAGAGTTGTGCTTGAATGCACACAAATGGAGATGATTACTTTTACAGAAGTCACAAACCTGTGTAAAAACCTCAGTACTCGCTGTATTTTGAACCAAACATTTTAGGGCAACAGTCTGTTCTTTGGAATTAGATTTTAGCAGATATCTGTATAAAAATTAAGTAAAATATGTGTACTTCATTCCAATGGTACAGCCATATACATGATACAAGAGTAGGATTGAAAACACATTCCTTTAGAAACATACACAAATGCTAAAGCTGCATGTCAGATGAGCAGTAAAAAGATACTGGGAGGCCTATTTACTAATTTTCAAGGAGGAGGGAAAAAACTATATATCTCAAACGCTAGCTTATTTAAGAAAAAACACAATAGAATATTTCCATTAAATTCTATAGACCCTTGCCAGCTTTTAATTGCCAGTTCTTTTTTTGGTGGGGTTTTTCATGAATGGATACTGACTATTCGAGGTTCTGAAGAATAATCTTTAGTATATTCATGTCCTCTATTTTTTTACCTAATTTTCCTCAAATTGTGAAAAAAGCGCGCAAACTAATTGATAAATCGCTGACATACTGTACGACTATACAGGGCTCAGTTGAGAGTAATAAACTTTAAAGAGAGTGGTCATTTACAGAGAGCTTGGTAGCACATAAAAGAGGACTAATGGGCAACATCAAACTAGAGCAGTGGTGGCCCACCATGGCTGCGACTTAAAGGGCCCCCTCAATCACCAGGGCACCCGCCCCATAAAGCACACTTGCACTGCCCCCTCAAACACACTTGCACTAACTTCTAGCTCCATACTCTAACCTTTGATGCAGCAGCGTAGGCAAGGGATCGGGTCTGGTTCTGCAGGGGTCCATGAAGACTGTGGCCAAAAGGGTTTTTTCCCAGTGTCCCACCAACCCAGTCCTTTGTGATCACTTTAAGAAGCAGAAAGAGCTGCACTTCTGGGGTCAACCTATGGGGCAAGGTGCAAATTGCAAAAGAGTCAGAGCACTTTCTAGGATTCCAAAGAGCTGTACCTTAAGGTGCAAAATAGGAGAGCACTTGGCACCTTGCCCAAGGATTTATGCATAAGCCTTCATGTCTCAAATCCTAAAGCAAAGTTAACTGCAAGTGGTAGGGTAACAGGTATGCAGTCTTACCAATTTTATTATTATATAAACAGTACTGGAGTGGACTCACCTATCTTTTTTGAATGAAAGTGTTCAATGTTGCTATTAATCCAAAATTAAAATATTCTGCATTTAGAAAAACGAACCAAGGCTTTTAGATTTAAAAGGCTAATAAACCTCTGATATGCAATAGGCTTTCTGGTGGGGAATCATCCTTTATTTTCACCTGTACTGAAACCAATTTTTGAAATTTGATTTCCCATTATTGTTATTATACACATACAAATGGCCCTTACCAGCCTGGGGCTTAAATGAATGCTCTCTCATTCCATGGCATAAAATGATTAAGTTAATTGTGTCCCAAGATTCTGCCACTCTGCATAAATTATCTACGCAATGCTCATGAGAAGGATTAAGTCTTGAGAGAGTGGATTGTTTTGCATATTTTACTGAAGAATCTTGTGAATTACTTTGTTTCACTTTGAAAGAGAAAAAAAAGGAATTCTGTACGAAGACGTATAATATACACTTTATAGATGAAAGTATCCAAATACAAATAATGGGCAAAAGTAATCTGGACACCTCTTCTAAAAGTGTGTGTCCTCTATAGAAACACTAACTGCTGAGTTCCAAACTGTCTCTGTATGAATCAGCAGCACAAAAACGATTGACTTTTTGTCTTTGTGATTTTTGTATGTGCTTTTATATGTACAGTAAGTAGCCATATACAGTACAACCGTAACATCATCATGTACAATGCCAAGCATTGTCTGGAGTGCTATAAAAGCTCACTGCCATTAGATTCTGCTGTTTCCTGATGACTTGTGCTTCACAATCTGACTTTGATCATTAGCTTATACTACTGCGTACAATGTTAAAGACCTGGGCACTTCCAAGGATTTTTTTGTGGAGGACCCAACACCCTGTGGTTACACTACTGCTGAAACATTTAAGTGTAAAAACTTTAAAAACTTTTCCAGAAGAGTAGCGGCTTTTATAGAATCAAAGGGAGGATCAACGTTATATTATTAACCTTGCTAATATATATGTTTTACTGCTGGAAACAACCAGTACAAGTGGCAGAATTAATTCCAGCAAGTAGAACAAACCACTGGTTCCTCATTTAGACTTCCAGCATAGGTAGGCCAAGCTGTTCTCCTTCGTTGGCAGTGTTTCTGTATTGCACAAGGGGTATCCAGGATGGTAATCTGAAATTAGCTTGTGTGGGTACTGTATCCGGCAGCATATGTTGCTTTAGAGTTGGCACATCACAAGCAGAAATCTTTAATTTATTTTTGGTAAAAAAATCCTGCACTCATGACATCTCTGATTGACAGTAACCACGCAGGACACAGAGGAACTGTATCACCTACATAAATCTACTGAGATTCTGATGTCTGTTCCACGCTTTAGTTTGCTAATTATTTTTTTGTAGGAATGAAAATCTTTAGAATGATTTAGAAGCATGCAAAATATCAGGTTCATTTTTTTGCTGTGACTGATATTAAAGTGGGTCTCCAGCCTAACCATATTTTGCAGATTGAAAAAAAAATTCTAGAAAGCCTTCCGATATACATTTCTATAGTTTTAAAGTTGTATGTAAATCCACAGACTGCTGCCTTCCTTGCCCACAATGCAGAATGTACATTGTTGGCTGGGGTTAAAGGTAGTAATACATGAATCTGTTATGGAATCCATAAAACTCTTTCAGACTTATGAGCAATGTGAGCTTGTAAACGCTGTGTTTCTGGGCTACTTATAAATGTTGTGTTTAAATAGCCTTGAGTATGCCGTCACCAAAAGATGACTCATGATAGCTTTGACAAACATATAAAATTGAACCAACCATTATCTACCATTAACATGAAAAGGAGAACTCAAATAAATGCCTGATCTTTAAACATTTTAGGTCCCAAAGGCTGAAAAGTTTAAAGTTCTAAATGTATAAGCAGGGTCGAACTGGTACGCCCAGGGCCCACCAGGACTGCGACTGTCAGGGCCTTCCATGAAAACTAAAGAGCCTTCCTACTGGTGCTGAACCTTGCCTTGCTTCCAGCACCCCCCCCCCCCCACATGGTGGCACTTCCCTCTTACCCTGGGGGAAAGGAGAGGGAACGGTCTTGGGGAGGGATCAGGTCTGAGCTGGTTGTCCCATTTAGACCAGGCAACACCCAGTCTGAAACTGGGTATAGGATCTGTTATCCATAGTCCATGTCCATTTCCCTTTCCATTTTGTCAAATCCCAGAAAACGTAAAAAAAAATGAGAAGGGCCTTTTTATCTTAAAATTCATTGAAGCCAATGGGCACTTTTTCATACAAAATGCAGAAGTCAAAGTTCATTTTTTTGCATGCATTTTTCACATGGCAAAAATTTTCACAGTAAAATTCTGCCATGATTTTTTAAAGAAAATCCCTGCCCTCGAAAATGTTTGCTCATTACTAGATTTGAAAAATGTTATCCACAATTACGGGAAGGCCATCTCCCATAGACTTAATTTTAAGCAAATATTTCTAATTTTTAAAAGCGATTTCCCTTGTCTCTGTAATAATAACACAGTACCTTGTACTTAATGGTAACTAACCTGCATGAATCCATATTAGTGGCAAAACCACCCTATTGGGTTTATTTAATGTTTAGCAGACTTAAGGTAGGGAGATCCAAAGTACATAAAGATCCCAAAGATCCCAGGTCCCAAACCTTCTGGATAACAGATCATATACCTGTACCAAAAAGTCTTCAATTTATTAGTTGTAGATTGAATAGGAATCATAGTGGAAAGACTGAGGTCTGACGTGTTTTAAGAGTTAAGCTTTAGCATTCGACAAAAAAAAAATGTGCCCAATTTCACCTGCAGGTCATTATTGCATTCTTCCTAATACTCGCAAGTACTTTAAGAATCAGCCATTGCCTGCCCACTGAAAATGCTTTGTAATTGACGTGACTCCTCTCACAATCACAGAAAACATTCAATACAAACATACTGTATGATGTGATGTTGCTCGTGCAGCAGATGGACCAGCAGTTGAAGCTTTCTTTTACAAGCCCATTACCCTGACCTCATTAGTGACTGCCTCATATCCCTCTAAACACATTCGACTCTGCTACTGCACAAGCCAATCATGCTAATTAAACCAAATCAGTTTGCATATTCATGGCGAACTGCTACATTTTTATAGGCAGATAAAATAAACATGATGTTTTCCCCCTTTAATAATCTGAAAGCCACAGTCCATCATCATTTCAATCTTTATACATCAGTGCTAAGTACATGGATGGCTTTTAACATCTTTTAATATAAATATGGGAAATCTAGTTAATGGACAGCTAATGAAATCAACTGCAGCACCATTTGCAGTCCAGTATTCAAAGCTGCCATATTGGATTCAGACTTTTTTCCTAAAGCAGCATTTCTCGGAAATATGTAGAAATTGACATGAAAATGTTATTTTTGAAAACATCAATGCTAAAACAAAACAAAAGCTAAAATGAAGATTCCTGAAACTGCGACAAAAATCTATAAAACCTACAGCAAAAAAAAATTGTCGGACGACAGAATAGTAGCACGTATAAAAATTGTCGCTCGCGTCAAAATTGTTGTGCATCGAAATTATTTTGATGCCCAATGACTTTTGCAAATTTTCCGGCAAATTTTTCGCTGAAGCGAAACGCCACAGATTCACCCTTCACTAATGTTGAGTCCTAAATGATGGATGGTGTTATTATCAATATGTGGTGCTGTACAGTGGACTGGACACCGTGATTAGTTAACAGGAAAATTCAATAGCAGCACAATCCATACCCAAAGTAGTTAGTATGATTTCACAGACTTGGCTACCTAACCCAAACTATTGTATGTTCCTACAGAACCTCAGTTTAGGATCTACTCCTCTATTAGCTAATCTTTACTTATCAGTTTCCTTACAAGCTTAATCTTACACTCCTACCTACCTAGGCTCTGGAATTATCATCATGCTTTGTGTTAGTCACATGGTCAAAATGATGCAAACAAATCCCTATATCCCATATTTCTATTAAAACATCCTAAAACAAATTTAATATAAGCAAAGTAGCTTGCTGCATATTTTGTACCGTAGGCTACAACTTTTCAGAATGTTTCCCGTTTTATTATTTTTTTAATTGTATAATGAGCTATTTCTGTGCTATGTCACATGTTCTTTTAACGTAGGACTGATCCTTAGTTTCAAACCACAAGCAAAAACAGCAGGGATGATTCACAATGGTTTGACAGATCTTCACATGCCTGCACCAAATGTACCTCTGAGTAAAATCAATAGAAGCTACAACAATAATATGAAAATATAAAATGATAAATCTAGATACTGTATATTCTATTAATATGGATCTACAGGTTGTGGAAACTCATACAGGGCAGGAAGAAAGAAAAAGAAGCCCATAAAGCAGCTGTGGAATAGAGAACTCTCCCTAACAACATAAAGGGGCAGAGAGGGAGAGAACTACACATACAGGGTTGAAATAAAGTGACAACTCCATAGACAGCCATTGTGCCCAACGTTATATCTTTATACTGTATGCTCATTAAAACCCTTAAAATTAAAATTTTATTAGTACAGGATAGCCAAGCCAACAAGCAAAACTGCAAAAGGCAGATTATCAGTGTGAAATTATAGCTCACCAGCACTGTCAAATTCTACCACTCTCTAGCTTTCACCCATTATATGTCTGCAAAAATCCCATAGGAATAATACAGAATGGCCACATTTTACTGTGGTGAGCTCTAATTTCATTTTCTTGAATTTCTTTCTTTGATAAAGCTGCACCCAAACTTTTAACTGGGAATCACCAATAAGACTTGCATGGTTACTTGAAGTCCTCAACTATTGTAGCTTACACCAGTCTAGAATCCATACTTTCCTTCTCATGCTGTTTTGTTCTTCATCACTTCAATGCAAAGTAGCGATGCACTGGATCCAAGATTCGGTTCGAGATTCAGCCTTTTTTAGCAGGATTCAGATTTGGTGGAATCCTTCTGCCGAATCAAATCCTAATTTGCATATACAAAGTAGGGTCACAAAACACAGAAGTAAAAAATATTTTCCCCTTCCCACCCCTAATTTGCAAATTATGGCTAAAGATTCGGTTTGGTATTCGGCCGAATCTTTAGCGGAGGATTTGGGGGTTCGGCCAAATTCAAAATAGTGGATTCGGTGCATCCCTAATGCAAAGTTGTCCAAAGTAGTTGCCATCTGAATAGTTTGGGTTTAGTTTGTTTTTACCAACACAGTAGTGGTGTGCAAGTCATGGTTTGGGTGCTGGGGTGGGTGGCTGGTCCAGCTTTTGATATTGCCAGATATGCTTCCTTGAACCCCATTGTAGCTCATGCCAGTTGCAGTCCCGTAGCCCTTTCTGATGTCACTAGTGGGTTTGGGTTCAGTTCAAAATAAGGGTGCAGGTGGTCAGCCAGTTGTGGGTTCCCTAGTGGCAGATTATTGGTGGGTGTGCGTCATAAATTTCATCATCTCTACACCACACTGCTCTCAGCACAACCTGGAGTAGCCAAAGCACCCTTTGCTGCATTTAGTTGAAATAAATTAGGAAACTCTCTGCAGGTGATAGTTCTGTCAGGTTGGGAGAAATCTGGAAGAGTTGTTTAAGCATAAAAAAACAAACCAAGGAGGGTCTTGTGGCCTTGGAATAAAATAGGGCTGCAAAGATTTACTCTATGATACTTTACTATATCCTTGCATCAGAAAAGTTCTTTAGAGCCATTTTCCTAATTCACACGACTAAACATTGTTTTACAGGAGCACAAAACCACAGCCACATTAAGCCCTGGAGTCAACTAGATTAAAGTTACTCCAGAAATTCCACAACTTGTTGTAACTGGGACTGACTCACTGCCATAACTTGAGGAATAAAACAAACAAATAATATTAGGAGTTGGGCATACAAGGCTCCCTTTCATGGAAGCCTGAAAAACTGTGCGGCAGCTTTATGGTTTGACTATAGCGGCACTGTAGGAGTTAACATGACTGTGAGGGCTGGCAGTCGGCGCATTTGTATTAATGCGACTGCAACCATTTGCCTGCATAATTTTCAAACCATTATTAAAATCAATTGTGAATTCTGATAAAGAAAAAAATGAAAATTTTAACCTTCATTGAATATCAAAATGATGACTTTCTTCTGCGATAACATGTAAATCACTCTGCCAGTAAACAGAATAACTTCATTAGATGCAGAAACGGGAGACAAACGCTTACATTTTGGAAATCTTTTTATTCCACACACAGGGGCAACATATTTCTATACAATATTCTTATTCAATATAACTTAAAATATTAATATTCAAATATTAATATGATCTTCTCTGTGACTTTTCTCTGACTTTCACAGCGTGGTCCTGGTGCTTTTTTATGTTTTGTCTGAGTGGCTATGGACTTCAGGGACTTAAAAAAACCCATATTTAAAATAAGGCCCAGAAAATCTTGAAGCTGACATAATTCCATGTAAAAAGTCATCAGATATCTGCCAGATTCAGTTTCATTAAACTTTAGAGGAAAGGCACTTTTTAATGGTAATTAAAGATTTAATTAATACTGGTAAGTTTAGGACTAAGTCCTAAAAAGTTTTATTTTCCCTAAAGATGCACCAAATGAGAATTTTTGGCTGAAGTCAAATACTAAACTAATACTGAAGATGTGTTCAGATACAGAATTGAATAAAAACCCTGATTTTGATATGCAAATGTGAGCATAATGAGCAAAACTTTATAACTTGTGAATGGCAACTCTGGAGCTAAGTGGCATTTCGTTAGTGCTAATAAAAACAGGATGGGCGGGTTTAAATCAGCAAAATCTGTATATTTTTTCACCCTGTCATGTATAGCACCAAAGTGGCTAACGAAGAGTGTCTGTGACTGTGGGGAAGTGCTGGGAGCGGAGGGAACTCTGGGACTGGCTATGTGAGGGGGGGAGGATTGGTTAAGGGCACCTCCTTATATTGTGACATCACAGGCACCTGGAGCGATGTGCAGGCTTGGCTGCATGTCTGGTCTCCCATAATAGTGACCGATCATCCCACTCCCCCCCGTTCATTGCACTTTTATAGTATACTGTATTTTGTTATTTTTTTTTTAAAAAAGAAAGAAGTTTCAAGTGACTTGTTTCCATATATCTATATTATGTTATCTATAATACTATTAGAAGTGTTTTGCCACAACTGCTGGTGGGTAATTGTTTTGTTTTTGGTCCTGACCCTTTCGGTCTGGTCATAGGGGTTCTCTTGGCCACCATGGCTGTGGTAGCTGGCATTTGGGGTACCCTATGTGTGGTATAACATGGCAAACACTGGTTATTGGTTATTGTCAATAGTTTCAATAAAAGCTGTGGCTGACCTCCATCCATTAAACGGGGAAAACTGACTCCAGTGTTTAATTGCTAATGTTATCTAAATCTGCTGCAATGGTAATGTTAGTGCTATATTTATAAAGGACAGGGCCTTTTGCCTACCAGCTCTGTGTTATGTACCTTTTGTCAGATTTTTAATCCAGAAAAAGGTGCAGAATATAGGTCTGACCCAGACGCAAATGTTGATAATATTACATGTATTACATTTATGGGTCATTTGGTGGCTCAGTTTTTAGAACTGCTTACTTGCATGTGGGCCAATTAACTAGGGTGAAAGCTTCAGATGGGTAGTGTAGAGGTGGACGTATATTTAAAAAAAAAACTCCCAAAATTTTTTACACCCCCAGCCTGTCTTCGGGCACATTGGGAAAATACTCATTATCATGGCTTACTGTACCTAAAAAACCTTATATGTATGTTCATACAGGCATGGGATACATTATCCAGAACCACTTTATCCAGAAAGCTCCAAATTACAGGAAAACCATCTCCCATAGACTCCATTTTAATTAAAAAATTCACATTTTTAAGGATTATTTAATTTTTTTCAGTAATAATAAAACAGTACCTGGTTCTTGATCCCAGAAATAATTAATCCTGATTGGATATAAAACAATCTTATTGGGTCTGATTAATTTCTGGGGTTTGCTAATTTCTTAGCAGACTTTAAGTATGGAGATCCAAATTACAGGAAATCCCTTATCTGAAAAAACCCCAGGTCCCAAGCATTCTGGATAACAGGTCCCATGCCTGCCAAGGACCCCCCTTCATACAGAACAGTAAGTGTCCTTTCTTTACACATTTACACACATTTACACACACATATGCATTTACACAGTACACATTTTATTAAAAGTAGCTTTTTTTCCATTGCTGGCCTTTTTTTTCCCTTTTGCATATATTTACACTCACATACACATACACACACTTTTAAGAGTTGCACATACACAAACACACACACTTTCTTTTAGTTCTTTATTTTATTAGTTTGACTCTTATTATTCCCCTAAAAGCTGTTGATTTCACAGAACGACTATTGTATCAAGCATTCTACCTGCTAACCACAATGTGTCTAATTGTATTTTATTTTTGTGATTTTATTGTGGTTTTATGCTTGCATTGTTGTTCCTTACATTTTTTTGCACTTTGATCATTTGGAGTAGAAATACATTTTTACCAATTTTGTATTTGTTAAAATGTGTACTTTACAAAAATATAAGGTTTTTCGGGGTTCTTGGTACTTTTAGGGGGTCTTGTGGCACATAATACACAGTCAAGGTCTTTGTTCACAGAAGGCGAATTGGCAGCCGAGAAAATCTTCATTTAGAGTCCGCACATGCCAGCTGCTTTGGTTTATCTATGCATATTGGACATAAAACTGTTCAGCAGATCCTTGGCATTTATATTTAGGGTGTTTCCAATTGTATGTAAGAAATTGTGTGAGATGCAGCAAATTGCAATATTTTTAAGCGATTTTCAGAAATGTTATAAAAACAGCTGCCTAGTTTTTAGCTGTGTAGCTTTGCAGTATGGTAGTTTGGAGTAGAAAGACATAATTACCCATTTTGTATTCGTCAGAATATGTACTTTCCAAAAATATATGGTTTTCAGGGGTCACCATGCTTTTTGTTGCTTTTATAACAAATAAAACTTACAGTGTGTTTTTAAATCAGATTGAATATAAGCCATCAAATAAGTATGCACAAGGTAAATTTTGGAGTCTCTACATGCCTTGTCCTTTAATAAACCTATGTTTAAACCTATGGCATCAAACTTTTCACCAGACCCTTTGCATTCATATGTAGGGTATTTTATCTTGGTACCTAATGCTATGTGGGAGATAAGATGATGTAAAGTGGAAGCTTTGAGGTAATTTTCAGAAATGTCACCATAATCAAATTAAAATGTAATTATTTTGCAGTATCTGGAATTACAGAACTGATAGTTTTATGGGGTGTCTTCATTTTGGAGCCCCTATATGCCAGATACTTAGGTAAACTAAAACATATTGGGCATAATACTGTTCAGTGGACTCCTGGTGTTCGTATTTAGGATGTTTTACCTTGGTACCTAATGATATGTGGGTGATAAGATGCTTCAAAATGTAAGTTTTGAGGTGATTTTTGGAAATGTCATCACAATCACCAAATTTAGGAAAGTTTCACGACTTGGTACTTTGGAGTATAAAGACATGGGTATCTTATTGGGATTTGAGAGAATGTGTACTTTCCAAAAATATGTGGTTTTCTGGGGTGATTATACTCTTTTGTACCTTTGTCCCTCATAAAATGATGTAAATGTGTTTATTTTGAAGTATCTGGAATTAACATAAGTGATATTCGTATGGGGTGTCTTCATTTTGGGGCCCCTATATGCCACATACTTAGGTAAAACTATACATAGCAGGCATACAACTATTCAGCATACCTCAGGCATTCATAGTTAGGGTGTTTTATCTGGTTACCATATGATCTGTGGGGAATATGATGCTATAGACTTTAAAAAAAAATTTTCAAAAATTCCACACATTTTTATAAAGAATTATAACTTTAGGAAATAATTGCAACTTGATAATTTGGAGTATATAGATATATTTACCTATTTTGGATTTGTCAGAATCTGTTATTTCCAATAATGTGTAGTTTTCTAAGGTAAGCCTACTGTTAGGGGAATGTTTGGCCTTGAAATCAGAAGTATGCCATTTTGTGGAGTGGTGCTTTGGAAATGTGGCAGTACCCTGCTTGGGTTTTTGACCTATACAAGTGAGAACTCTCCATAAAACTGTATATATGTTTGGTATTGGTGTGTTCAGGAGACAGTGAACTTTCCAAGTCTGTGTTCTCGCGCATAAAATAAATAAGGTTTATGATATATGTGTTTGTATTATGGGAAACATGCTTTTTAAAAATCTTTTTAGACACTTAGAAGCCTATGGTGGAAATGTAATAAAATTCACAAAGAGTACAACTTTGTGAATAAAAATATGCATGTCACAATGTAATATTCTTTGTTAGGTTTTTATTGCATTGCAAAACGTAATTGCGCATTGCAAACCTTTAAGGGGGAAGGAAACCTAGTCGGCGCAAACACCCCACCCCCCTCCCCTTTGTTGCCCACCCTCCCTCCTCCCCCCTGGCCTACACGTCCCGCTGGGCAAATGCCCCTAACTTGTTACTTACCCTTCTGCGCAGGTCCAGTCCAGGGAGTTCACAGACGACATCTTCTTCCACGCGATCTTCTTCCTGCTGTGAACGGCATTTTGGCGCATGCGCAGTAGGATCATTTCGCCGGTACGGATCTACTGCGCATGCGCCAAAAGTCACGCGCATGCGCAGTAGATCATACCGGCAAAATGATCCTACTGCGCATACACCGTTCAAAGCATGACCCATGCATCCGCCTACACTCACTCCTCTGACACATAATAACCCGTGACAAATATCATTATTTGGAATGATCATGGCCACAGCTTTTATTAATACATAACAAAGCATAAACATCAATACAAATGTAATCGTGAATAATTTTCCATAACATCCATTTATATAACATTGCAACAATTCCATTAGGTAATAATAATGAGTAACCCAAACTTGTCTGCCTGAGCCCATTGTCAGTCTACCCCTTCCAATTTAACCCAGGATCTCCTCCAGCCGCCCAGTCCCTAGCTGAGAGGATCCCTGCCGCCTCTCCTGGGGCTTCCTATTGCCCCCCTTTAGTACTCCATCTGTTACACGTGGTCACCCACCTTAAGGGGTTAAACCACCCAATTGACCTGATATGTCCTCCCATAACAGATCACATCCCCGGTAGACTGACAAAAAGACCCGCCTGTGCTGTGACAAATACCCCTATCCCCTTTAATAACCCACGATATTATTAAACTCCCAAACCCTCCTGGCATTGCTTCTCAAACAGCTTTGACCAATTATAAAATTAAACCCAACTAAAGGGAGGGTGGGTGGGACCTTCTTTCTTGCTGTCCACATAAAATGGTGGATAGCCCAGCCTACCCAGCTACTTTTGTTTCCCTCTCTCTGCTGTTGCTATGCCCCTTCCCCCCCCTTTCCCTCCAATCTCTGCCTATCACCCGCTGGCATGCAGAGCTGGGTCATGCAGCCCCTCCTCTGACTTCGCTGCTATGGGGCTCTCATGACCCATGCATCCACCTACACTCACTCCTCTGACACATAATAACCCGTGACAAATATCATTATTTGGAATGATCATGGCCACAGCTTTTATTAATACATAACAAAGCATAAACATCAATACAAATGTAATCGTGAATAATTTTCCATAACATCCATTTATATAACATTGCAACAATTCCATTAGGTAATAATAATGAGTAACCCAAACTTGTCTGCCTGAGCCCATTGTCAGTCTACCCCTTCCAATTTAACCCAGGATCTCCTCCAGCCGCTCAGTCCCTAGCTGAGAGGATCCCTGCCGCCTCTCCTGGGGCTTCCTATTGCCCCCCTTTAGTACTCCATCTGTTACACGTGGTCACCCACCTTAAGGGGTTAAACCACCCAATTGACCTGATATGTCCTCCCATAACAGATCACATCCCCGGTAGACTGACAAAAAGACCCGCCACAGTATGCCGAGCTGGACTCCTTCAGCTCCGCATACAACGCCATGCCCTCCATGCCAATGTAATGGCCTCCTGGAAACTGAAATTAAATAGGTCTAGGCCCAAATCGTTCAAATGCACTCCATCCGGTCGAAAATAACTCCGTTCTTTTTCAAGATCCATGTGCCTCACCACTATACCTCCATTCCCCTGCACAAATTTGGAGATAGCCCTGTTGATCTTGACCCTAGCTCTATTTACCGCTTGATGCGAATGGGCCCCCCTCCAATAAGATCTAGGGATTATCTCTGACCATATTAGCACAACCCCAGGGAAAAGTGACCACAACCTGAGACAATCTCTCCTAATGTCTTTTATTAGGAATTTCATGGGACATTGTCCTACATCATTGCCCCCTGCATGTAAGACAATAATGTTAGGTGGGCCAAATTCTTTTGCTTTTTTCACGACCAGGGGTACAATTTCCTCCCATTTAAGCCCCCTCCTGCTGACCCACCGCAACTGCACCTGCGTTTGCTGAAAACCCAACTGACCATCTGCCTGATGAAACATAGCCCGTTGCTCTGCCCAATGTATGAATGAATGTCCCAGTAGCCACGCCATGCAGGGCCGGGTACCTGAAAGAGATACAAGTCACTATCGTTGTATTATTCTCAAACACCCCTACCCTCCTCTTTTTTTTTTTTTAACGTTCAACTCTATTTGGTCTAATGTAAGAACGGAACCTGTTAGACTCCCATCTGCCAATCCTCCTAATGACTGCTTCGTCCAAACCCCATCGGGCTGCTTCTGTGGCGGCCCCTATTCTAAAGGAATGACTCCCGTATTCGGCCACCGCTAGGTTTAAACCGCCCAGCGTCCTCCTCAGCACCGCTACAAATTGAAATTTAGATAGGGCCGAACCATCCTGATGAATGAGAAAAATGCCCATTTGTTCCCCCCTGACCCTACAGTATTCGTCAAAACATTTCACTGGGCAAGCGTCAAATCCCCCTACCCCCTGAAGCTCCACTAAAAAACCTTTTCCGCCCTTGTCCGTTTTCGCCTCTCGAATCCTAATCGACAAACTGTGTTCTTCCCTCCTTATGTCCTCTCGCAAAACCCCCCCTAATCCTGCCCTGTTGGAACTCACCAACTCAGATATTCTAAATGCCCCAAAGAAAGCCCATGAAAACGCCAGTCGGAATAACAACAGCTCAAATGGTGACTGTGCAATGCAACCCAATTGGCTAAAAATACCCTCCAAAATGTTCAGGGTGATGGGCCTCCTAATGTCCGTTGACCTCCTTCCCTTCTTGAACCCCTTAAGCGCTTGTTTGATTGCAAAATCTTTTGTGACATCCGTCCAGCCCCGAAATTTGAAAAGAAAAGCCAAAGCCGATAGCTTCCTTTCAATCACACTGACGGACACGTTACTGTCAAAATCTTTTGACAGTTGCCACGCCAGGAGCCCCAGCCTGTCATCACTGTTGTCCGACACCCCCATCTCTTGCTCTAACCGAGCCCAGTCACACCACACTTTATTGTAACTGCTCCAGGTGCTTGGCGCTAATGACCTTCGTACCCATTCCATCATACCTGATGCACCAGCTCCCACATCCGGTCTGGGCATCGCTCTCCCTCCGGCTCCGCCTCGGGCGCCAGCCCCCGAAATCTGATCCACTGTGAGCGAGACAAAGCATCAGCAATATCATTAACTTCACCTGGTATGTGCTTTGCCCTAAAATGTATATTGCATTGCAAACACCGTAACACCATGTGTCGCAGAAGAGATAGCACTGGGCGAGAAGAGGAAGTCAAATTATTGACCGCTGCCACAGCTGCTGTATTGTCCGGCCTAAACAGCACCGATCTGTTCGCTAACAATCGACCCCACAGCTCAACCGCCACCACAATTGGAAAAAGCTCCAAAAAGGCTAAATTGCCGGTAAGTTTACTGTTTGTCCATTCCAACGGCCATTGTCCCGCACACCATTTCCCTTGGAAATATGCCCCAAAGCCGATTGACCCTGAAGCATCCGTAAAAAGAGCAATTTCTGAATTTTCGACTGTGGTCCCCAGCCAATAAGCCTTCCCGTTGAAATCTCGAAGGAAATCACTCCAAACCGCTAAGTCTGCTTTGTGCCCCGAATTGAGCCTAATGAAGTGGTGTGGCTGCGTGACCCCTGATGTTGCCAAGGCCAACCCTCGGGAAAAAACCCTCCCCATGGGAATAATTCTGCACGCAAAGTTCAATTTACCCAACAGGGACTGGAGCTGTCTTAGCGTTACCTTCTTTGCCCTCCTTGCATAGCTTATGTCCTCGGCCAGCCCGGACACCTTTTCCGCAGGTAACCTACATTCCTGCCGCATGGTATCAATCTCTATTCCCAAAAATTTCAGACATGTCGTTGGCCCTTCCGTTTTTTCCTCTGCTAAGGGGACCCCAAACTGAGCCGCCACGTCCTGCAATGTCTGGAGGAGCACTGCGCACAAATTAGACTGAGAAGGGCCCACACAGAGAAAATCATCCAAATAATGAATGACTGACCCCACGCCTGCCTTGGTGCGCACCACCCACTCCAGAAATGTACTGAAGGCTTCGAAGTATGCGCATGAAATTGAGCACCCCATGGGAAGACTCCTGTCAACATAGTAATGTCCCTCAAAATGGCAACCCAACTTATGCAGTGACTCAGGATGCACCGGCAATAGCCGGAAGGCAGATTCCACGTCGACCTTAGCCAACCAAGCCCCTTTTCCCGCTCGCCTTGCTAGCTGCACTGCTTCGTCAAAAGATGTATAAGACACCCGTACTAAACCCTTATCAATGTCATCGTTGACTGAATCCCCCTTCGGGTAGGAAAGATGGTGTATCAGTCTGTACTTTCCCGCCTCTTTCTTGGGCACTAGCCCCAATGGTGATGTCCTAAGGTTCGGTAAAGGGGGTTCTTTAAAAGGGCCTGCCATACGACCCAAATCCACTTCCTTCTTCAATTTTTCCAACACTAACGCTGGATTCTCCCGAGCTGACCTTAAGTTTTTGTTGGCCCCCCCTTTTGTTTTTGTCCCCCCAGGAATCTGGAAACCCTCCGAAAAACCCCTCCGCAATAGATCCGCTTTTTCACGGTCTGGATATTCATTTAGCCAAGGGACCATCGCCTCTATTCTCACTGGTGTCACTCCCTTTTCCAGGACCCCTCCTGAAATCGCTCCCTTCTCTTTTCCCTTTCTTAAAACATCTGCTAAGTGGGTGGTTCCCGGCACACAAGGAACATTCATGTCGGAAACGACAGGATGCCCCCCATTTGCAATGGCTGTCGTTAAACAGCCAACACGTTCCTTTTTTGTGCGCTCCAGCAGGGGTGGAAGCCTGCCCGCTGGAGCTGCCCTGAAAGGGCTGCTGCCCTGAAGTTCCCTGTGTGCCGTAGCCTTGATAGCCTTTATTGTTCATTAACCTCATCCATAAACCGATGTCTCTATGATCCCAATTCAGATCTTGCCGAATCGACATTCTCTGTCTGAACTGCTCGTCATACCGAAGCCAAGCGAGGCCCCCGTAAACTCGGTTTGCTTCCCATATGTTATCCAAGTAGCAGAACAATGCCGAACACTGCTCGGGATGTTTCTCACCCACTATACTGGCTAAAATTGAGAACGCTTGCAACCAGTTCCCGAATGTCCTAGGGATGAGTCTAAAGCGCCTCCTGTCCTCATCTTCCTCCTTCTTATGCTCCTTGCCTTTCTCAAACTTGTCAATGTTAAACCTTTCCAGGGGTAGTAACGTGAAAATGTCAACATACTCGCGTTTCCCTATTTTTTCCCGCACCTCTGGTTTCAGGTGCGCCCCCAAAGGACCCTCGAAGCAAATGTACGCATGCCCCTTGGATGCATCAGACATAGGAATTGGCTTGTCCCCCAATTTTGTCGTTGCTGCCTCACCCGTTCCCTTTTCCCCTGTTGAGGTTGATATGTTACTCCCAGCAGAGCCCGCCACCTGGCCTTTACTGTCCCAGTGACCTAAAAGTTGACGCAGCCCTGCCATGAAACCTGCCAACGACTCCCCCCCTAAGTTAGGAGTGCCTGAAATAGTAGTGTCAGTGCTTGCCCCTTGCCCCGTGAGAATACCTTGTCCTGTGGTATTGATGGTATCAGTCCTAGCTGCCGTGTCTGCGCCATTGTCTTGAGCTGTCCGCGGTTGCTGCACGTCTCCGTCTCCTCTTCTGTTAACCTGAGAAAACACAAGTGGGGGGGTACACCTTGGCTGGCAGTGCTAGAAGACACTGCTGCCCTTTCCCTACCCACCGCTGTGACGCTGGGACTCTCCGACCCTGTCGACCATACTTGGCGCCCTGCCACCGAACCTCCTGCTGGCCCTGCCTGTGGCACTCGTGCTGGTGAATTCCCTTGTAAGGCTGAACCTCCACGCCAGGCAGCCGTCTGGGGGTCGCCATCCAGCCCCCCCCTCTCTCCTGCTCTGTTCAGCTCCATGCCAACCCTATTGTTCATTGCCTGGGCCCCCCCAACAAAATCCCCCCTCTGATTTTCCACTTGGGCCTCCCTGGACAAAGAGCGCACCCCCTGCTCACTTGGTACAGTCCATCTGCCGGTTTCCTGCCTTTGCGCATGCTCCCTTACTATGCCGGCAATTACCGCATCTCCTTCATTACTCGCCTGACCGCCGATGCGAACGGACGTCTCCCTCTCCTCCTCCGTAAGTTGTTGGGTCGGGGCCTCCGCACCTAGCTGGGGATGTCGGCTGCTTCCTCCGTCGCTGCTGCGGGTTGCTCCGCTCCCCCTCTGGCCTGGCTGACGGCTTCTCCTGCTGCCCCTCTGCGCCGTGGATGGACCAGCAGTGGGGGTGTTGCGCCGCTCCTCCATCAGGCGGCTGTCACGGCCTGCTGTTCCGGACCGCCCGCTCCCCTTACCACAAACAGACACTGCCTGCGGGCTCCGCGACGGGACCCTCCGGCGCTGGGTTGGAGGAGATGGGCTGAGACGGGTCGGCGGCCTGGATCTCCGGGTCCTCATCCCAGAAGACGGTGGCTGCTGGGGCTGTTCCACTGGCAGAAGCTGACGAAGCCAGTCGTCTCCCCTGCGTTCTGCCTCTGCCCTAATGCGAGCTAAGAGGGCATCCATATTATCTGCCATCTGAGGTAGGTAAGTGAACTTCCCTCTCACTGTGCCCTCTCACAACCTTCTTTCTTGCTGTCCACATAAAATGGTGGATAGCCCAGCCTACCCAGCTACTTTTGTTTCCCTCTCTCTGCTGTTGCTATGCCCCTTCCCCCCCCTTTCCCTCCAATCTCTGCCTATCACCCGCTGGCATGCAGAGCTGGGTCATGCAGCCCCTCCTCTGACTTCGCTGCTATGGGGCTCTCAGGAAGAAGATCGCGTGGAAGAAGATGTCGTCTGTGAACTCCCTGGACTGGACCTGCGCAGGAGGGTAAGTAACAAGTTAGGGGCATTTGCCCAGCGGGACGGGTAGGCCAGGGGGGAGGAGGGAGGGTGGGCAACAAACGGGAGGGGGGGTGGTTGGTTTGCGCCTACTAGGTTTCCTTCCCCTTTAAGCTCTGGAGTTTTGTTAAATATTTTGTTGCAAAAAGAGGTTTGCGATTGTGAAATTTTATTACATACACTGCGCACTATATACATAAACGGCACACTATAAAATATGCTACTGTTGCATGAGGCAACATTTTTCACTTTGCGAACATTTATTTGCGAATGATTTTTGCGTTAGCGACCAATATTGCATTCCCTCCTATATCTTTTTATAGAAGTGGAATTACACCAAAATTCTAGTATATTTTGAAAGCTTAGGTTGTTTTCCTGGGTAAACGAAAATACCCCCCCCCCCCCAAGAAAGGCCCCTAAAGTAAAAGTGTTCAAAAATGGTCTGGCAATAAAAGTACCAAGCAGTGAAAATGTTAAAGACTATGGACTTGGGAAGATAATTAAGGAGAGCAGACTGCCCTTTCCCTAAAACTTGATGGCAGAAATATATTTGAGAGGGGAAAGGAATAGACTGAATAGATAAATTTTGCAATTTTATTCTACACATAGGAAATGACCATTAGCTTAGCTGTCACAGTAAAACTGGCTTAGGGCAGTATAAATATTAAATGTTACTCGGTGGAACACAAAAATTAAGACCTGTTAAAGCCAGGTCAAGGCAAATGTTAAGTACAGGTCTCCATACACCTATGTGCATTTATGCCTCATATACTATAGTTAAAGCAACTAGAAAATTGATCTAAACTAAGATATAATGAATCCCTATTGGAAGCAAAACCAGCCTATTGGGTTTATTTAATGTTTACATGATTTTCTAGTAGACCTAAGGTATGAAGATCCAAAGTATGGAAAGAATCATTATCCAGAAAACCCCAGGTCCCAAGAATTTTGGATAACAGGTCCCATACCTTTAAATTAGAACATTATTCATTTTTGCACCTAGCTACACACCATTCAATTTGTGATTTGGTATTACAGTCACATACTGTTCCTAGAGGCTTTTTTAGTTTAGGGTTAAAAAATGGTCATACAATGTTATTCAAAAAAATGAAAAAAGCTTTGCAGAAGGAATGATATAGAATAATAAAAAAAAGTGCTTGGCATATGTAATCTGTTGTAAAATACAGGTGTGGGTCATGCAGAGGGCTGTATTCTGTTGAAAATTAGAAGTTCTGCAAGCACTGAAATTGCATTATTTCGATGAAAAAGCACATATTGTAATTTCAGTATTCTGTTTCGCTCAGTAATTGTAAATTACATGCATAGGCATTTTCCTGTGATATTTCCCATTATTGAAAGTAGTTGCACTACTATATTGCTGAATGTGACTGGTTTGGCTTGATGTATCATGCAGTATTACCAGGCTGTTAAGGAAGCTCTTTTTTCTTACTGGTTTCTCTAATAAACTGGCAAAATATTAAAGGGCCAGTAGCACAAAAAAACCCATAAAAATTACACGTGCAGTGACATAAAACATTCACTTTGACTTCACTATCAAACATTTTATACTACAGTATATACAAAGCACACAATACAGTATTTTTTCTTTAAATCCTCTAATTCTCACTTTGGGCCAGATTCAATTCAGTGAGAAAAAGGTTTATCACGTGGAAACTCATGGCTGAGATTCAATTTCCGTTGCAATTCAATTCAGAAAAACGTATCTCACGGTCTATCATGTGAAAACTCTATTGAAGTCTAAGGGGAAAAAAATGGAAATGAATTTGGCGAAAAGTTTTTTCTTCTAAAATTGAATCTCATCCATGATTTTTATACGTGATAAACCATTAGTTTTCTCGCTGAATTGAATCTGGTCCTTTGTTGGGTTATATTGACCAAGTTTGCATTTGTTGCCAATAAATAGGACCAGTACTAATTGTATTCAATAAACTACTTCTGCCTAATTTGAACCAATATGCCAGTTGAACCTGTCTACCAAAATATTGCAGTATACTTTTGCATATAGGGGGTCCTGTATGTGAAATGATGCTGAAAAAACTGCATTATGGGTAAAAAATGCACTAATATTTTGCACTTTGCTCTAATTTATTAAATGAGCCCTGCAGTTTGCATTTGGACTAACTGGTTTTCAGATGTGATGGTAGTTCTGTAATACCTATAAAGCACATGGGTATTGCATACGGATATTGGCCAACTTGGCATGACTTACAAATACCATTCACATAGGGAAACTGAATTTACAAACTGCTGACGCATTTCATGCCCTAAAACAATGGCACTTGTTTAGAACAGTTTGGTTTCTATTCTAGACAACTGTTAATTATGATTATAGAGTTTGAGCCTCCATACTGCTTATTTGGAGATTCCATGCATGGATAGATAAACATACAACTTGTCTTGAAATAGATGAATTGTAAGTCTGTGGGCCAGGTAAGAACTTGTTATTCTGAATAATATTGCTTTAGCAAAATTATGAATTTCAGCTACAAAAGTGAGTTCCAGAGAAAGATATCTAGAAGGTGCTTTCCTTTCACTAATGTGGTTAGGTAAGGTACAGGTCCCAATACCAGCATTAAAAAGGGTGGTTAAAAAGGTTTATTTTTAGTATATTACAAAATGGCCAATCCTAAGCAACTTTTCAATTAGCCTTCATTATTTAATTTTTTTGTTTTTTTTTAATTATTTGCCTTCTTTTGACTCTTCCAAACTTTCACATGGGAGTCACTGACCCCTTCTAAAAACAAATGCCCTGTTAAGATGCAAATATATTGTTATTGCTGCTTTTTATTACTCATCTTTCTATTCAGGCCCTTCCCTATTATATCCCAGTCTCTTATTCAAATCAATGCATGGTTGCTAGGGCAATTAAAGCCTAGCAACACAACTTGTGAACTGCGCAATATAAAGCTAAATAACAAAAACCTACTCACTACATCATATAAAATGTCAGTATATTCCACTTGTAAGCAAGGAACGTCGTTGCAAAGCAAAACCTTTTTGGTTCAATAGAAGCGTGGGTGTTGAGGTGGGTAAGAAAAGACGTGCTTTTAAGGCTTTCAAGTTAGCTGGTACAGCCGAAACATTTATACGGTACAAGGAGGCCAATAAATCATGCAAAGAAGGCAAGCTAAAATTGATATAGAAAAGGATATTGCAGCAAGCAGTAAAAAAAATCCAAAATTATTTTTTAAATATGTTAATAGTAAAAAAATGAAGCAGGAAGGGGTGGGACCCTTACTATCAGAGGGGGGTCAGCTGGTTGATGAAAACAAAATAAAAGCGCAGATTCTGAACTCATATTTTTCATCTGTCTACACAAATGAGGAACCAGTAAGTGAAGGTTTCCTTCTTAACAGTACCAATTCTAGTAATACAACTAATGATGCATGGTTCACACATGATGAAATTCAAAAGAGACTAGAACATGTTAAGATTAACAACGGTCCGGGGCTAGATGGTATTCATCCCAGGGTAATTAGCGAGCTTAGCTCTGTGATTGCCAAACCTCTTTACTTAATTTTTCAGGATTCATAGTGCCGAGAGACTAGTAGCGAATTGCTAATGTGGTGCCTCTATTCAAAAAAGGATCCCGTTCTCAGCCTCAAAACTATAGGCCAGTTAGTCTGACGTCAGTGATAGGAAAGCTTTTCGAAGGGTTAATAAAGGATAAGATACTGGACTTCACAGCAAATCATAATACTATGAGTTTGTGCCAGCATGGTTTTATGCATAATAGATCTTGCCAGACTAACTTAATTTCTTTTTATGAGAAGGTAAGTAGAGACCTCGATTCTGGGATGGCAGTGGATTTACTTAGACTTTGCTAAAGCATTTGATACAGTGCCACACAAAAGGTTACTGCTTAAATTAAGGAATGTTGGCCTGGAACATCGAATTTGTACCTGGATAGAGAACTGGCTAAAAGATAGACTACAAAGAGTGGTGGTAAATGTAACATTTTCTAATTGGACCAGTGTTCTGTACTAGGTCCCTTGCTTTTCAACTTGTTTATTAATGACCTGGAGGTGGGCATTGAAAATACTGTTTCTATTTTTGCAGATGATACTAAATTGTGCAGAACTATAGGTTCCATGCAGGATGCTGCCACTTTGCAGAGTGATTTGTATAAATTGGAAAACTGGGCAGCAAACTGGAAAATGAGGTTCAATGTTGATAAATGCAAGGTTATGCACTTTGGCAAAAATAATATAAATGCAAGTTATACACTAAATGGCAGTGTGTTGGGAGTTTCCTTAAATGAGAAGGATCTAGGGGGCAAATTCACTAAGCGCCGAAGCGCCGAACGCTAGCGTTGCTTCGCTAGCGTTGCTTCACTAGCGTTTGGCATTTTCGTTACTGCGCAAATTCACTAACGAACGCTGGCGTAGTTTCGCTAGTGTTACTTCGCACCCTTACGCCTGGCGAAATTTCGCTAGCGACGTAACTACGCAAATTCACTAACGCACGCAGTGTACTGAACGCTACCTTTTACGCTAGACTTCCTTCGCCACCTCAGACCAGGCAAAGCGCAATAGAGTAGATAGGAATTGCTTCAAAAAAAGTCAAAATTTTTTCTAAGTCCCAAAAAACGCTGGCGTGTTTTCTACATTATGGGTGATAGGCTGAAAAAGATCGAAAAATTTTTTGGGGCTCCCCTCCTTCCCCCCTACATCTCCTGACTCATGGCAACTTACCTAGACAGTGGGCACATGTGTAGGGCAAAATAAAAATTTTATTTGCTGTTTTGAAGCTTTTCTAGCCATTTGTAGTGCTGATACGTATTCCTCCATTGAAATTTGAATTTGGCGTCGTATGCAATTTAGCCTTCGCTAGTGTAACTTCGCTTTACTTAGCAAATCAACGCTAGCGCAACTTCGCAACCTTACGCTACCCCTGAGCGCAACTTCGGGTTTTAGTGAATTTGCAAAGCGCTGGCGTAACTACGCCTGGCAAAGTGCGGCGAAGTTACGCCTGGCGCAACTATGAATCTTAGTGAATTTGCCCCTAGGGGTCTTTGTAGATAACATGTTGTCTAATTCTGGGCAGTGTCATTCTGTGGCTACTAAAGCAAATAAAGATCTGTCTTGCATAAAAAAGGGCATTAAACTCAAGAGATGAAAACATAATTATGCCTCTTTATAGGTCCCTGGTAAGGCCTCATCTGGAGTATGCAGTGCAGTTTTGGACTCCAGTCCTTAAGAGGGATATAAATGAGCTGGAGAGAGTGCAGAGACGTGCAACTAAATTGGCTAAAGGGATGGAAGACTTAAATTATGTCGGTAGACTGTCAAGGTTGGGGTTGTTTTCTCTGGAAAAAAGGCGCTTGCGAGGAGACATGATTACACTTTACAAGTACATTAGATTACATTATAGACAAATAGCAGGGGACATTTTTACCCATAAAGTGGATCACCGTACCAGAGGCCACCTCTTTAGACTAGAAAAAAAGAACTTTCATTTGAAGCAACATATGGGGTTCTTCACAGTTAGGACAGTGAGGTTGTGGAATGCACTGCCGGGTGATGATGACAATCACCACTGACGCGTTTCATGCCCTATGGCACTTTCTCAGTGTTGTCTCTGAGGAAGTGCCATAGGGCATGAAACGCGTCAGTGGTGATTGTCATGCATTGTACCGATGCTAACAAATTTTAATGGAACCAATAAAGTAACATATTTTTTAATTTTGAAATTGTGTTGAATAAATCCGCAAGTGTGATGCAAAGTATGCAAACAAAAGACCATCAGAACTATCAGAAACCAAGCAATACTTCATTGCCTATAACAAAAACATTAATAGATTATATAGGAAAACGTTTATTTTAATATGCTTGATGGCCACTGAATTGGGAAATTAAATCTTCCTTTGTTCTTCTAACCAACTGCAAATCTCTATGTTGAATATGTTCATTTAGCCCTATATATAATAGGACATTTCTCATACACATTTTCATATAATTCTTAACCACTTTGCCTAACATATTTGAAAGGTAACCTATTGTTTAGTTCCGTTTGAGTAACTCCAAAGGTAAAGGAACTAACAGAGGACTGCCCCAGAAAAATAACTCACAGGGAAAATTAAACTGGAGGTGAGAAGGTCACTGCCCTAAATTACCAAGTCAATGGATGTGTTTTACAAAGAAAAAAACTTCTATTGTTTTTTTATAGAATGTTTTGTCAAAATACTCAGTTGTTGGTTCATCTTACCTTCTACATAAAATGTATAAAAAAGCAAAAAAAAAAAAAAAAACCCAATTGCCTTTTCAGTGTAGCCGTAGAAAAGACTGAGAACCTCTGCCCTCGTTTTCTTCTTTAGGGGCCTCCATTCTCTAAGAAAAACACCAGGCTGCTGAAAGTGTGTGGTCTTCTGGGGTACTTCTAAAACTGCCAGTTTCCTTTGTCTCCTTCTATTAGAAGAAGCACTTCTTCTGCTGAGTTCTGACACACAAACAGTAATTGGTCCTTCTAGTGTTAAAGAAGAAAAATCCCTTAAAGCAGGATGCTTCAGCACATCCTCGTATTTCTTTTTTGTTTGGTTGCTTATTATAATTTGCTCCTATATAAATATACAGGTAAATGTCAAGCTTTTTTGTATCTTGACCAGAGTTTATTTATTTTACAGAAAAAATAAGATAACCTTTGATTATGGATATGGATTTTAATACTGTCTCAAAACATGGAGCATCAAAACAACAAATCGAGTGTCCATTCAAATTGTACGACTGACGTGTCTGACTGACGTGTATTTTTGGATTCGGATATTTAGCAGCTTTGGAGTATGATAAATCTAAAAATTCTAGTTCCCCCCGCCCTAAAAACCATGATCAGAAAAAAATCAAGGTTAAATAAGTGAGCCTCTAAGTCTACTAAATAAAATAATTGAAACATTAATTAAACACAATAGGATTAATTATATATTAGTTTGGATCAAGTCCTCTTCTTACAAGGAAAAAGAAAATCTAAATTATTTTTTTAAATTTAAATTATTATCAGTTATTTGAATAAAATGGAGTCTATGGGAGATAGCATACCAGTAATTCTGAGCTTTCTGGACAATGGATACCATACCTGTACCAAAAAATCTAAACAAATTCTATGAATTGTCAGTTATTTCTGTTGTGTAAATACACAATTTATTCTCATTCTTGTTTTTGCACTATGTTTGCATACCTCATTTTGGAAACAGAAAAAGGGACAAGAAGATTTGTCACGCGGAACACGGCTAACTGTTTTGTGACCACTCCCATTTTGTGGCTACACCCCCTAATTACCATGTCCATTTTACAAAACGGGACAGTTGGGAGGTATGTGTTTTTAGCATTGTTAGCTTCAATTTCATTATACATATTTTACCCAAATGAAGCTAGTCTTACTCACTCTTACATTGATTGGAGCTTTAGAACCATATTCATGACATTGCTCAGATGCCCCTAAAAAAGTAATACAGTTATTTTTAATAAAAATATTATGTTTCCTGCAAAATCCATTGTTTAAACTGCAAAAAGAAAGAGACCCCTAAACCCTGTGAATTGGCGGATTTTGTGCCCTACAGATGGCTAGGGAAGATGTGTTATTCTGTAAACTGACACTGATCAGAACTTCAGACTTTTATTCAGAGAGCTTGTAGTACACATCAGTTGAGCCTCATGTTGTGTTTTAGTTCCTGAACCAACAAAGTGGCTAACAGTAAGAACAGCATAAACTGTTTATATCAACTGAAGCCCTCTAGTGACTGGAGGTAAAACACACCACAACTTCCTCTTTCAGCCTGAGACAATAACAAAGTGAAAAGAAAGACTGCAACATTAACAATTATAGCATGCATACAAATGTTGAAATTGTGACGAAGGTCTCAGGGAATCAGAGTCTAAAATGAGAGCTTTAGCACTGTTCAATTAGATGCAGTGGTTTGCAAATAACTCGTTGCTTGACAGACTATCTATTTCCCCAGAATGAGGGGGCTCTTGTGTTGCATCTGTTGTTCTATAATTGGTTTCACTGATCTGGGCAGAAGGTACTTGTTCCTCTGGAATTAGTAAAAGATGTCTGTGATGACTACGAAGAATCTGCCCTTTATCTATACAAACCACCTACTGGATGACCTTGGGCTCAGTCTGTGGATCAGATTGGTGGGCACTTTCCAAGATTTGGATTCCTATTGTCATGCAAAGGCGGAAGTTCGGTTGGTTCTAAAATGAAGCTTTTTGTACACCACTAGTGATAAGCACATTTTTTCACCAGCCATGGATTTGTGAAAAATTTGCAGCGACAAAAAAGTTGGCTGAGAAGAAAAAATGCACATTGACTTTAATGCATTTGGACAGCCATCAACTTTGATTTCGCAAATTTTTCACTGTTTTGCAAATTTTTTTGCAGTTTTCTGATTTTTTTCGAACAGATTCGTATCAAAGAATCAGGATATACCACTGTTTCATCCTGTTACAGTGTACTTATGATAAATCTGCCATGGTTGAGTGGCTGCAACTCTAGTAACAATCGGACGCTCAAACAGAAGTTCTGCTGAAGATTTTCCACAGCTTTGTGGAGCTGCACAGTAACCCATCAATGCCACACAGGGGGTCTTCCTGCTTCTGCCAATCCATTACACTTGGGATGCTCTAAACTTGAGGTCTGATGTAAGAATTCATACACTGTATGTGGATGCAAAATCCTTGAATACTCTGCAGGCAAATTGAGGGCCATTATCAATGACAACAATGCTAGGTATGCCATGTCTAGCTAGAATTGACTTGCTTGACTACCTCTTCAGCTTGCAAATCTTGTAGCTATGCCAGAAATGGCAAATTTTTTCCATTTGCAGTGTATTGTATGTATACATGTCACTGTCTACAAAAGTGACAACCTGAGCTGAGCTTGTGTGATTTCAGGGGCTTTACAGATATGGTGAGATCAAATGTGAGCAATTTCTCTTTCACTTTCATATTATGTACTCCCATAACTATCTGATCTTTAATTAGAGATTCAGTGCACCAAAATCACAGGACTGGCTCTTTAACGTCAGGTTTGTCACATATTCATCAATTGTTTAATTTTCTGCAATCTACAACTGAACACATATCTCTCATAAGTGATATTTTTACTTGGAACGCAGTAGTTCTCATTTTTTAAGCACTGCATTAAAATGATGCTTCTCTGTCTCTACAAACTGAAAAGTCTTATATACATCAATAGCTTCCTGTCTAGCTACTGCAATTATCTTTACATTCTCTTACTCATGTGCCTTAATTGCTCTCTGATATACTGTAGCAGAAATCTTTGTTTAAATCTGATCGAGTTCTGCTCTAAGTTACCTGGCAGGCTCAGCTCAGGAGGCTGCTTCAGGAGATCCATGCTGACACTGTAATGACTGGCGCTGTAGCTTGTTCACAAGTGCACTTCTGACATGTATTATTCTGTAAACTGACTGATCAGAACTTCAGACTTTTATTCAGAGAGCTTGTAGTACACATGATGGGTGCAGTGTCGATTCTGCACCTCTCTCTTCTACCCCAACCACATACCACCTACCCCCAAAAATACACACACATCACTGGTTTGGAAAGAGATGGCCGTTGTTTATTGCAACACAGTAATAAGAATAATTAACATGTATAACATTTTACTTTTAACAACCTTTATAATATTATTCCCCCACCCGGGGGAAAGGGGAATGGGGAGTGGGGTGGCTGTGCCCCAACTGCCAAGATAGGTTCCTGTTCCATTTCTCCCAAGCCCTAAACCGGGCTGCCTACCTTCCCATGAGGACCCAGGCCTACCAGGCTACTTCCACTCACTATGAAATACCCCCTTTTAACTTCCCCTGGGGTCCTAAAGGTACCCTCCGCCAACTGCGACAAAACCACCCATCTACAGGGAGGGATGCGGGATGCTGCATGCTGCTGCCTCCACATCCCGGCGCCGAATGGTAAGTATTACCGCTGCTCTGCCCCTTGCCTCAAGCCCGGGATCCTCCAGCCAATCAGAGCCCTACAACAGAAAGGGGCTCTGGCCCTGTCAAGTCCCTGCTTCCCCTAAACGAGTCATGGGGTCCCAGCAGTTGAGCCTCATGCTGTATTCTACAGTAGTTCCTGAACCAACAAAGTGGTTAACAGTTAGAATAACAGAAACCGTTGATATCAAGTGAAACCCAGTAGTGGCTTGAGGTAAAACACACCATAAAAACGATGTGGTTTGGGTGTGGCCAGTAGGGGGTTAAAAATGGGTGGAATCAGTTTAAAACAGAGGGGTGGGTAGGATTCATTGTTTTTTAAAGTAAGATGTTTTTAGAAATTAAAATTATTTTTGTAAATTTTTTCTCGTTACCAGCATTAACACACTTTCTAAAACAGTGTGGTTGTCAAGAACTTTCCTGCATATTATATTAGTTTTTAAGCAAAAAAAAATATCCTCTTTTATTGCAGGCAAAATAACATTTGTCAATCATATTTAAAAGTAACAGTATTTAGGAAATGAACTGGTTGTTATGGCTTAGGACACTGCTATTTCTGTTAGCCCACAGCTTAATGCTTTTAACAGCCTGGCAAGGTACAACTCTCTTTAATCCCCATTAGAGCAGAAGGATGATTTGTCTTTCCATAACTTGGGCATCAGTGGTTTTTAAGAGACAGCTACTTATTTATGCTCTGGAAGTTTACAACAGATTCTTAGATGTTAGGTCAGGATAGTGAATTAACATTTTTTTTTCACCAAATACATTCAATATAGTAATTTCTCTGATGACATAGGGCACTGGAAAAGTTAGTTATAACTAGAAGCAATACTAAGTAACCAGTGGGTGTTGCCTAGAGTACTAAACCATCTGTTGTCATTGGTGAAGCTTCTGGTATCTCTGCAAACTACAATCTGACTTTCACTACTATATTGAGCTATAACAGGATTAAATCTAGCCATACCTTTTTGATCATTTCCTCCTTCTGAGGCCTTCTGCCTCAGGGTCTTCAGAACCATTCACCCAGTTCCAACAAGTCGGTTCCAAAGATCGACATAAATGGACATGCCCATGAAAAGGGCATGTCATAACCTGAAAAGGCAAATTCTACCCCCCAATTGTGAGCAAACCCGCACAATGCTGGATTTAACCCCTAAGTGATGCCTGGTACTGTAAAATGCAGAATACATTATGCATTTTAAATGTTTCAGCAACAGAAATTTCCATTGACTTCTATTCAAAGGTGTTTTTTGTTGTTGATGTTTTGTTGCTGGAGGAGATTTAGTGTGGGCAACAAAACTACCATTTTCAAGGATACAAGGATACACTTCTTATGAGCTGACATATACAGGTAAATAAAATAAATAAATAAAAATGAGGACAAATCCATCATTCTATAAATTGATCACTATCTTTGTATTGCAACATTGAGAACTGATAAATACTGTAATTATAAAGGATAAAACGTATAATTATCCAATGAATGATAATGCAGCATTGCAAAATGAATGTAGTCTATTAGTCTATTGTGTCCTTAGATTGTTACACCCATAAATAAACATCTCCCTTTGACATCCTTGAAGGGCCAAAGCCTAAGTTATACTTTGATGTCAGTGCTCCTTTCATTGTAAATATACATGGAGATAAATTACACAAGTAATTGCTAAAAGACAAGCGTACAGAGGGGGGATGACTCTATTAAAATAAAGGTAGTTTCCTGGTGATGGATGTTAAAGGGCAAATATCCTATTCCCACAAGGTGCTCTGTTGCTCAATGTCGCTTAACTGCCTACACGCATACACTTTAAAGGTTAGTTAAACATGTCAAGGGCAAACACTAAGTAAGAGAAAGTGTTATGTTGCAGCTACTGAAGGGATTTTACTACATGAACTAGTCAATGCACTCACACTTGTTTTCTTTTAATTATATATATTATTGAGTCCATTATAGTATAAATAAAACATAATCTGTATACAGAAATGATCCATCGAATGACACAATTTACCAGGTAATTAATGATGAATATTTTTTTTTATGAATGCTATGCTTACACATTTCTGCACCACTTTACAGAGACCTTACATTATTCATACAACATACATACCTGCTAGGGTCAATTTCATCAAGAGTAACCAGAGTACCTGGTGGCAATCCAGAAATTAATGAATGAATAAATGAATAGATGGAAAGAATGAGACGCTGTCGATGGAGGGATGATGGAAGGACAGAAGAGAGGAAGGAAGGAAGGAAGGAAAGAAGGAAGGAAGGAAGGAAGGAAGGAAGGAAGGAAGGAAGGAAGGAAGGAAGGAAGGAAGGAAGGAAGGAAGGAAGGAAGGAAGGAAGGAAGGAAGGAAGGAAGGAAGGAAGGAAGGAAGGAAGGAAGGAAGGAAGGAAGGAAGATAGGTTGAAAGTTTTACTGCATAGATCTGAACAACTGGGCAAAATGGAACAGAGGGAAGGAAAAGGAATTATTCACTTTTTGTTACAGCACTGTCTACTGTCATTGAAGTATTCCACGTATATGCCTATTTGTTAAACATGCTTTTGGGTGTACATTGTAACATGTATGCCCAAATGGAACTGCATAGCAGAACAAAAAGTTCAAGTGTCAAACCAGCATTAATGCTCCTAATAATAATTCATTTAATTATGGTGGCTTAAGGATGGCAGAATGACCCTACTTTATAATGAAACAATACATACAACTATGCATATAGTATACTTTTTACTACCAGTATGCTTATGATTAGGAAGAACGTAGTATGCATAACACTGTGGAGCACCTGCTGATTCAGACTTTTTTTTTTGCATGCCACAACCCTTAATGAATTGTATTAAACTGGGATAGGGTAAAGTGGGCTACATCACAACAAAGAAACGGTTGGGGATGCAGGCCAAATGCTTTTACTTTTTTTTTAATAACGAACATTTAACATTAGCATTAAGTGCAATGGATTCTATGTATGCTGCAGAGACACCTAATTTACTTGCTGCATTGACTTTTGTGGCACAACATCAGGAATGTCTGGCTACTGCTTGGAAGATCTTTGTTTTATTTGCTGTCTTCTGTTATTTTTAGGAACAAGTAGGAACATTTTGTGCATCAATGCTATATTAGAAACCCTACTGGTGTGTTTTCTGGAGAACTGTTAGGGCTGTAGAACATACAGATTACACTGCGCTTGGGGTTGTTAACCATAATGACCAATATGTGATTAGCTTTTTCCAGCTGGCTTGAAGCAGAATAATGAAAGCAAACACATGATTAGTTACTATAGGTTACTGCCTAGGTGCACATTTGCCCAGCATTCATAAATGAGCCCCACAAACATAGTTAACTTTCTTATCTGGTTCAGTAAGAACAGCCAGTATACTATCCATCAGTAGCTGGTGGTGTGGCAGTATCTATCAACAGTCTAGCAATGATGAAAAATACTAAGGGGCACATTTACTAAGCTCGAGTGAAGGATTCAAAGTAAAAAAACTTTGAATTTCGAAGTTTTTTTTGGGTACTTCGACCATCGAATAGGCTACTACGGCCTTCGACTACGACTTTGATTTGAACGATTCAAACTAAAAATCGTTCGACTATTCGACCATTCGATAGTTGAAAAACTTTGACTACATACTTTGCCACTTTAAACCTACCGAGCTACAATGTTAGCCTTCCCCATCAGTTTTCTAAGGTTTTTTTGATCGAAGGAAAATCCTTCGATCGATCGATTAAAATCCTTAGAATCATTCGTTTCGAAGGATTTTATTGTTTGATCGAACAATTTTTCCTTCGTTCGTTCGTAGGATTTGCGGTAAATCCTACGAATTCGATATTCGATTTTGTAGGATTTTACCTCGAGGGTCGAATTCGAGGGTTTATTAACCCTCGATATTCGACCCTTGGTAAATGTGCCCCTAAGAAAAAAGGCCACTTTCCACTTACTTCAGTGTAAAGCACAGTAAGTAGCCAGTCACCCATTGCTCAAAATGAACACCTGCGCATTATCAATGGCTTGGGTTACTTAATGTACTTATACTGAAGTTTGATGAAAAGCTAAACCTCTCAGTACTATATATTCTCCACAAAATTGAGGTTATCAAATCACCAAATGTTGCATGTCCCAATGAATTTGTATCCATATTCTATTGTATATCAATAGTTGATTTTATCAGCCTCTTTGGAACAGTTTGACAATAGATCCATATGTTCCAATTTGTCCAAAGCCACTATAAATCAAAATACAAGTACATCACTGCTCTCACAACTTTCCCTTCTCCCCTCGGCAGCCCCTCCTTTTGTCATCTGCTTTTGCTGGTACATAATTGTCCTGCAGATTTCAAAAGGGACTGAAAAAGAGGACACAGCCATTTGAAAACTGTCCTGTAGGGAGGGAGCATTGAGTACACTCAAGGAATGCTGGCAAACAGACCTGCCAAAATATTTGTCAGGCTTATTGTGTGGTTACAAAAAGAAGCCTCGGGTTTGACAGTTTAACTGTGGACAGACCCTCTAGATTGTGTACATAGCCATACAATAGGTTGCCTTTTTTCAATGTACCTGTTTTCACTCTTCAGTTCCTCAAAGTCTTTCACCAATCAGTCTAATAATGGCTCTTGTAAAGCACTTATATATCCTTGATTGTGTATGAAAGAAAAGTCCTGTTAGTGAATCATTGGGAAAACATCCCATTGCAAATTCATTTTTTCTCCTTTAATTTAACGAGGTTGGCTGGTGGCCTTACAAGCAGTAGGAAGGCAAGTGTATGAGAGTGGAGCAGAAGGACCTAAAGGGGTGAGAATTGATATTGGTATATTTGCTTGGGGGAGATGAGAGACAAAACAAATCACAATAGAGAAAAGGAGAGCCAGCCAAAAGGTCTTTGTGTGCAAATTTCCCACCAGAAACAAGCAATTTTTTTTTTCAAATTTAATTAAGTGGCTGTGGAGTTCAGAGACAGCCTAACGAGCTGTACTAGTCAAAGAAAGATTTGTCCCAAATGATGAGGCCAAGATTCCAACATTGTCAACAGCAATTACAGCCAGCCATTCCAGTTTTAACAAGCATGAGGATGCTGGGGTGCATTATGGAAGAAAAAGAAAATTAGGACAAAAATAGGGACTCACCTCTCAGAAACAATGCAAAACAAGTCCTGACAGTCTGCCTGGGCAGTTATAGAACACCCATTTCACTCACACAGGCTTTATTATAAAAAAAAAAAAAAAAAAACAGATGATGTATGGGTACATAGTTTTCTAACAATACACCCATGATGTAATCTCACCATTCCAATATGCTAATGAAACTCTGCATGGAGTATAGATAAAAATGCTTGTTTTATACTGGGCATGTCTAACCAGTATAGTCTGGTAGAAATGTTTTCCATAGTCTTTAAAACTTTACTTTAGCTCTTGTTTTTGTAGTTAATTTATTATTATTGCAGTTAATGTATTTGCTCTGCTAAGTTTTATTTTCAGTGATTAAAAAAGCTTGAATACTTGCCAAAATATAAAACATATTACTTTATAAATTATTATAGCTCAGTTAGGGATCAAAGAGATCTCTTTAAATAATATAGCTTTTCCACTGTGTTTCCCACTCTGGCACCCAATAAGTGAACTCATTTAATTTGCCCCACTTTGGATTAGAAATGCTATTTGCACAGTATATTGAGCAATAAGACAATTACTAATCACATGCACATAAAATGACAGCAATTTATAAAACATAAACATAAAATCATTTCTAAGAGAAAGGTATGTTTATTTCTGGAAATGTCACAAAAACAGGCCATGGTGTATTACAATACATTTTTCAGGGGATCACAAAAAATGGTTTAAAATCCAGGAAAATACGAAACCAGGGAAATGCGTTTAGCATTATATATTGATGGGACCACAAAAAATAAGGAATAACTTGAAATCAATAAAATTTAGTTTTTACTGTATTTGGTCCCATATGTATTAAAAGGCTTTAAGTGTGTCCAGTTTCAGTTTTCCATAGCAGCTAATAAGATGTTTGATTTTCTACAGATGACTATAGTGAATGCTACATGATGATTGGTTGTCATGTGTTACTACCTGGGCAAACTTAGTGGGGGTCATTTATAAACACTGGGCACATTTGCACCATGACAACCAATCAGATGTTTGCTTTTATTATTCAACCTGCAGCTGGCTGAAAAAAGCTAATTACTGATTGGTCACTATTGGATGTAACCTCCTAACACATGTCCACATGTGCCAGAAGTAGCTTTTTGTCACAGGCTTAGTGTAAGGCCTAATTACCCCAGAATAAGAGTGGACCCATAGAGGGAGGGGGGAATGCAGGTAATGAAGCAATAAGATAACATCAGTATGTCCAATGAAGGTTTTGTTGACCTCAAATACCCAGAATACCCAGAATCCTACTAATATTTCAAGACTGTAGAGAGATGCTGGTATTTGTAAGCAACTTTTGTAGAGATGTTCCTAGAGTGAAAAGGGGATGAATACCCCCTAGTAAACTTATGGGAAGGTGGTTCCAGGAGGGAGGGTTTGGGGGGGAGGGTCCCTCCCCCCCCCTTTCTTGAATGGCTTGGCGCAGCTCTAATTGAGCTCCACAGCAGTGGCGTAACTAGACACCTAGGGGCCCTGGTGCAAAAATTTGAAACTGGGCCCCCCCAGCCCGGGTTGTGGGCAGTTACCAACATTTACTGACCTAATGTCCTAGAACTGAATTTAAAAAGTTATTTTAATTACTGAAACTGGTACACTTTTTAAGGGCAAAGGGCTGTACAACTAAAATTAAAATTTTATAACACTGTAACGGTAATCTGGTACAGACTGCAGTGATAAAAAAATCATAAAAAAATCATGGAAGCAGGGACGGTCTGTAAACACCTTTAGTGGTGGCCAGATATTAATTCTCAGTTACTTTTATGACAAGGCACAATTAATTCTCAGTTACTTTTATGACAAGGCACAATTAAACATTTTTACAACTCGCCTATTACTCACAATGTGAAATAAGCCTGGGAATAAGGGTATGTAAAACTGAGGTTTTACTCTATATGGTATTCTTGTATACAGTCCAAATATTGTTACACATTAATTTCATGTATAATACCAGAAACAATAGGCAAAAAGCCAGGGCCACAACCATGTATACAGACATAAAAACTATGGATGGCACAGTGGCAATTCCATGTATAAATACCCCAAAATTAATAGAGGGATGGCAGAGTGGCAATTCAATATATAAATACCCCAAAACTAATAGAAGGATGGCACAGTGGCAATTCCATGTATAAATACCCGAAACTCTTAGAAGGATGGGGCGGTGGTATTTCCATGTATAAATACCCTAAAATTAATAGGAGGATGGCACAGTCACAATTCCATGTATAAATACCCCAAAACTAATAGAAGGATGGCACAGTCACAATTCCATGTGAGAGGGGCTGGAGGTGAGTGAGAGGGGATGGAGGTGAGTGAGAGGGACAGGAGGTGAGTGAGAGGGACAGGAGGTGAGTGAGAGGGACAGGAGGTGAGTGAGAGGGACAGGAGGAGAGTGAGAGGGACAGGAGGTGAGTGAGAGGGACAGGAGGTGAGTGAGAGGGGATGGAGGTAAGTGAGAAGGACAGGAAGTGAGTGAGAGGGACAGGAGATGAGTGAGAGGGACAGGAGATGAGTGAGAGGGACAGGAGGAGAGTGAGGGGGCAGGAAGTGAGTGAGGGGGTGGAGGTGAGTGAGGGGGGTGGAGGTGAGTGAGAGGGTCAGGAGGTGAGTGAGAGGGTCAGGAGGCGAGTAAGAGGGACAGGAGGTGAGTGAGAGGGACAGGAGGTGAGTGAGAGGGACAGGAGGTGAGTGAGAGGGTCAGGAGGTGAGTGAGAGGGACAGGGGGCGAGTGAGAGGGACAGGGGGCGAGTGAGAGGGACAGGAGGCAAGTGAGAGGGACAGGAGGTGAGTGAGAGGGACAGGAGGTGAGTGAGGGGGTGGAGGTGAGTGAGGGGGTGGAGGTGAGTGACAGGGTCAGGAGGTGAGTGACAGGGTCAGGAGGTGAGTAACAGGGTCAGGAGGCGAGTGAGAGGGACAGAAGGTGAGTGAGAGGGACAGGAGGTGAGTGAGGGGGACAGGAGGCAAGTGAGAGGGACAGGAGGAGAGTGAGAGGGACAGGAGGAGAGCAAGAGCTACAGGTGGTGGGTGAGTGGTACAGGGAGTAAGAGAAATGTACAGGAGAATAGTAAAAGGTACACTAGGTGAGAGAGGGGTACAGAAGGTGAATGAGAGGGACAGGAGGGCGAGTGAGAGTGACAGGAGGTGGGTGAGGGGTACAGAAGGTGAATAAGAGGTACAGGAGGTGTGTGAGTGTTTAGTGTAACCTAGGCATCACAGTAGATAAGGAGCACTCACAGTAATATGTCACCACTGGGTCCCTCTTCTCATGCTCCTTGGCAGTCCTCAGTGATGCTGCAGACTCTGATGCGCATATATTCGCCCTCACAACCATGTTTATACTATTCCCGAAACGCAAAGAATGGCGTAAGAGAAAGCAAAGCCATCCCTGCACATATGTTGCACAGAGGATGCCGGGAAATGTAGTTCAATACTAGTGAGCGCATCGCAAGGCAGATTGGGTTTTGGCGAAACGATTTATCTATTCCCACACTAAAACTACAGCAGATCGCAAGAGATAGCAGGCAAGCCAAGTACAAAATGAGTGCAGATTCAGCAAGATTGGCCGGCTCCGCCATGCTTCGTCCCATCCCCAACAGCAGCGGAATCGGGCCTCGCAAGGCACAGGCCGCGCACATGGACTGTCGCTCATATCGACTCGCTTCCACTTCGCGTCTCAGTTGAGAAACAAGACATGATTAGAGTTGCGGCCACTCTAACCTGCGGCTCCTACCGGAATCAGAATCCCCCACAAAAGCCGGTTCAGGAACAAGAGAGAAAATGTGCGGCCAGTCGGCCACATCTAAGCCCTCTCCAAATGTATGCATCAGCGACTATCAGCTGCGGGCTTGTGTGCCATAAAGTCCCCCTGCTGTGCCAGCTGCGATAAGATTTATCGCGGCTCCGGCGGGCCCCAGCTGGGTGCGGGCCCAGGTGCGATCGCACCTGCTGCACCCCTGGTAGTTACGCCACTGCTCCACAGCCCTTGGTTGGGATGGGGCACTGCAGCAGCTGAGGGGTTAACAGAAGATTAGGATTGTGGAGTGAATGAAGGGGGTATAAAAGGCAAGCCAGGTAAATTATCTGAATTCATTTATATTATAGTTATATCTTATATATATATATAAAAAAGATTTAAAAAATTGTCGCAACTTTTACAGTGACGAGGCATAAAATATAAATAATTTTGTTAAAACCCTGTCTGTTGCATGGTAGGGAATTAAGCAAGGGTTAATTCATGGCAGCCTGTTGGATAAGTTAATCAGAGGCTGACTATCTGTTGAAATCGAGTTGTTTTTCCTGGAATTCAATTCCTGTAAATAGTTACATAATCAATTAACAATTTGCGGCCTTGCACCACCATTCAACTTGTGTGTCTATAGTGTAAGTTTATTTGCTGGTATTGGAGAAGTATATCCCTTAATTCATGTAATAATCGGGGGGTAAAGGATCCCCCCTGTTCTCTAGATAGAATATGCACAATTGTCACATTCATCCCCCAAGCTAAAATGTGGTTATGGCACAATAAGGGGATATTTATCTCTATTCTAGGTAAAAGCCATGAGCACAACTGCAATGAAGGTTGGAAACCTGGAACAAAAATATTTAATATGATTTAGCACTCAACGTAGCCACACTTATACTGGGCTCAGACATAAAAAATATCACTCACTAGTTTACAATGTATTTCTAGCCTGCTACAGTTGTATAGTCTTAGCTTTAGAACCCAGAACATTTTACATCACAATGACTCGTCTACTGATTGAATCTCTATTGTTTTTTTTAACCAAATCAAAGCACTGGTTCTTGTGTATTCATAATAACTTGTATTCAAACCATAAGAAAAGAAACCTGGCTTCATTAAAAAAAATATCTGGTTTCTACAGCGAGTACATATTTACTTCCCACCAAGAAATGCAGTAGTTTAATTCTATGTCCCATAGACAAAATGCTTTTTTACCCCACAAACAAAAGATTCTTTTTGTGCAATTATTACAAAGGTACTTAATTTTAAGGAAAGCAGCACACATTCCCATTTTAAGTTAGCATGAAATCAATATGTAATAATGCTTTCTAACTGTCAGCTATTTTTTTAATGCAATTAAAGTGGCTAATGTCGGTTCTGCTTTATTTCAGATAACTTTAGCAATCATTTTTGGGGCAGAGAGGGTTTCTCTCTAATTAGATTGTTCCTTCTGCATTTATTTCACATATTTGTTTTATTGTCGTAGTGCCCGGGAAATTATAAAGATTAAATCACATCAATGGATATTTATCGATTTATAAGATTAAAGCAGCGTTTGTGTACAGGGAGGGGATATTTTTAATGTTATGGTCACTGAGTGGGTTTATAAAACAAACTGTAATTTTGTGTCGTATTTGTCCTTTTTTAATGGGTATAAAAGCTGTCCTCACTGTGCAGACAAATACCTTTTAACAAATTTGGCTTCTCTGTTGAAAATATAGATATCTGGCTATATGCAATAAAAATAAAAGCAGGATTCAAAAGAAGCATACACGGGTGCCATTCTTGTGGCTGCTGAACATAATCTCCTAACACAGTGCTAGGTTTTAAGAGACAAGCAAAATGGGGAAAATAAGTAGTTATTAATGACATGCACCTCAATAAATAAGGCAACATCTAACAGCTTTATATCTTAATTTTTTTTCATTATATACTTTAATGACAAAAGTAACAGCACTAAAAACCAATTATTATTGATAACCTAACTAAACACCCTTTATTATGACATATTTTACAGGTTATTTATGACACCAATTATATATTTATAGTAATCCAAGTTTTGTTAAAGTATTAGTCCCCATGAAAAATTAGCACAGATATGGGTTTATGGCAATTGACAAAGCATTGTTCTCAAATTCTAGTTACCTGTACAGGTATGGAAATCCTCTATCCAGAAACCCACTATCCAGAAAGACCTGAATTATGGGAAAGCCATCTCCTATATACTCCATTTTATCCAAATAATGAAATTTTTTAAAAACTATTTCCTATTTCTCTTTACTAATAGAACAGTACCTTGTGCTTGATCCTTATTGGAGGCAAAACCTGTTGTCTGTTGGGTTTATTTAATTTTAAAAGGATTTTCAAGTAGACTTAAAGGAGAACTAAACCCCCTCGATGTTAAAGGGCATGTAAAGTCTAAAATAGAATAAGGCTAGAAATGCTGTATTTTGTATACTAAATATAAACATGAACTTATTGCACCAAAAGCCAAATCAAACAAATACTTTATGCTTTCAAAGTTGGCTACAGGGGGTCACCATCAGCAACATCAAAATTTTTTTTTAAAAAAAAAAATTTGTTAGTACACATAAAAAAAACACAAATTATACTTTACTTTAAAATCACAAAGCCTTTATTAAGAAATAACTTACAGAAACTCCACTTCCTGTCCTCTACAGAAAAGGCGACAGAGCGACCATCCATCCTGCTGTGCTCGACTTCTCCTCCTGGCTATTCTACTGACAGTGTGTGAAGGAGCAGCATGGATGCCTCATGGATGCTATGCAGTGACTGGCCGGGCCCCCTCCTCCTGCACTATAGATGAGAAGCGGCTGCCTTGACACTGGAGGAAACAGTGGTAGTGGAGGCGGTGGAGGGAGCAGCCTCCCTCCACCGCCTGCGGCAGCAGCGCCGGCTTCCCATCATCAGACTGGCCGGGTAGATCAATGGCAGCGGCGGCCGCTTCCCATCATCGACAACTGTCAAGCTCCCTCCTCCTCCTCCACCACTCCCGGCCATGGTCGCTCCTGCTCTGCTCCCTGTACCGCCAATGCCTCCACTACTGAAAGTCCTGCTGTACTATAGATGGAAGCAGCAGCCTTGACCCTGGAAGAAGTGGTGGTAGTGGAGGCGGTGGAAGGAGCCGAGGATCAAAGTCGGCTGCAGTGGCAGCCGTTTCTCATCATCAGACTGGCCGGGCGGAGCAATGGCAGCTGCGGCAGCGGCAGCCTCTTCCCATCATCAGGCAGTCGCAGCTCCCTTCTCCTCCACCACTTCCTGTCCCACCACCTGAAAGTCCTGCTGCACTGTAGATAGAAGCGGCAGCCTTGACCCAACGTCAAGCAGTGTCGGACTGGCCCGGCGAGAAACTTTAACAAAACTTGGATTACTATAAATATATAATTGGTGTCATAAATAACCTGTAAACCGGGAAAAAATCCAGTGGGCCCGACCCTTAATGGGTCCCCGCCGGGCCAGACCCCTCTCCCGACCAGTTTGTTAAAAAAAAAAAGATTTCTTTAGGCGCCGCACTGCGCCATCTGCGCATGCACGCAACAACATTCATACAGAGCCCTGAGCGGCACCTTTCAAGAAGGAGCATTGAGCCACGCCGTCACACAGGCGCAGAGTGCGCATCACGGTAGGGGGCCCTGGACAGTAGTCCCGGTGGGCCGCGGGCCCCCCAGTCCAACCCTGAGCGGTGGTAGTGGAGGCGGTGGAGGGAGCAGCAGATCAATGTTGGCCGCTTCTCATCAGCGACATCCTCTATCGTATAGTATAGGGGGTGGAGGGGGCCAGGGCAACCACTGCATCACATCCATAAGACATCCATGTTACTCCTTCACACGCTGTCAGTAGAATAGCCAGGAGGATAAATCAAGTGCAGCAGGATGAATGGTTGCCCTGTCGCCTTTTCTGTACAGGACAAAAATTGGAGTTTCTGTAAGTTATTTCTTAATAAAGGCTTTGTGATTTTAAAATATAATTTGTGTTGGTGTTTTTTTTTGATGTGTATGAATTTTTTTTTAAAAAAAATTGATTGTACTGGTCCTTTAAACATCTTTGCAAGACTAAGACTGTGCACATGCTCAGTGTGGACTAGGCTGCTTAGGGATCGTCATAAACAAAGCTGCTGGGAAGTAAGGTGGGGGCTCCCCCTGCTGTTCATTAGTATGATTGTTTCCCTGCTCAGCAGTTAGGAACCATCTGACAATTCCTATCCACAGCAGTAAATGAAGGGAGAATTTCACTGCATACAGTCAGGTTTCTTATAAAAACGGTACATATTGTTTAATTAAAGTATATTGGATAAGTAAAAATTGGATTTTTGCCTTTACATGCCCTTTAAGTCCCCACTGGCTACCCCTCCATTGGCCCCCCTCCCTGTCTTGCACCTGCACAGTCTTACCCCAGAATTCTGTCCCCTCTTGAAATAGTGGGCGCACATGCAGAGTGAGCACAGTGCAGCTCACGGGTGCCATTTTCTCCTCTTCGATAATGTTCTTGAAGTGAGCAGCATAATGGTGCATGCGCAGTTGGAGCAACCTTCTGGTTTGCGACAACTGCACATGCACTGAAAGAGAGGGAAATTGCCAAAGAGGAGGAAGAAGTCACGAAGATTACCGAAGAGACGAAGAAGGCGCCCATGAGCTACGATGCATGTGCAGTTGTAGGCACCATAAGGTTTTGTTGCGAGGAACTACTAAGATTCTGCACTGAAAACATAACAGCCATCAGTAATACTGGGGTACCATACTACTAAATTAGCAAGCCAGCAAGCCTCACTTATTTTGCAAAATGCGCCTTCAGTACTATCTACCTAATAATTGTTATCATAATTTAAAATATTGATACACTGATGAGATTATTAAGTATATATACATGAAGTGTATGGTGGGTATAGAAGACTGTGGAGTCGACAGATGGGAAAGTTCGATCGCTAACCACCCCCGCAAAGGAAAGATATAACCTGACCACTATCTCTGAATGATGCATTTTGTTGTACTCATCACTTCTACCTCCTTCGCACAACTTTTTGTTTTTGTTTTTTCTTTTTTGGAATCAGCATCCTTCTCTCTCACCTCCTCACTGCTCTCACCCACACGCGTATCAAATATTTCTCCACAATCTTTCTATTAATGTGGTTTATGCCGTAATCAGCAGCTGCCAGCTACGTCTTGGCTCTTGCCAACTTTCTGTGTTGACAAATGCTGAAAATTTGCTTAACTTGTTCTTTGCCTCTGATATGTCAAGAAACAGTTCACAGTAGAAATATTACCTCTTGTAGAGCAGCTAATGCCATATGGCATCATGGGAGAGTGAAGTAACATAGCAGAACTGGAGTTTGGTGGACGATTTTATACAAGTTTGTAACACAAAGGAAAATAAAAGTGGAAGAAATTTAGAAGTTGAAGTTGCCTGCAGATGTTAAATACTCAAACCCCATCCCAAGTAAGTACCTGCCAGAATAGTTGGAAACAGCAAGTTATAATATAACCTGCAGTACATTGATTAAGAAGCAGAAGTGATTAAAAAGAGCAAGCCAACATAGAAGAATATCATGTGTGCATGTTTGTGGGGGAGCTAGGGGTTGTATTTCAAAATAGATTTTTTTTTACCACTTGGCCCATCATTCTGCCAACCTTTATTGCTCCTTTAACAGCACAATACTGACAAGACAATCTGGCCAAGAGATTAGCAAGGTCCTGTATATCATGCCAAAAAGGACAAACTGTAAATTATAAGCATGAGGAATCACACACCACACAAGTCTTAAAAGCAAATGACAACATTCCAACATTTACATTTGTACAGACTGTGTCCCTTAAAGCTTTATGATCAATAACATCAAAAAAGTACAGTTTTATGAGCATTTAAATATAATGTACTTTTACCTGGCATTGACACTACTATGTATGTATATATATATATATATATATATATATATATATATATATATATATATATATATATATATATATATTATTTAAACTGAAAAGGACAAAATGGCTCATGTTCACACATCAGATAAAAAAATAGGCTCTGTAGAATGCATTGGTTCAAGATAAACAGGAATGAAAATGCCATGTTTTACAAAACAATAAGATGAAAGTCTTTCTCATATAAAACAGGAATAAAAAATGTTTTTTTTTCTTGATGCTAAATGGACAGGTACAAACATTAGCAATAACTAAAATATCTTAACTGTATTATTTTATTAGTCCTTGAAAGTACAGCTGTTAGTCTGAAAGGCCTATAATTTCTTTTACCAGTTGGAATGTTAAAGGAAAACTATACCCCCCAAACAATATAGGTCTCTATTAAAAGATACTGAGTAAAACAGCTCATGTGTAAAACCCTGCTTCATGTAAATGAACCATTATCATAATAATATACATTTTTAGTAGTATGTGCCATTGGGTAATCATAAATAGAAAATTGCCATTTTAAAAAATAAAGGCCGCCCCCTGAGATCGTACGATTCACTGTGCACACATACAAGCCACATGTAAGGTCACATGAGCCAATTAACAGACAGAGTTCTGCCTTTTGCTTCCTCACTTCTTCCTGTTACAGTTAGTGTTGTAGTATTTCTGGTCAGGTGATCTGAGGCAGCACAGATAGAGTCACGAAATGGTGGTTCAAGGCAAGAGATGTAAAAGGGCAATATTTATGTAAATAAATATTCCAGTTTGGTAAGATTCTTTAATATGTCATTCAATTTGATATAAACTATCTGTTTCTTAAGTATTCATTTTGGGGGTATAGTTTTCCTTTAAGCGCCATGCATGGAACACACAAGCACAAGGCAGAAGGGCTGCCTTATTCCAAGTATGTTGCTCAAAATTTGTGTGCAAATTCACGTTTAATTTTTCATAAGTAAAATAGATAAATATGAATCAGGGACACATAATACATTAAGTTTAATTGCAAAGTCTGAGTTTACAGGAACAGTAACATCAAAAAGTGTTTTAAAGTAATAAAACCATAATGCAGTGTTGCCCTGCACTGGTCAAACTGGTGTGTTTGCTTCAGAAACACTATTATAGTTTATATAAATAAGCTGCTGTGTAGCAAGGAGGGCAGCCATTTTCTAGCTGATCTGGTAATCTTATGGTTTTGTATATGCATATGAGTCTACATTTCCTGATCTGGCTGCAATTTCACCCAAAGGCCAGTATAACACATCACAAATTCTCTTTTTGTCTGCCCTGTCTTGTGTAGGCACTGTCAGGCACAGCATCGGCATATAATTGTGAAAATGCATATATTTGTGTTTCCGCATTAACATTGACCCTGTTCATTTGCTGACAGGCTGATTCAGTGCATTCACAAGATGGGGCAGATGGGAGTGGATTGCCCCTTTGTCCACTGGTGTATTGGATGCCAGCAGAGAAAATGGCAAGTGTCACACTGGCCTTACAATAGAGCATTAAGCCATTAGAGCAACAGATCTCCACTGTAAAAACATCAGGAATTAAACCACTATAGCCTAAAGATCTCTTAGTAGCAGGAAGTAGCATGGTTTGCAGACACAGCAACTACAAACTATGGTAGCTTTGAATGTATTTTTTTGTTGTTGTTAAAAAATGGCATATCTTAAAGACTAAAGTATGCTTTGAAGCAAATACATGGTATTTTTAAAGAACATTTGATATAAAGTATGCCTTTGAGTGTTTAATGTGTATTTATTGACCACAGACATATTTTCAACTTGAAAATTATGGTTTTTAAAACATTGGGGGGGGGTAAGCATTTAAGTGTCCTCAAATTCTGATCTACATTTCTTGTAAAATGTTTTAACTTGTGCCATGGGCTGTGGAATGATATAAGGAAGGCTGCAGTTATACAGACTGAAATTATTGGTGTCATATTCAAAGATGAAACTGCCAGCAGAGGTTTTGTGATACATTCAGAAGAGTTTGGCAAAACAAAGAAATGTGGTATATATATATATATATATATATATATATATATATATATATATAACACAAAAAACAGGAATATCCTGTAAATTATATCCTTATAAACGTGATGTCATTTTTGTCACATGACTCACTAAAACTTGTGTATTATAATAAATAAAGTACCCCTTTTTGGAAAATATAAGGATATTAGAAGTCATCTCGGAGTTCCATGACCTGTATAAAAAGCACTCAGCCTTCGGCCTCAGTGACTTATAATATCCTTATATTTTACAATAGGGGGTACTTTATTCACTATATATATATATATATTAATATTTCTGGTAGACGAATATAATGTATTTTCCATGACTTTGTTTTATTATATAAATGTTCAGTAAAGCATTTTGGCACAGGTTATTTGATTGCAAGCAACCTTGTTTATCTGCATATTGTTTCATTGTTTTACTTTGCAAGGGAAACTCTATATTCATAACTCCCACTTGTGCATTTTTTTCTGAAAACAATTTTTTTTTTTAATAATATGGGCTTGGGTGTTATAACATAATAAAAAGCAGCTATGTAAAGCACTACAGTCCATCCCTGTGACTCAATTGCCCACTGTGTTCAAACCAAGGGCACACATACATGATAGGTTACATCAGCCACAATAGAGATGTGTATTTTCCTCCTACACTTCTTTCTGTGATGGTTAGAAAATATGCAAATATTCTGATTTATGTTATTTAGAATAAATGAATGTGAATATTGCTTGGCATGCCTCTTAAACCTCAGATATCTAAATTATCAATTGCTATAATTCATTTTAGAGAAGAAGCTTTGCTTACTGAATAGTAGCACAGGCTGTTACCCTCAGTAAACTAAAGAAGTATGGGTATAGGATCTATTATCTGGAATGCTTGGCACCTGGGTTTTTTCCAAAAAGGGATATTTCTGTAATTTGAATCACCATACCTTAAACCTGCTAATAATCGTTTAAACGTTATATAAAACCAATAGGGTTCATGCAGCTTAGTTCAGCTCAAATAAAAGGTACTGTTCTATTATTATAGGAAAAAAGGAAATCATTTTTAAAAATTAGAATTACTTGCTTAAAATGGAGGATTGCCTTCCCATAATTTGTTTTAATGTTGTAGCTCCCACCCTTCCCAGCTATAGTCAGGTGATCCCACTGGTGTCTAATAAAAGGGTAACCAAGTTTGGGAGTTTTACTTTGAAAACAGCAAGTTAGTTGCAGGTAAAACTTTTGTAAAATGTATAATGAAGCAATATAATTCGTAATGAATCAGATGAAAATTGAGCATAGGACTGGCCAGATATGGGATTACTTGGACATAGTTGGCCATCTTAAATATATTGCAATATATGGACAAACAATCCCTGTTTTGTTTAAAGGGTAAGGCATTTTTAGTAGCAGTATGCACAAAATGTCATGTCTTAAATATACTGATAATAAGTTGTGTGCAGAGGACCTCTTGTATTTGTCTATATATATATATATATACTTGTCAAGAAGATTGGCACACCAACATCTCTTATTAGTGATTGTTTATTCCACTGTGCATTCCAATGTTTCGGTCAACATTTGGACCTTTATCAAGAATTCTGTGCAATTTATATACAGTATATCAGTTTAAATATTCAACATTCTAAAAAAGTGATAATGAAACACCATCATTTGCATATATTAGTCCACCAATCACATCACAATTAACCATTACCCTATATCTTCATCTTCCATATGTGTTTCAAATACAAAGACTTACGGTCTCCACCTAATAATATAGTAATCTATATATAGTAATATATAGAGGATATATAGATATATATATATAAAGGATATATAGATAAAGATCTGACTTCTGGTCCTTTGGAACAGCCTAATAAAGTTAGAAAGGGAAAGAAAAAGGGAAATATTACCTACACCGTCAAACAGTGAACCGTCAAATAAGTAATTACATTTACTAATCTTTAATTAATGTATGTTGGAAAGCTACATGGATATATACTGTATATATATATATATATATATATATATATATATATATATATATCCACACGTATTTGAATAGCTGGATAGTGAAAAGGTTTCTCTGCTCCAAACAGAAGCTGGCTTTCATTTGAGGACAGATTGCTCTCTCTAAAGGAATTCCCCAGTAGGCTGCACTAGATACAAGCTACTGCTGAACAAATGGACAGTTCATTGTTTATTGCAATCTTGCTTGAGAGCGGAGCCGCTGCTTGAGAGCGGAGCCGCTTAAAAAGATAGTGAAGCCTGACCAATTCATTGCTGTTCATTAAAAAAAAAAGCTGTTACATTTTAGATCCTGAGTGTAACATATCATATTTTAATTGTTATTATTTGATAAAATCATTCTAAAACTTCAGTTAGTTATCACTCCATTGTGCGGTTTTGTTTTCAGAAAAACAACTACTGTATGTCATCTGCTTCAGAGGCCTAATAATGAGATAAGTTAAAAGGAAAAGTCAGCATGTATGTAATTAACACATAAATCCTACAGGCTGAGTAAATATGCTGGGGATGGTAGTTCTGCAGCTATAGTGCTGCCTTGTATGGTGTTTATACAAATGGCCTGTAGATGTCACTGTGTTCAGACATACTGTGCATACTTCCTGGTAGCTTAAAAGTGAAAGCTTACTGTTGTGTAATGACTGCATGACTCTGCTAATAAAGCACTGTTATACTCTACTCATCCTCGGCTACCCAAAAGATAACAAATGGTGACAAGGTTTGCTCTTCTACCTCTGCAGCAGCCTGCACCTTTTCTTGCAAACCTTGGTGAGCCTACCATACCTTTTACTGCTTGGATCCGTATGTTTGAAAACTACATTATTGCTGCTGACCAAGGGGAGATTTCTGCTGCTAGAAAGCGTGCTTTACTTATTCACTGCTGGAAGCATAGGGACAGCGTATATTCCATTAGCTGATGATACTTATGAAACTACACTTACTGCTATAAAGAACTTTTTCATGCCAAGAGTACATGTGGAAGATGCTGAAAGATATAAATTCCGCCAACGTGGACAGCGTAATGGCAAATCCACAGAACAATTTGTAGCAGCTTTGAGAGAGCTGGTTGTTACCTGTGACTTTGGGAATCTAACAGATGAAATGCTAAGAGACCAAATTGTGGAAAAACAAACTCACCTCGCATTAGAGAGAGACTGCTTCTAGAGCAGGATTTAACCCTTGCAAAGGCTATTACAGTTGCTAGCCAAATTGAAACAGCAGTGGCAGAGGCTAAAACTCTCAGTCGAGGAACTGCTGGGAATGTACACATTGTGAATTCAACACTGTGGCCTAATAATGCACAGTCACAGGCAAAATACAGTGCTAAGGAAAGGGATTCACTGCAAAACCATACAGCAAATACAAATAGAAAATACTGCTTTCGCTGTGGTTCAACACAATACACTGCAAATCATGTTACATGTCCTGCAAAAGCTGAACGGTGCCGCAAATGCACAAAAGTAGGACATTTTGCTAAGATCTGCCGTAGTTCTGCTAAAGATGTTCATGAAGTCACAGTATTAAGTGTTGATAAAGCTGGTACATTTATTCTAGACAATTTTATATGCACTGTCAGTGTCAGTACTGCTTCTGCTGACAAGGGACACTCCATTAACCTGATGATTGATACAGGTTCAGCTGTTTCTATACTACCAAAGGATCTTTTCTTGAAATACTTTGCAAAAGACCCGCTTGTTGCACCTGCCCTGAAACTGGTCAGGATCCAATCCCTGTACTTGGTTACTTGCCAGCGACTGTACAATGTGAATCAAATACTGTTAGATATGACTTTGGAGAAGCTCCATTTGATGAAGGACATTGTCCTAATCCTGATATCAACTGCAATAGGCCTGAAGAAAATGAACCTATAAGGCGTACTGAGAGAATCCGAAAACTACCTGCATGGACCAAGGACTTTGTGATGTGAAGAATGTATAATATTGTTTTAAAATGCATACTGTTTAATTGTTGCTGTTCATTATAGTTGTCCAAATGCTTTCCTACTATAGGGGGAATATGTGGTGTTTATACAAATGGCCTGTAGATGTCACTGTGTTCAGACATACTGTGCATACTTTCTGGTAGCTTAAAAGTGAAAGTGAAAGCTTACTATTGTGTAATGCCTGCATGACTCTGCTAATAAAGCACTGTTATACTCTACTCATCCTCGGCTACCCAAAACATAACACCTTGCATTACTCATTAATCAATGGCTTTTTTTTATGAAGTATTCCAGTCCTCTCTAGTAGTTTAGCGACAAAGATGATTATTACCTTTTCTGACATTTTGGTTCACTCCGGTTGAAGGTCCCCAAGTAGACCGAAACGTCATGTTGACTGTTTATATGCTCACATAAAATATAAAAGTCCCAGTGTTGCTGGTCCTCTTGGAGAATATATATATTCACACAGATACCACACACATTGAGCATTGACACAACCAAAGAATTTGGCTTTACAGCACAGGATGCAGATCGAATCCTATTTCCAGGCAGCTGCTTTGAAGAGACAGTGAGTAAATCAGCTATTAATATATATCATGAACAATTAGACCTGAAAAAAAGAGAGGTGGATTTACAACTACATGGGGTTTTCCTTTCCAATTACCACCGCCAGAAGCTGATCCCAAGGGGCTTTAGGATCAACAATATCCCCACAATCGGCAGAAACAATCCGGAATTCTGCAGCAAATGGTGCGGGATCCTCAACCGCTGCTCTCTGGACTTGGTCCTGTTAGTGGTGGAACAGGTGGGAAAAGACTTGGTGACTGTAAAGGAGGATATTGCCAAAGTGGAAACATGTCAGCTGGATATCCTTAAAACAGATAACACTTGTGACTGGCTAAAGAAATTGACCGATGTAGTCGCGAAACACAAACAGGACATTACCAACTTTAAACAGACCAAGGTGAGGAAGGTTGCCGATGACTACAGACAGAAACGGGTTTATGGCTGGCTGATGGGCATCAAATCGGAACGATACTCAAACATCAGGAGACGACACAAGCCAAGGGCATTAGCAACGGTGGACAGCTCAGACCAATCCACCGACTCTGACTCCAGCCCTTCAACACAAGTAGAGCAAAACTCTTTTTTAGGGGTGAAAACACATTCCCGACTAGACAACACAAAAGGAAAAGAAGCCACGTCAGAAGGAGCAAGTATAAACCTAGGAGGGAAACCTCCTCGGGGGAGAAGAATGTGATCTTCAACCTCAGTCAGCATATTCTCACACCAGGAGAAACCTCTTTATTAAGCAAAGGACTTTCGTTCATACCGAGCAAGACACCTGAACCTATTGAGATTTTGAGTGATATACATAGGTTCCAGCACAAACTGAACTTTAGATATAGCCCCAGCACAACAACTCCATTATTCAAACCAAAAAGCAAGTTTGAACCACCTAATACACCTGCAGCAATCCGCACCTTCAGCAACATTGTGTCTAAAGAAATGACCTAGACCATTCATCAAGCTAGATCTCATCAGAACTTATCCCCATTGGAAAGGCAAGCAATCAAAACGCTGACACAGGACCACGATTTAGTCATTCGCCCAGCGGACAAGGGGGGAGGGATAGTTCTTCTGAGCTATGAATACTACAGACAGGAGCTTTTAGGCCAATTGTCAGATAACTCTACATATTGATGCCTAACAGGAGACCCCACGAGCAAATGCAAAGGTGAATTAGATAACAAGCTGCGCATGGCCCATCAGGCTGGCTGGATTGACCAGAATACCCTGAACTTTCTGACCTCAGAGTTCCCCAGGATCCTGATTATATATACATTACCCAAGGTCCACAAGTCGCAATCTGCACCTCCAGGTAGACCGATTATCTCAGCAGTTGATTCATTGTTTCAACCTGTGGCAACCTACATTGACTCTTTTTTACAACCATTGGTGGTGAATATGCCATCATACACACGTGATGCCACACACGTCATACAGATCTTACAAAACATCAAATACTTACCAGAAACCTTCCTTTTAGCTACCATGGATGTTAAAAGCCTGTATACTGTCATACCACATGATCAAGGGATCCAGGCCTGTAGAAGGGCACTAGAGACACGCACTGACAAATCGGTGCCAACTGAATTTCTCACGGAACTCCTGGAGCTGGCCCTTACTCGTAACTATTTCAGATTTGAGAACAGTTTTTACCTACAGACTTCGGGCACCGCCATGGGCAGTGCCCTGGCACCATCATATGCCAACCTCTTTATGCTACAGTACGAACAAGAGAACATTACTGAGAAGGCCGCCGACAAATTAATTACATATCTACGCTATATAGATGATTTACTTCTGATCTGGAATGGAGACTCTACAACTCTGAAAGATTTTTTCGATATGCTCAATCACCTGGACTCACCAATAAGGTTTACTCTTAAATTTGACGAGCAGAGCATTGAATTTCTGGATTTACAGATCTACAAAACAGACGCGGGCTTGGGCACTACCCTGTACAGAAAACCCACTGATCGTAACACGATCCTACATGCCGGCAGCGATCACCCACCCTCTACCATTCGGGCTATTCCATATTCCCAATTTCTGCGGACAATACGCAATAACAGTAATCCCGAAAAAGCCCAACTCCAACTGAAAGAGACTTTCGACCGATTCCTAGAAAGGGGCTATAGGGAACAATTGTTGAAACAGCAACTTCAGAGAGCCCTCATGTCATCCCAAGCAGATCTACTAACCAGCAAACCAAAAAAAGATCACCCATTGACTAAGATGATCTTCACGACCAAGTACTCACATGTATCCAAGGATCTAAAGAGATGTACAGATAAGAACTGGCCGATTATTGCTATGGACAATACTCTATCATTGTACCAAGCCCCTTCACCAATGATCGGTTATGGCTGAAACCAAAACCTGAAGGATATCTTGATGAGAACTGATTTTTCCAGTAAGACTACCAAAGCATCCAATTGGCTGACCACACAACAGAAACTTGGTTGCTACCGCTGTCCAGACTGCACTACATGCAGGTCAATGTTAACGGGCAAGGACTTCCCCCACCCACACACGGGTAAAAGATACAAGATACTTCAGAGACTTTCTTGCACTTCATCGTTCGTGGTCTATATCATAACATGCCCGTGTGGTCTGTACTATGTGGGCAAGGCCACTACACAACTCAGGGACAGAATTGCAAACCATCGGTCGGCTATCAGTAAAGCCCTGAAAGAAAAGGCAGCGAAACAGCCGGTGGCAAGACACTTCCTGGACAAGGGCCATGGACTACCAACCTTCCGATGCATGGCGATAGATTTCCAACCACCCCTGCCCAGGGGTGGCAACAGAGACCTGGTGCTCCTGAGACGTGAATCCAAGTGGATATACCGTTTGGACACTGTTGTCCCCCGTGGCCTGAACGAGACCCTGCCCCTAAGCTGTTTTTTATAAATCATTTCTAATCATAATGGACATATATGACCATTAATATGATATTGTGTCATGCTCACTTGCTTATGGACGCTTCATAATGCCATTGATGTATATCAAACTGTTTGCATAACATATATGTTACAAACTATCCGTTGACATAGATTGTGTCTCTTTTTCCCCTATGCTCTTTTTCTTCTAGACTTACCTAATCTCTTTTTTCTGTATGGCTCATTGAACATGTCAATTACCACTCGCCCCGGCTGCCTGGCACGACAGGCTTGGAGTACCTGATTGACGGAGGTACATGACTGTCTCTGTTTATCGCTATAAGAGATGGACGTGGGCACACTGTTTATAATTCCCTATTTGGGAGGAGTTGGCATGGCTGACTCAGGGTGCTTCTGCAATGACTAAACATGTTGCTCCTAACACAGGAGACTGCCGCCTATAAGTAACGTTTCTTTTGATCGCGGCGTACATACTCGCCGCTGCGCCCCACCATTGCTAGGATCCATTGGCGTAGGAGACCAGGTACTGAAGCCCAGGCCCGTTTGCGGCCACTCCCACCTCTACACCGCGTACGGATTGGGCAGATGGACCCGACCCGCTCCTCCGATTGGCCGGTTCATTATGGGCTGAATTGGTGGATTGTGTTTGACACGATGAGCCATGCATCCTTATTCTTTTTCTTTCTTAATGACTCTTAGACGCACTAAAGCGCTAGGGTTGACTTAGCCTAACTATGTCTATGGGTTCTATTGTTTTTATTACACGCACATTTTGCACTATGTGTACTGAGCACTGGTGAGCGTCGGGGTCGCCATGGCAACCTATGTTTGGCGCCAAATGAGGGTTTAAAACTTGTGGGTTTGTGGGGACTCTGTTTGTTCAATTGTTTTCTCCTGACGAAGAGCCCTGTGTGGGCTCGAAACGTCGAGTTCAATAAAAATTTATTTGCACTAAGAAACCCTGTGAGTGCCGCTATTTTCCAAAGCTCCATTTACCTTCATCGCTGAGCACCCAGGTATCGACTTGGTCTACGGAGTGCACCTTTGGAATTGGATATATATATATATATATATATATATATCTATATATATATATATATATATATATATATATCTATATATATATATATATATATATATATATAGTCACTTCCTGAAGATGGCCCTAGTTATTGCGCCGAATCGTTGCAATAAAATTTTCTTTACTTTTTCACCATTGACAAGACCATTGGAGTGTGTTTTTTTTCTTTTGTGGTTTATATATATATATATAAAGTAAATTTTGGTGAGCGCACTCTTACCGGATTTCTTAGATGGTGGGTGCGTTGGTCAAGTTTTTGCATACATAGTAGTAAATGGACCCGCACTCCAGTGTTCTTGGTGAAAAAAAAGTGATGTGCTTTATTCACAAATGCATTTGGATATGCATTTGTGAATAAAGCACATCATATTATCTGCAGTATCTAATCTTTTCATGCAAAGGGTGTTCAGTTGAAAAGCGGAATTTATTATTGATTATTTCCATATAATTATTATATAAAAAAGTATACTGCATAATTATAAAATACCACATACAATATATTTAAGCACATATATATTACTCACAAAAAGAGTCCATGTGCGGAGATGGGGAGTAATAAATATGTATGCATAGATATTGCACTCCAAATGATATTTTACGCCCTTTTGACCAACACATTTAAACCATACCATTACTGCCCATTACTTTCATGCTAGGTATGCTTATTGCATTTTCCAGCATTTTTATCACTTGCCGATGTCCATTTTTCATTTATATTCAACAGAAAACAGGGGAGCCCCGTATGTTCAGCCCAATGCACTAATGCTTTTCTAATTTGTATAAATGCAATAGAGTCTCCGTCAGAGACACTTGCTGTTTATCACTATGACATATACCCACATGCATTTGTCTCAGTTGCTGTTTTATGCGAGCACTCTGTAGTTATGCTAATCTCAGAGATAGTGTGTTACCGTTGTCACAGAGTCTTCCACTCGCTAGGAAAAAAAAAATCTGCTTTTGTTGCTGCTCTAGCTCCTTGTATATGCATCATCTTCTGTGGAATCTGTAAAATGGTTGTCTTGAGTTTGGGCCGACCCTTTTAGACATTCTGAATTTGATAACAGATGAAAAGTCGTTTTGTTGTATGACTAATTGCTCTGTGCATTTTGGTATTCTTATCCTTTGACGATCGTATTATTTTGTACTCATTATGAAAGCATTGTTTAATCTTGAACCTGCGTTGGGGACAGGAAGGGAATAGATATGCCTTTGCCAACTTTATTTTGGTACAGGGCCCATAGGCTATTTAGCTTCTATTGGACAGTAATTGTGCATAATTACTGTATCTATTGTTTTTATTTTTATGCATAGATACTCAGACCAGTGGTGATGGCTTTATAACCAGTTTGTGAATATTCTAAACACGACTCCTTAAAATGGCACCATGTTTGGAGGCCAGGGACAGGGCAGCTATGGAAGCAAGGTGATATAGCTGTCCATATATTATTTATAGGTATGGGATTGGTTATACAGAAACTCGTTATCCAGAAACCTCCAAATTACAGAAAGACCTTTTCCTATAAACTTCATTTTGATCGAGATGTTTAAAATTTTTAAAAATTATTTCCTTGTTTTCTCGGTAATGAAAAATACCTTGTAAAAAATCCTATTGGGCTTTATTCATGTTTAAAATATTTTTCAGTAGACTCAAGCTATGGAGATCTAAATTATGGAAAATTATTTTATATGGAAAATCCTAGGTCCCAAAAATTCTGCATAAAACGTCCCATACCTGTATATATAGCTGTCCATTTATAGTTTGTATAATTTAGTATATCATAAAGGTCCACCTGCACTGTGCCCCAGATGTTGAGATGTTGTTGGTAAGGATAAAAGAGATAAGGTTAGATGTGGGCAAACACAAGTGGCAGAGGATTATTTGGGGAAAATGATGTATGGCATGACAAAGGGATTTTTGGAAGTGTTTTAATACTGAGGAAGTAATCATGCTTCTCTTGCCTGTTTAGTTTCTGAAGACAGAATCTTAAACAATTGCAGCATAAGGAAAGAAAGTGATTAGTGATGGGCGAATTTATTCGCCAGGCGCGAATTCGCAGCGAATTTGCGCGGATCTCTGCCAGCGAATAAATTCGCAAAAAACGCCCGCAAAAATTTGCGGCAAAATTTTGCTGGCATCAAAACATTTTTTTTGGAAAAACTGACGCCGGCGCCGTTTTGTGAAATTCACAAAGTTTTCGGCAAAGCAAATTCGCCCATCACTAAAAGTGATATCTCCTGGCAACATGTACATCAATAAATATCCAAGATGATACAATGATACAAAAACGATAGAACTTCATTGCAAAATTACCCACAGCTTTTGTGTTTGTCAGAGGGTAGACTGATATATTAATGTCAATGTGTAAGTTATATTTAAATATTATTTGCATCCCTAATATCTTAGAATACTTGAACATGGTCTATACACTAAAACTTTACTCCCGTTTATCAGAGTAATATCACATTCGAACAAAACAACAGATAGAGAATATCAGACTTAGAGTATTTGCTAAGCCATTTATACAGGAGGCAAACAAACTGGGAAAGCATTGCAAACATATTAAGCTTGTTAAATAAAGTACTTTTCTAACCCTAGTATGGATTTTCTGAACATCTGTAATCATACCGCTTTTCTAAACTCATCCAAGTTTTTTAGGTGTAAGCATCTGCCTTATATTATTATAATTATACATATGGTTCTATCATGTCATCCTATTAATGCAAAGTATCCTATCTTTTATAATTTAATTGAAAAAAAAGTAGTGAATAATCCAAGAATTTAATTTAATAGTGATTTGGGTAATATTTTTAAGGTAAGCAGGGAAGAAGTAAGTTTTGCACTGGAGCATATGGACTTTTATTTATTCTACTGCATCTTCTGTATTGTCCTCTTGGAAATACCAATCACATTATGAATTTAGTGCATAGTGCAAGTTTTCTCATGCACCCCAAATCCTTTTACCAATGGATTGTTGAAACTATCCTTCTGTTCCTCTAGTGTATAATATTATACTCCAATGTCATTTTCATGGCACTGTTTTTATTAACCATTTTTAGATCTTTCAAGAAATTACAAAGGACAGGGACAAAGCCCTGAGGCACACCATGTAGAACTTTTGTACGTTTAGAAAAGGTTACATATTTAAACATTGTTCTACATACTGTATTTTAATAAAGTGCATTTGCATAAAGATGGCTTTCCCTTAACCTGTACCCTTTCATTTAAAAAGTACTATCCTTTAGTACAGGTTATAAAAGTGTTTGCCATGCTTGCCAGTGGTTATCGCACATGGCATTGTGTGCTATTGATTTAAATAGCATGATCAGCAGATTGTGTTAGATGTCAGAATAGTTTATTGACATACATTACGCAGACTTTTAGGGAAGATTTTGCTCTCTGCAAAATCTGCAAAAATCTGGAATTGTTTCCCATTAATGACTTTTACATATACTAGTTGGTGTTATCCCTGGAACCGTTGACTTTGGGGAGGGTGGAAGCATAGTCTCCTGCTTAGATAAGTCTGTTGAGGTACCTGTATGACCTACACTCATTTTATTTATCTTATCTATCTGACCATATAGTAGGGAAGCTTAAAAACTCAAGGTATTAATAGTTTCAATGGTTAATAAAGGATCCAGGTGTGCTTCTTGCAAACTTAGTAGAAGTACAGAAAAAAAATCCAGTTCTCTACATGTCAGACTATATAATTCTTCAACATAGTACTTCATAAATAATGTTAAAGTACAAGTATGGGATCCATTATTCAGAAACCCATTATCCAGAAAGCTTCGAATTACAGGAAGGCCATCTACCATATATTCTATTACAATCAAATAATGAATTATTCCCTTTTTCACTGTAATCATAAAAAACTAAGATATAATTAATCCTTATTGGAGCCACAACAATCATATTGTGTTTAATTAAGTAGACTTTCATTATGGAAAGATCCCTTATCTGGAAAACCCCAGGTCTGGATAACAGGTCCCATATCAGTACAAATAAAAGAGCTGTACGGCTTGGATTTGGCATTGTGGTCTCAAACAAGATCAAAGTTATGTCCTATTGTATGTATTGTCATATATACATCATAGTTATACAATATGCAATTTCATAAATAAATTGCATAATAAGAATGCTTGATTCCTTCTAAATACCCACATTAGATTTGCAAAATCCTACCTTGCTTTGTGGAATAAGTATTTACCATCCTAAATATGAGTTGCACCTGTTATCCAGAATGCTTGGGACCTGGGGTTTTCTGGATAATGGATCTTTCCAATATTTGGATCTTCATACCTTAAGTCTACTAGAAAATAATGCAAATATTAAGGGGGTTATTTACTAAACTCTGAATGCAAAAATACCGACAAATGTGTGATTTTTTTTTTAATAAAATGGATCTTTTAAAAAATCACGAATTTAGTTATTAAACCCCGAGGATGGAAAAGTCTGAATCAAAAAATCCGACATCTCCGATCTGTCGAGTTTGCAAATAAGTCAATGGGAGAAATCCCAATGATTTTTTGATGTGTGCTGGGTATTATGCTTGGATCAAGTACAAGGTACAGTTTCATTATTACAGAGAGAAATACATTTATTATTAAATATTTGGATTATTTGGATAAAATGGAGTCTGTCTTTTCGTAATTTTGGTTTACAGATAACGGATCCTATGCCTGTACCACTTTGTATAGAATTATGTTCAATTAGCCAAAGCAGTCAAACACATTCCAATGAACTAACACAGGTTTGATAAATGTGCCAATTTGTTAAAGGGGAACTATTGCGAAAATGAATGTTTTATGAGAAAATAAGAAAGAGGAAACTTTCTAAATACAATCAATTAAAAATTCGGTAGCATTTCTGAAATAATGAAGTTTAAAGAGATACTGTCATGGGAATTTTTTTTCCCCCATAACGCATCAGTTAATAGTGCTGCTCCAGCAGACTTCTGAACTGAAATCCAATTCTCAAAAAAGCAAACAGATTTTTTTTATATTCAAATTTGAAATCTAACACGGGTCTAGACATATTGTCAGTTTCCCAGCTGCCCCCAGTCATGTGACTTGTGCCTGCACTTTAGGATGGAACTACTTTCTGGCAGGCTATTTATCCTACTTATTGTAACTGAATCAGTCTCAGTGGGACTTGGCTTTTACTATTGAGTGCTGTTCTTAGATCTACCAGGCAGCTTTTATCTTATGTTAGGGAGCTACTATCTGATTACTTTCCCATTGTTCTTTTGTTAGGCTGCTGGGAGGAGGGAAGGGAGGAGGGTGGTATCACTCCAACTTGCAGTACAGCAGTAAAGAGTGACTGAAGTTTATCAGAGCACAAGTCACTTGACTGGGGGCAGCTGGAAAACTGACAATATGTCTAGCCCCATGTCAGATTTCAAAATTAAATATAAAAAATCTGTTTGCTGTTTGAAAAATGGATTTCAGTGCAGAATTCTGTTGGAACAGCACTATTAACTGATGCGTTTTGAAAAAAACACATTTTCCCATGACAGTATACCTTCACTATTTCTCTCTCAGCATCTGTTTCTCCTCATTCTGTCTTGAGGAGTTGGGTGTCAGATGAATGATCCAATATATCTTATAGGGGGCTCCTTTTGTCTAGATGATATATAAGAGCTCACTCTATTAAAATCACCAGAAATTCTGCCTCTCTACATGCAGAATTTGTGCAAAAGGCAAATATTTTGTTAGATTTTGTTTGTACTAGTTATTTGATTTAGCTCTAATACATCTGCTAGGAAAGGAAGCCCTCCCTATAAGATTTATTGGAGTATTCATCTGACACCCAACTGCTGCATGAAGATAGAATGAAGAGAAAAAGATGCTGAGAGAGGAATAATGAATATAAACTTGATTATTTCAGAAACAATGCAGAATATTTAATTGCTTGCATTTATAAAGTTTCTTACTTCAGTATGAGGAAGCTCAAATTAGATTTTCATTTTCACGATAGTTCTTCTTGAAGTTCTTCTTTAAGTTCTACACAGCCAGGAAAGTTTTGAGAATTGGAGAACTCATCAAACTGCTCGGAATTTTGCTCACTTTCACCAATGAGAATTCTGCTGACTAAAAGCTGAATTGCAAATTCACCTACCATAATGCTGATTAACAACACTGTCAGTTATCTTGCTTTTATCTTATTTTGCAGTTAGATTATTTCTGAAATAATGGTTTTATTACTGTAATCAAAAATCAGTAGCCATGACATCATTGTTCGGTAGTAGGTAAACTTTGTTTAATGTTTCAACTACAGGAACAAATAACATGGAACAAGGGTTCCGGACTATGGAATTTTTATTGCAATTGTTTTATTGGGCAGTTCTGCAATAAAGTGTGGTAAAGCAATAATGTTTAGATCCCTTTAACATGGCAGTCTTTTTATTATTATTATATAACAATAAAGCTCCAGCATATTCTACAGCACAGTACAGTAGATGAGTTTAAACATCGAATGTACAGATGTACACACAAATTTCCACATTACAGGAGTTTTAGTGGGCTCTGGTCAATTCAGTTTCTCTTTTATATTTTGAAAACCTTTTCTGTTTAGAATGCAAAACAATATATACAGTAAACCAACCTTTATTCTACAATTGTTAGTACAATATTATGAGGAGATTCCATCATACATTAGACTCTCCGAGCACAGCAAAGAGTTAACGTAGCATAAAGCAATAAAACAAGCAATACAGCGAGGCTTAGGCCGTTAACCTCATCTTTTCTAAAAAAAGGCCTACATCCAATCAGATGCCGTCCTTTAAAAGCACATTAGTTTAATTACAGATCTCCAAGTACATTGCTGTATGTCATTTTAAAAAACTCAGTATCACTCCATTAAAGCCATTGATTTTTTTATGAATCATAACTCCTTCTTTAGAGAAGTACTGTATTTCTCTATATCATTACTCACTACCCTTCTCTCTCTCGCTTGTGCTGTCCTTCCATCTGACTCTCTCTCTTCACTCTGTCTCTCTCTCTCTCTGTCTGCCGTTTGCCTCTAGAAATTTTGATTATATTTATTTAAGCTCCAAGCAAATTGGAAACAATAGAAATACGCCCTTTGATCCTTGCAATTTACGATCAAAAGTGCAATCACAATAATTTCCTTCTCCAGTGATCAGAATCACCGGGACTTTAGTGTATCTCTAACAAGGACTGAACTGTAATGAAAATGGTCTTAAAAGCTTCAAATTTACATTTAAGATGGGCCGTTCAGTTCAGCGGTAATTTGTATCTTGACATAATGGACCCGTTCATAAACTTCTCAGCCATCAATTTCTCTGTATATGTTTTTTTTCCTTTCACCTCTACAGAATAAAGGGATACAAAAGACAATTTTGAAAGACCGATTCACATTTTTCCCCCCAGATGCTTTCTGGTTAATTCCATTTCTGGGGATAAATATCTTAGGAGGTGGGAACTTTACAGTATGATTTCTCATTTATACAGAAAATAAAGTTCATAAAGAAATAATATGATTATTATATATTGTTCACTTAAATATAAAAATAGCTTTGGAAAAACTGCAAAATGTCAATCATAATATAAATATAACAGACACTCGGGGGCCCATTTATTTAACAATTGAATTTTGATTTTTTTTCCACAAATTTATAAAAAATTATGGTTTTCCTATTTTTTTTAAAGAGCTCTAAAGATTTGTGATTTAGTGTAAAAACCACAAACACCACTAATACAAAACTTTGCCAGGTAAAAGTTGTCAAGGTCCTATAGAAGTCAGTGGGAACTGCACTGTATCCTACTGGACCATTTTAAATCAATTCAGACTTTTAGAAGTTTTTGGAAAAAATCTAAAATTTTTAGAGGTATTCGATTTTCAAGCACATTATTTTCGGTTCATACTTTTTAATTCAGATGTTAAATACATTCCATGACATTTGTAGTTTGTGACTTTAATCACAGTTTCAAAAACCTCAAAAAACACTAAAATCTGACCTTTGATAAATAGGAATTCAGTATATTGGAAAAGCCTCCTAACATGAACATCAGTTGCCTGATTGCTGATCTAACCAGAGATATTTCAGGCCTGGAGGCAAATAATTTCAATGTACCATCCCCATGGCTTCTTTTTTTGGATAGGGCTGATGTCTGTGATTATGTCATTGCACAGATGGAAGTAAATAACTTAAATGCATCATATTGGCTCCAGTTTTGATGAGACTATGGACAACCATTTTTTTTACTTAAATAAAAGGTCTGAATTCAAGAATAGTATTAACTATTACCGTATATACTCGTGTATAAGCCGAGGTACCTAATTTTACCTATGAAAACCAGAAAAACTTATTGACTCGCGTATAAGCCTAGACACAACTCAGAAAAGTCTCAGAAATATCAAACAGTCAGTTTAATGTTAAAAATCAAGCCATGATGTTTAAAACATTAATTCATCATACAATGATAAAAAAAACCCTCTGGTAGATGAAATAGATATATTAAGAAGACAGCTGCCTTACCGGTAAATTTGCTCCAATGGGAGGGGAGAGTCAGGAAGCTGCTCCCTGTAGTAGGCGCTGATCGCCTTCAAAGGCTGCCCAGAGTTGTTAGTGGGTGGGAGGGGAAGCTGCTCTCTGCTGCTGGGCCCCTTCAAAGTTTATAGTGAATAAATCCGTGACGTCACCCAGGTCCTGTACTTCTTTCTCGGCAGCACGCATATCCTACTACTGGAGACCAGGGACAATGGATTAAAGCTGTCCAGTGAGTGTTTAAACAGTTACCGGTAGTCTTATCGCTGAGATTGATTTATTTTTTCACTTTCCTTCTCCTTTAAGCGATCGCTGGGGTAGGGGCAGCTGATGCTGGCAGGCAGAAGGGGAGAGCCGGCGCCAGAGTTGTCACGTTGCTGAGCTGATGACGTCAGCACACACTGTTGCTCTTTCTTCGTGGCTGGGAGCATGTGGGATTCATTGCTACCGGTAAGGCAGCTGACCCGCGTATAAGCCGAGGTAGGATTTTCAAGCACATTTTGGGTGCTGAAAATCTCGGCTTATACACGAGTATATACGGTAAGCAATATCGTTGCCTGTATATAAAGGTGTAAGGAAAATGGAAGATAGTAATTTAGGAGGCTGATTTACATACATAGGTGCTACAATGCACAATCATCAATTAATTTGAACAGTCCATGAAAATGCAGAAAATTAAAGCAAAGACCTGGTTAGTTGCTACTGGCAAATGTACTTGTGCGTGTTAGTGCCTTATGTTCATACTATGTCAATGGAGCTTCTATTTCATTCATTTATTCACCTCATTTCAATTATAAAGAGTTTTGCCAGCTGTTTTTACCAAACTAGGCCTGGAATATCTTTGCAAGCCCCAGGCAAAATATAGTCACTTCCTCTGTGAGGATGAACTAGTGATCGAAATCGGTGGCATTTCACTTCCCTGAAAAATTAGTGAATTTACAGCGAAATTCACAAAATGGCGAAAAATTTGCGAACATACAAATGCAAGTCAATGGGCATCAAAATAATTTTGACGTGAGCAGCAATTTTTATATGAGCAACTAAATGCATTAAAGTCAATGTCTGTCCAAATAATTTTGACGCACTCCTTTTTTTTTTTGATGCGCCGGATTGTCACCACAGTTTTGTGAATTAATTTGCATGTGGCGAAACTCATATATTATTGTTACGATGGCTACTTCAGTTTTTGTGTATTTCCTAGAAACCTTCTGAGGTTTTATGAACAGGTGATAAAAATATGAATGGGAAGTGTTGATATATAGCAACAATGTTGCAACTTGTAGATACAAATTAGCATCAGTTTCGGTAAAAGGCACACAAGTTGCGGCATATGGATATTTTGTCGCATTTTTGGCTCAGAGTCGCTTTCTGTGTCAATATTAAAGTGTGATGTATTGGTGCAAGTATGGTGCAAGGTAACATCTTTCAAGGAAGGGTTCTCTTTGCCACATTTGTGTTAGAAAGCATCCATGGGTGCAAGTACCGGTAAGTTAAAGCATGCAACCATTTGTATTCATTTAAGTTCTATGCATTTTTATTTGCATTTGTAAATGAAATTATATTCTATAAGGTGTTGAAGCTTAGCAGAATTACTGAACACTTACATCTTTCTGAATAGTAAAAATTTGCGATTTGGACAATTCATTTTTGCAACACGATTATTCATTTCAGCAAGGAAAAGAGATAGCTAAATCTGAATTGCAGTATGTATTTTTAAAAGTGGTATGCATTATTTCCTAATTTATCTTCAAAGAAATAAACCAGAAGAACATCCTTCCATTTTTTATATTTTTTCTTACTCTTTTTTTCCCCTGTCATATTTTTTTTTCTTCTTCCTTTGAAGGAATGAGTCTTCAAATAAACACCAAGTTAGTAGCTGGTTGGCCAAACATAAAATCCCTGTGATAAGCATATTGTATGTCAAATCTCTGTTCTGAACAGTCAAGAGCATGTACTCTGACTAGGGAAATTTAGGCTTGTCATTATCCAAAGCCTAGATGTGTCTTTCAGGAAAAGACACAGCCTTGTTTCACATGACAGTGAGTGAACTTGTATATGACAGGGCATTTTGGGGGATATTACAAATGATCTGAAAGAAGTGACAGTCAAACACATAAAAAAGCATGAGTTATCATAAAACAATGGACACTAAAATTGGTTGGTAGAGAGGAATTCCAAGATTGGTGCATTAAAGCAATTCTGCCTTCAGATTAATGGTAATGCAGGCATTTTTCTATCCATTATTCCATACAGTCAAGGATTTAATATACTTACTAAACATACTTTAAGGTATATTTTGGAAGAAAATAAGGAATAAAACTTAAGCTTCCCATACCCTTTATGCAAGTGTAATATTACTGGGGGTAGATATATACCAGTGCAAAAATTAGCTTTTGTTTAAAATTTTTCTTGATTTGTTGCAGGTTTCCATATCATTTAAGATGAAAGCAAATTTAATACGCAGTCCTTGGGTTTGAGTCCATGTAACTTATTAGTTGTGAAGGTTGAAGGTATATACCTGCGAGAAAGGGAGAGACGGGTAACAGGAGATCAAAAATGCACTGCCTTATGAATTTTCTTAATTAATAGAGAACATTTGCTTTTAATTCGAGTTCTTGAGCCACCGTCCAGTAAGGCTATGTTACAGTCACAGGCAACCATTCAGCAAGACTTCCATCTTATACAGCTTCATGCACTACCAGGTTCTGCAAGATTATCATCCCAGATAGACCTTCCCTGTGGGCTACATATATGGATAGACAATGTTTCAGTAAAATCAGCTGCAAGCAAACAATCTTGGTGCAGTTTAATGTTCCTTCTAAACTATGCGCTAGTGTACTGTGCACTCACACAAATTTTGAGGCTACAGGTGTAAAAACACAAAATGTTGCATTTATTCTGACCTGTGCACACCAGTTTAAATGTGCTCACAAAATAATTTTTTTGTGCACATAGCCGAGAAAGAATTAGAGGGAACATTGGTTCAATTGTTGGTGTTACACATTTCTGTAAAAATGTCAAACAGAAATTATTTTACTGGAATCATTTTAACTGGGATGGAGGAAGTTTACCTTTAAAACAATATTTTGGGCAAGGTGGGGTAAAATGTATCAATGGTTGAATTATGGATTCCAGAATGTTTACTGTTTTTTTCCCAGCTGTTCAACTTTAATTAAGTCATTCCTGACTTTCTGGGATAAAGCACTCATATATATTCTTAAGGGCAGAAATCTTATAGTTTGAGTACAAAGCTAACAGGATGTTGTGTCACCACAACAGAATAAAGGTATGGGACCTGTTATAAAGAATGCTTGGGGCCTGGGGTTTTTTGGATGAGGGATATTTCCATAATTTGGATCTCAATACCTTTATCCTACTAAAAAATATTTTAAACATTGTTTTGCCTCCAATAAAGATTAATTATATCTTAGTTCAAGTGCAAGTACCTAGAATCAAGTAGTATACACTATTTTATTAGTACAGAGAAAAAGGAAACCATTTAAAATGTTTTGAGTTATTTTTTCAATATGAAATCAATGGGAAATGGCCTTCCCATAATTCAGAGTTTTTTGGATAACAGGTTTCCGGATAACGGACCCCATACCTGCAATAATGTTGCATTACTTTTAACACATTGCAGCTCAGTTAGGCACCTTTTTTAATCTGTAATTTTTTTATTTTGGTCATGAAATAACTAATCTTGTTTAATTTCCATGATTAGCCATTATTACAGCGTTGAAGACAAACAATAGGGGTCATTTTTAATACATTGCAACTCAGTTAGGCACCTTTTTGAATCTGTAATTTTTTTATTTTGGTCATGAAATAACTAATCTTGTTTAATTTCCATGATTAGCCATTATTACAGCGTTGAAGACAAACAATAGGGGTCATTTTTAATAGCAGTAGGCCCTGGAGTCTGGTTCAATTAATTTTGCTTACATTTTTTCAATACCAGTTACTATTTGTTTAATTAAATCCAACTGTACTACTACACTGCACTAGGGAAAAGTAATCATAACATAAATAAAGCATTAAAGCGGACTGGTCACCCAGAGCATTCATATAGTAGCTGCTGTCAAATCAAATATTGCCTGCCCTCCTCAATTCCTTCGGCATACAGGGTGGGGCAGGCAATAACTTCCTTTTTCTATTCAGCACTTACTAGACGTAACTGCAATCCCCTCATCCCCCATTGTGTAACCAGTGCATGTGGATGGGCATCAGGCAGAAGCGTCACTTGAGGGGGGTGGGCCCTGGTGCGTGACGCGCAGCCGGGCCCAGCCACCCTCCATTCGGCCACATTCGGCCTTATTTGTTAGTGGAACGTGAGCTGCCGGGGGGCCCTGAGGGGGTGCGGGCCCTGGCTCGCTCGCACCCCCTGCTCCCCCGGTAGTTCCGCCACTGGCATCAGGTCTTCCAGCCTGGTGTACGAACAAGATTTTGAGATGATGCAAGGCTTGCCCTAATAATAGTATCCACAACATGGCTCCTGCCTGCTTGCTATAATTATGAATTCGCAGACCAAAGGAAACTAGATTCAAATAGTTTAAATAGTGTAATTAAAGTTTGTTTTGCTTGACAAACGTGATAAAATAGGATTTGGATTGGGTGGCAAGTCCCCTTTTAAAAAACATTTTAGTTACAACATTGGACTACCCATAATGTTGGGTAAGATGTAAAACCCTACATTAGAAATATGAATGGCGCACTCTGCAATCTGTTCCGTTGATCTGAAATGGAGAGTGGTCCCTAACAGCAGCAATTGTGTCTTTCCCAAAGTCATGTGCCTCATGTGTACAGGATAATATTACATTTATTTAGGGAAAAAATCAGGTAAAAACTGTCCTTTGTTTGAATTTCGTGGCATGACCAAAGATGTTTTAGAGAAAGGTGGCAAAGTACATAAGACATGACATTTTGTATCCTACCCTACAGTTTGCTATACAATTTTAATTACAGATAGGATATAAGGAAATCTTGAAAACGAGGTCATGTAACCATTCATCACCACCACTTAATGACATCAGACCAATATGGCAATTAGGTAAAAGAATTATCATGAAACATGAGATGACAAGGAAGCTGTACATGTTACTGTATATCGTCAGACAGTAATGCTGGGAAAATATGGCCCAGGTTCCTTGATATTCTACTAATTGTCTGGGGGACAGTAAGCAGAATATTAGTCTGTTAACCACATGCACTATGCACAATACACACAGGCAAGTGTATATTACTAACAACCATTGATCAGATGACAAAAGTAAATGATGGGCAGGCATTGTGTATCAGTAGATGATCTGATACACGTGCTAAAGTTTATCATCAATTTTTATGTTTTTGTTTAGTCTTAAACACCTTCCTTTGGTATAATCAAAAAATTCATAGATAGTCCACACCAAGCTCACACAGTCTGGACATTTCAGTTGTTCAAGTAGAAACTGACTAAAAAATACAAACTATGCATGTATCTAGCTAGAACAAACATAGTAAGCCCTTGGTATTTCCAATAGACAAGTAAAACATACAGCAACATTTAAAAAAAAAAAAAAAAAAAAAAATTTCAATTTTAAAATGATGCACAAGGCAGAACAAATCAAATTTTATAAAGCTACTCTTTTCAGTTAAATATAAAGATTATATTCAAGTGGTCTTGAATGTGTGTTACATATTCTATACTGTCAAACCTCTGTTATTGTTTAATTTGAACAATGATCTCCATACATCAGACTAGCCTCTTTCATCCAGGCTCATCATGCTAATTTGGCTGCTTCACATAATGGCCATCTTTTTAATATGGGGACACATTTGATGTCCTTGTATCACTGTGATGGATGCAAGCAGACATTAACCAATTTTCAGTATTCATCACTTTTGCTTATGCAACACAGGCTCTTGCTCACAGGAAAATAATATGATCTATTGTAATAATGAAAGATTTCAGCATGTCCACTTCATTATAGTGATTGAGAAACTATGGTTGAACAAAAATGTCTTCTTGATGTAATTTGAAAGAACCATTTGAAAGAACCAGGTGGCTAATAAATGGAATTTTTTTTGCAACATCATTCTTAGATTTTAAGTCAGTGAATGGTGTATATATATATATATATATATATATATATATATATATATATATATATATATATACATATCATTCACTGACTTAAAATCTTGTATTTTTATACATACATAAAATACAAATAAAAATACCTTTTATACATTGTTGCACCTACACTCTCACCTAAATATGTCTCCTTAACCCCTGTATTACTTGTAAAACTGTAGATAATCAGCACTGCAACTTACCATCTCATATACATGTGCTATAATCCTATTATATATTAATTTTTCAATAAAAAAAGCTTGACCAAACTCCCATCCACAATTTTGCATTATTTATTATTAAAATAACTCAAAAGTGAAGCAAAAACATGAGAGATACCATTTTTTTTACTTTTCAAATTGGGATAACGACATCTCCCATTGACTTATACATGACCTTGACAGGTTTGTAGCATAGGGGTATAATAAATCTAGAAAAATTCTATTTTTTTTCCTTGAAAAATTTGAGTTTTTGCTTCAAAAAAGCCCAATCAGAAAATTAGTAAATAACCCCCCTAGTGTGGCCACTGAGACTGTCTAGATTTCTTAATGTTAGCAGAGGAACTAGGTAATCTGGAGTTGCAGTTACAGTCAGGATTCTTACCAGTCAGTATGGTGCTGCAAGCATGGTTGATACTTTATTCTCCTTACAACATGCAAAAGAAGGAAGGATATAATATCACCTTATGGAGACTATTCTCAGAATGCACATGTTTCAATAAAACTTTATGAACACAACATCATTGCTTAGTTGCTTAGTGCATGCTCAATACTTAGTGCATGTATGGTACAATACAACCCATCTGTGAGCTCTATCTGCAGGCTGTATCTGGGCCCATAATCTGTTATCAGAGTAACTGGGTAATCTGGAGTTGCAGTGACAGTCAGGACTCTTACTAGTCAGTATGATGCTCCAAGCATGGTTGATACTTTATTCTCCTCACAACATGCAGAAAAAGGAAGGATATAACAGCATCTCATGGAGATTATTCCCAGAATGCACATGTTTCAAAATAACATTATGAACACACAACAACATGAACACTGACTGGCAACAGTATAACACAGTATATGAGTGAGAAGGTTTTTCTTGCTAACTGATAGTGTACACACACTAGTCTAACACATAAGTCTAAAACCCAGACAGGACTCTGTCTGAATTTGTGGACATTTTGGCTCATCACAGGCTACTGGGTCATAGCCCCACCCATGACATCATCAGTCTGCATTTGATTACATTACTGGTCTGCCTCTGACACCTGATCCGTCCACAAGATCACACACTAGCCCCATCCATAGCATCTGACATTCAAATGTGGCAACCTTATTCCCACTTTTCCCAATTGACATAATATGGCAGTATATGCTTTTTAATTTATTTTAGTAAGTCTAATACCAGTGGCAAAACATTAGGGTGCTGCAAACCCTGGGAAGAGATGAGGCATGGTAAGAGTTAATACCCTATCCTGCTCCTGTATCAATATGTATACTGAGGTGTTAGGGAGCTGGTGACCTCTTTGCTGCTCCTGCCCCTTGTTGATGTGCAAATATGTAGTGCTGGAGTCTCAAGAGACTTCTTGTTATGTCCTTGTTTAATCTTTTTTCTTAATGAAAGACAATGCATCTGATTAAGGCTGCAGAATAGACCCTTATTCAACATTAGGGGTAGAGCTCCATGAACGTTTTTCATCAGATTGAAACACTGAATCAACTGTCAGATGAAGACGCTGCCACGTACATATTTTAGTGCCTGAGCTGCGCACATGTGAACAGGATTCGACACATGCGATGGCACGTTACCAGTAACACCAGGTGCTTGGTGTGGTGCTCTTTCTCAAAGAAAGAGCACCACACCACCAGGCACCAACTGTGCTGGTCAAACTGCCTCTGCCTCATACTAGCCTGGCTGGCTGCACCATCATCCGCCAGATCTTTGGATTGGATATTGAGCGCTGGGTCGGCTCCTCTATCTCTTCAGTCGGTACCTGCTGCATCTGAGCTTCCCTCCAGCTCCAGGCCTCCACAATATCTTCCAAGTAGTAAGTCAGGGAGGGTCACAGTCACAGTCAATGAGGAAAGGTGGATGATTTAGGTGAGGAGAGGTAAGAGTGGGGTGAACTATGTCTAAAGGGAAGTTTAAGAAATAAAAAATATCAGGTATATGAAGTAAAAGTAAGAGAAGCACAAAAGAGCTGAAATTCTGGGAATATTTTTTTTTTAAAAAAAAAAAAAATAGTGGAGGAAAACAGGAGAGAAAAGCAAGAAAATAGAAGGGGAATCAGAAAAGCAGAGCTTAGGGAATAAGAAAAACAAAAGAAAAAGTGAGCAACATTTTGCTCTTGCACATTTTACAGTCATAAGAATATGTTTGGGAACCCCACTCAGCCTGCACAATAATTTACTCCACTTTCAACAAAAAAAGGTAACTGTGGTATGTCTTTCATTTCCCAGGAACATCTGAGTACAGGGTGTTTTCTGAACAAAGATTCTTAGTGAATCAGTATTCATTTGTATGACATCAAATGTGAAAAACTGGCTGTGCAAAAATTTGGGTACATTTGGGTACTCTTGTAATTTTTCTAATATGAATGCATGTAACTGTTCTATGCTGATTACTGGCAACACAAATTGGATAAGCTCATTAAGCCTTGAACTTCATAGGCAGGTGTGTCCAATCATGAGAAAAGATATTTAAGATGGCCAGTTGCAAGTTGTGCTTCTGTTTGACTCTCCTCTGAAGAGTGACAGCATGGGATCCTCAAAGCAACTCTCAAAAGATCTGAAAACAAAGATTGTTCAGTATCATGGTTTAAGGGATGGCTACAAAAAGCTATCTCAGAGGTTTAAACTGTCAGTTTCAACTGTAAGGAATGTAATCAGGAAATGGAAGGCCACAGGTACAGTTGCTGTAAAACCCAGGTCTGGCACCCCAAGAAAAATTGTGTGAGGATTGTGAGAATGATTACAGACAACCCAAAGATCACCTCCAAAGACCTGCAAGAACATCTTGCTACAGATGGTGCATATGTACATCGTTCAACAATTCAGTGCAATTTGCACAAAGAACATCTATATGGCAGGGTGATGAGAAAGAAGCCCTTTCTGCACTCACGCCACAAACAGTGTGGCTTGTTGTGTGCAAAAGTTCATTTAGACAAACCACAGTCATTTTGGAACAAAGTGCTTTGGACTGATGTGGACTGAGACAAAAATCGAGTATTCATAACAAAAAGCTTTTTTCATGGCGGAAAAAGAATACTGCATTTCAAGAAAAACACCTGCTACCTACTGTCAAATTTGGTGGAGGTTCCATCATGCTGTGGGGCTGTGTGGCTAGTTCAGTGACTGGGGCCCTTGTAAAAGTTGAGGGTCAGATAATTTTAACACAATATCAACAAATTCTTCAGTATAATGTTCAAGCATCAGTCACAAAGTTGAAGTTACGCAGGGGTTGGATATTCCAACAAGACAATGACCCTCAACACACTTCAAAATCTACAAAGGCATTTATGCAGAGGGAGAAGTACAATATTCTGGAATGGCGGTTACAGTCCCCCAACTTGAATCCCATGGAAAATCTATGGGCACCTGTCTAATTTTGTTATTTATGCATATTGCATATTTTCTGTTAATCCAATAAACTTTATGTCACTGCTGAAATACTGCTGTTTCCATAATGCATGTTATATATTAAAAGGAAATTGCTACTTTGAAAGCTCAGCCAATGATAAACAAAATTCCAAAGAATTAAGATGGGTTTCCAAACTTTTTCATATGACTGTCTATCTATGCCCTGGGTTGCTTGTGCACATAGAAATGCTCTTTAGTTTATTTATGATACCTATCTAACTTTAAAAGTAAACTGTCATCAGAATAAAGTGTTTACATTTCCAGAAAACAATGAGAAATATTGTGTTTGTATAAAGTAGTTTTGGGGAAAATGTTACTTTCCTTTATGTAAAATACAAAGAATTTAAAATATTCAGAAGGCTTGGGACCTGCAGTTTACCAGATAACAGATATTTCTGTAATTTGGATCATCATACATTGTCTACTAGAAAATCTTACTGGCTCTTCAAATCAGGGGGCCCCGCTGAAGTTGTCTCAATTGGGTCTCCCAGTTGGTAAGAACGGTCCTGAGTGTCGGTGACACACACACATGCTCAGTGTGCTTTAGGAGTTGTTGCAAATCATCAAACAGAAAAATTCCTGATTATAAAATTCCTTATGCAAATTGCACTGTTTTTAGAGCTGCCATGTAATGAAAATCTGAATTTATTACTAATTAGCCTTTTATATCCTGTGTATAGAGTATATTGAAAATTGGTCCCTAAACTCAGGTAACTGATAGCAGGTTCCCCTTTAATTGGTTACTGTCCTGCCCATAATAATAATTGTGTAAGTACATAGTAGCTGTGAGGAAGTAGATTAGGAATATATTAATTGGCTTTGAAAGAAATGGTGGGAATACATGATACAGCAGGGTGAGGTGTAATACTTGGAGGGGTGGTGATGGGGCAATACAATGGGATCTATGCCCTGTGCTCGAGCAGTCCTGATAGATTACACTGAATAAAGCAGTTTAAGTATCTCCATAATTACATTTATTCATATGAGTTTGAGCTTGCACACACGAAAGAACTCATGATTTCATCAGTAAGAAAAGCCATTCAAAGCATATAACTATTGTTTATAATTCTGTTACTGCACTTCAGTTTAAATTAATCCTCAATGCAATATTCGTTGTATTTTAGCTAACATATCAGCATCTTCCGTCCAGTTGTATTTAAAAGAAATATGTTGGCAGATAAATATTTTTCTGCCATAAGGTATTCTAGATGTCACCTAAGAGAAATCAGGGCAAGTGCTATGCAAGCAAAGTCAATAAGATACAGAAACCCCAGGCTGCCGTACGAAAGTTACAGATCGGCTTTGTAGTTCAAGATGCTGAATTTTGCTGAGCTGGTAAAACGGTGAAAAGAAAGTCTTATATAAGATTTATAAAGGAAAGCAGTGTGCGGGTAACTCTGACCTTGTCTTATTTCAATCTAATTATATTGCACTTGTTTTCAATTAAAAGGCCGATCTCCATCTTTAGGTTCTGAAATCCACAGTGTTAATTCTTACATAAAGTCAGCTTGCCTGGGAAGATTGGTTAGATGTTCTGTTCAGTAACATAGCAGTTGACAGTTTGTTAAAAAAAAAAATCCTAGCATGCAGGTTTTTTAAACGCTGTAAAACTTTTTTTGGTCTTCATTTATAGTAGCATATTTCAGATATTTCTATCTTTGGTTAAATTGCAAGGCCTTGCCACCCTGGGTACAGTTACAGGAAATAATCACTTTTTTTAAAAAAAGAATATCTAGCATATCCTGAACACTTCAAGATTTAATCTTTCAAGCTTTCCTTTGTGGTCTTTTTAAACTGGGGGTCTATATAGTGCAGCATGGATGTCACTAACTCGGCTGCTTTTTAGAACACATTGCTGATCAGCGACCCTTTATTCAGCAGATAGGCCCTTGCAAATAGTTGATTACGATAAGAGGTATGGAAAATCTATGAGCATGGCGATTGCCTCATAGGCACAAAGGAAAGATATGCTCCTATATAATTGAATGTGCTTATCTGGATGATAGTTAGGTAGAAGAAAAGCACACCATACCAAAAACTAACTAACCAGGATGCAAGTATTTTTAATAAATAAAAGCATGGAGTTCTGAATCTCTCTATTTCCTTCAAGGCCCTTAAATGTAATATTAATGTGAGCTGCCCTTCATTAGGTCCACAAGTCTGCCCGTTGCAGGTGCTCTATTGGCTAAGACTTCAGTTCCCAGGCTTGTCTTTGGAATTAAACACAGCTTTCATGGTCTGGAATAATCTCTTAATTATAGGGCTGACACACCTTCTTGTAAAAAGTGTGGGAGGAAAGACATTTCCCATCTACAGTGTCAGTGAGATAGCATAAAACAGATAGCACCAGTATCCGAAATAGGAATGAGTGATTTGTTTCACCCGATTAAGTTTTTGAGCAAAATGTGAGTTTTTGCAGTTGGAAAATATCGTTGACTCTGCTACAATTTTGTCATGCATTTTGTTTTGCTGCATAAAAATGGAATTTTTTTATGGTAGTAGTAGTAGATTTTTGCCATGAATTTTTTGTTTAAAAAAGTGATGGTTTTTCTGCCAAAAAAACCCACCAATAGCATTATTACAATTTCGTGATACATTTATTTCACTGAAATTATAACCCACACTTTTTTTAGTCATGGATAAAAAGACCAATTGACTCCAATGCATTTGACGCAAGAAAATCAACAAAAAAGAAGGCCTGTTGACTCCAATGCACTTGGCAAAATTTCAGCGAAACAAAGTAAAATTTTCAACAAAGCAAAATGAACTGTAAAATACACTGTAAAACCAAATGTTTTATGTGGATGACTAGAGGATATTTTTTTTCAAAAAATTTTATTGAAATTTCAACTATTACAAGTTGACTTGCAAGCATATATTCATATACATATAATACTTTAGAATATACATGTCAACAAATTTGTAGCTACATTACAGAAAAAGAAAACAAAAAAAAATACAAAATTACTGTAACATGCAAACTCCAGTGAAGAGAGAGGTCCAGTTAAAAATAAAAAGACATATTGTCCCATCAATTGTTTTTAACTTCTCATTTCTTGAATTGCACTTTCACACATACATGAATATACAAAAAGTTGTTGTACTGAACTCTCCACTATGGCTTTCAGTGTTTCTGAGTGCATCATGAGCTGACCCTGATATCTCTATAGCTCAGCCAGGATGACCAAATATTCAGAAACAATGTTTGTTTATCCTTAATCATATAGGATAACTTCTCCATTACCATAACATTATAAGCTTCATTTGTGGGTTAGTGAAATTTTCTATTGGTTTATTGAACAGCGCTTCATATGGATTCTTTCTCAGGGGGATATGAAAAACATTATCAATCAAGGTGTAAATCCGGGATCACAACCATTTTACTATGGGGCACCCCCACCAGATATGACCCATCGTACCCAGTTGATTACATCCTCTAAAGCAATATGGTGATTGACCTGGGAACCATTTGGCGAGCTTGACAGGCACCATATACCATCTCAATAAAACTTTAAAGGAGAAGGAAAGCCCCAGGGCGCAAAACCCCTCCCCCCCCTCAGTTGCCCCCCCTCCCTCCTCCCCCCTGGCCTACCTGTCCCCCTGGGCAAATGCCCCTAACTTGTTACTCACCCCTCTGCGCAGGTCCTGTCCACGGAGTTCGCAGTCGCCATCTTCTCCCACGCGCATCTTCTTCCTCCTCTGACCGGTGTTTTCTGGCGCATGCGCAGTAGGAACAGGTACCGGTACGGCTCTACTGCGCATGCGCCGAATGTCACGAAGTTTTCCGATTTCACTTCGTGACATTTGGCGCATGCGCAATAGAGCCGTACCGGTACCTGTTCCTACTGCGCATGCGCCAGAAAACGCCGGTCAGAGGAGGAAGAAGACGCGCGTGTTAGAAGATAGCGACTGCGAACTCCGTGGACAGGACCTGCGCAGAGGGGTGAGTAACAAGTTAGGGGCATTTGCCCAGGGGGACAGGTAGGCCAGGGGGGAGGAGGGAGGGGGGCAACGGAGGGGAGGGGTTTTGCGCCCTGGGGCTTTCCTTCTCCTTTAAAGGAAGTTTCCTGTATAGATGCATTTATTGAACATTTAGTAAGCTGTAATAAAATCTTGTCCCATACTTCCTCAGATTCAAATGCTTTATTAATATCCAACGATAAAAGCATGGTAGGGGTATTGGAGATGGTTGCATGGTTAATTAAATGTACAATTTTACGTATATTGTCAGCCATCTGTCTCCCTTTTACAAAACCACATTGGTCCAAATGTATAATTTGATGCAAAAAAAAGTATTTACCCGGGTAGCTAGGACTTTTGCAAGTAATTTCAGGTCCACATTTAACAAAGAAATTGGACAAAAATTTTCACAGCAAGTATTATCCTTGCCCTGTTTGGGAATAACTACTATCTTGGCTTCCAGGGCCTCTGGCCTAAACCCCTCTCCCATGATTATCCCTGAAAATACCCTAACAAGATGTGGGACTATAATCTTGGCAAATGTTTTATAACATAATGGGGAGTAGCCGGCTGGGCCCGGAGCCTTGGAATTTTTAAGCTCTTTAATTGCTGAGTGAATTTCCTCATCCGATATAGGCTGGGCCATGAGATCTATTTGATCTTGATCCAGGGTTGGAAGATCTAATAGGGAAAGCCAGTGCCCTGCTTTGGGAAGGGAAAATCCTTTGTCTGGTTATAAAGTTTTTGATAGAAATTTGAAAATTCCTCCACCTTTCGCTCAGGATTAGCTGATAACCCATGTCCTTTTATTCTTATAGTGGTGAAGGGTCTAGAATTATAATAATTATTAAGTTTCCTGGCTAACGGGTAGTCTGCCTTATTTCCTTTCGCATAAAATCTTTTTTTAGCCCATCGGAGTGATTTATCTGCCTGAGCCGTTAAAAGAAGATTAAGTTCAATTCTTAATTTGTGTACCTTAGTTTGTTGTTCTCTTGTGGGACTGTCAAACAATTTCTGTCCCTGAACTGCTAGCTCATTCGTCAAATTATCTATCTTTGCTTGACGCATTCTTTTCTTTCTGGCCCCGATTTGTATAAGAACCCCTCTTATAACTGCCTTATGACATTCCCACAAAGTGCCTGAGGTTACATCAGATTGACTGTTCGTTGAAAAAAAGTTTGAAAGCTTGCTTTCAATTTGTTTAACCACCTCTTTGTCCCCTAAAAGAGTATCGTTAATACGCCATTTAAATTTCCCTTGTCCAGCTGTTAATTTAACAAAGGACGTTAACACCGGTGAATGGTCAGACCAGGAACAGGTCAAGATTTTAGCTCTGTCTATGGAGGGGGCAAGGTATCTAGAGGCTAACATCATATCTATCTGGGACCATGATCGATGAACATTTGAAAAAAAATTATATTCCCTTGTTAAAGGGTGAGATTCCCTCCAAGTATCCAAGAGAATCAAATCCTACATCAATTGCTTCAACTGTGCAGAAACCCGGTTATTACCTTTATCCTGTATCTGGGGGTCCCTGGCTCTGTCCAGTGTATTATTTATTACCCCATTGAAATCCCCACCCATAATAATCCTTCCGTTAGCATGTTTGCCTATTAAAGAATTTTTTTTTTAGTAAAACCGAACTTGGCCTTCATTTGGGGCATATACAGATATTAAGGTAATATCATAATCTTAAAGTTGTCCCACTACTATAACGTATCTCCCATTCGGATCACAAATAGTTTTACCCATATGGAAATTTAACCTTATATGGAGACAAAAAGCCACTCCCTCTTTTTTAACCTGGCCAGACGCTCTAATTACTATGGGGAAAAAATCGTTAAGATACTTAGGGTAAGAGGAGCTGGAAAAATGCGTTTCTTGTAAAAACAGGATATCTATAGCATGTTGACGGTAATATTTAAATGCAGTAGTGCATTTACTTGGGGAATTAAATCCCTTCACAATGTGCGTTAAACATCTCAGCGCCATAATGATGTAGTATTAAGCTACTATTACTCCTTCGTTGCACCTCAAACCCTTGGTCATAGAAAAGATCGTACCCCACATATATTACAAGACCCATACAGCTATTCATTGTGTGCAGACTAGAGGATATTTTTAAAAGACATCACTGAAGACCAAAACACTCATAGGCAGATTTATACATGTATGAGCTTTAAAAACTTGATAAATTTTTCTCAAGTGCTGTTCCATTTATTTTCAATGAGGCCAAAATATTAGAATTTTTTTTAAATAAACTGAAAAAAAAATGAATGATGATTCCCATTGACTAACGAAACTTGATAGTGTTCAATTGGCAAAGTTTTTTTCTTTAATAAATTGTGACTAAGTAAAAACAAAATAATGCTGTATATTTACTATTGAGTATTTTTCTGTGCTTTTTCTAGAATTGTGAAAAAAAGGCTATTTTGAATTCTAATAAACCCTAGACACCCTGATGTTGAATTTGCATCAAAGTGAATTCTGTTGTTTTAAGAGACTTTTTTTTAGGACAAAAAAATGGATATGTTGTTTTCTTCTTATGGAAGTATATTGAAATGTTAGCTTATACTTTATCCACATGCCTTCTAACCACTAATCTGTACATTGTCATCAGTTCTGCTTGTTACAGAATACAATATAAGTACTTTTTCATTGAGCTTTCATGGAGACCAGTTCTCTATCACTTGTGAAAAGTATTTGTGATAAATGCCTAGGTTAAAGGACAGAAATCTCCTCCTAGACAGCATTGTAAGCCTTAGAGTTTACTCCCAAAGTGTCCTTGCTTGTTTCTTTGTAAAGTTTTAGGGATAGACAGCAAATCAATGCTCTGAAGTGATGAGTATTACAGCACTAACATATTAACTAGGACAAAGGAAGGCTAAGCAGAGGATATGTGAAACCTATTTATAAAACTTATGGTGTTGATATCAAATGGGCTGTTTTAAAAACAATACTACAGTTTGAGAAGACAACATTTGAAACCTTTAGTACTATAATATATCAAATGTATGTGATGCAATTATTGACGTTATTTATTTGTGTACTCTTTAGATGCTGTGCATTTGTAACATATTTTCAATCCTAAACTGGTCCCCAGTCCACAAACTCGTACTAGATGACAAAGAAACTTGAGATAAGGAGACAGTCCGTCTTTCAGTATGATGAATGTGTACCTTTTCAATCCCCATTATTTATCCAACTTTACTGGTCCCAAAGCCTTTCAAATTACTTTTGTAATAATCTGGATGTATGTCTGCAAAGCCTTCTCCAGTTTGCAGCACATACTGAATTAGTGTAAGGTAATTAATGCAGATGAAAATGCCATCTCTCTCCAGATTCAGATAAATTCTAGATCTGGATTGTTAAAGGCAGATAAACACATCCAGGTACATGGTTATCCATTTCTGAGATAAAACAAATGCTATGTGTTAATAAGTAAACAATGGAATCTGTGATGGAAATAGATTTTGACATAGAAGTAGACATTGGGTTGAGTGCCTGAGTGTTCAGTGTCGGTCAGCAGTTTCCAAAAGGTTCTTTAGTACATAGGTTAGTACATAGGTTGAAAAGGGACACACACCCATCAAGTTGAACCATCTAAGTCTAGCCTAACTGCTAGTTGATTTTTTTTTTTTTTAAATAAAAAAGAAAATTTGAATCCTCTCCAATTTGCCTGAGAGGGGGAAAAATCCGTTCTGACTCTAAGATGGCAGTTGGACCAGTGCCTGGATCAATTTGTACTATTATTATTATTATTATTATTATTATTAACATGTATTTATATAGCGCCAACATATTGCGTAGCACTGTAAAGTAAATGTGATTATACAACTACATCACACGAATTACATATATAGAATATATGGAGTAACAAACATCAGATACAGGTACAAAAGGTGAGGAAGGCCCTATGCATAGGCATACAGTCTAAAGGGAAGGGAGTAATACACAAGGTGTGGGAGTGGGCAAGATCGAAGTAAGTGGGTGAGAAATGTGGTACTGTATGTGGTGTTGCGTTTGGTAGTTAAGCAGAGTGAGGGTAGGCTTCTCGAAAGAAGTGCGTTTTCAGAGATTTTTTGAAAGCAGAAAGGTTGGGAGAAAGTCGGACAGACCGTGGGAGAGCGTTCCAGAGGAGGGGTGTAGCCCTTGCAAAGTCTTGAATGCGAGCATGTGAGGAGGTAATAAGAGAAGAGTTGAGTAGCAGGTCAGTAGAGGAGCGTAGTAAGCGAGTGGGTGAGTATATAGAGATGAGTTCAGAGATGTAGGGTGGAGCAGAGTTGTGAAGTGCTTTGAAAGTCAGTGTCATTAATTTGAATTTGATTCTGAAAGGTAACGGAAGCCAGTGCAGGGATTGACAGAATGGCGAGGCAGAGGAGGAGCGGTTGCTGAGGTAGTATGAGCCTCGCAGCAGTGTTCATTATGGACTGGAGAGGTGACAGTCTCTGGAGGGGGAGGCCAATTAAAAGAGAATTACAGTAGTCTAGATATGATGAGAGAGTGAATAAGAATTTTGGCAGCATCTTGGGTGATAAATGATCGTATTTTGGATATGTTCCTTAGGTGGAAGTGACATGATTTAATAAGTGACTGGATATGAGGAGTGAATGACAGGGCAGAATCTAGGATAACCCCAAGGCATCGGGCCTGGGGAGAGGGGGTGATAGTGGAATTGTTAACTATGATGGATACTTCGGGGATGCTACTGGTGTTAGTTGGAGGAAAGAGAACCATTTCAGTTTTAGAGAGGTTTAATTTAAGATAGCGTTGCGACATCCAGGTAGAGATAGCGGACAGGCAGGAGGAGACGCGAGTTAGGAGTTCTGGTTTGAGATCAGGAGATGAGAGATAGATCTGAGTATCGTCAGCATAGAGGTGGTAGTGGAAACCATAAGAATTTATTAATTTGCCAAGGGAGGAAGTATAGAGGGAGAATAGTAATGGTCCCAGGACAGAGCCTTGAGGAACTCCAACAGAAAGAGGTAGGGGAGAAGATGATACTCCATTGTAGAAGACACTGAAGGAACGATTGGTGATGTAAGAAGAGAACCAGGACAGGGCTGTGTCACGAAGGCCAAGCGACTGGAGGGATTGGAGGAGGAGAGGATGATCTACAGTGTCAAATGCGGCTGAGAGATCAAGCAGTATTAGTAGTGAGAAATGATTGTTGGCTTTAGCGGTTAAAAGGTCATTAGTTAGTTGAGTCAGGGCAGTTTCCGTGGAGTGTTGTGGCTTAAAACCAGATTGTAGGGGGTCCAGCAGGGTCCAGCAGGTTATTGTCAGAGAGGAATGAGGTAAGTCGGTTGTAGACTAGGCGCTCAAGTAGTTTAGAGATGAAAGGTAGCAGAGAGATAGGTCGGAGGTTGTCAAGATTGGAGGGATCAAGAGAGGGTTTTTTCAGAATGGGGGTGACAAGAGCATGCTTTAGTTGAGAAGGAAACAGTCCAGTTGAGAGCGAAAGATTAAATAGGTGAGTTAAGGCTTTGATTAGACAAGGATTGGTATTGCGGAGAAGCTTTGAGGGAATTGGATCAAGCGGGCAGGTGGTAAGGTGAGAAGAGGCCAGAAGCTTTGAGACTTCCTCATCAGTGACAGGGGTGAAGGAGCACAGGAGAGACTGAGGAGTGTCGAGAGAGGGTGGTGGAAGTCTAGGGGGGTTGAGTAGTGTAATGTCCCTTCTGATAGTGTCAATTATTTTTGAAGTTCTCAGCAATATCTTGAGCAGAGATTCCCTCGTTTGCTAAAAAGCCATCCAACCACTTCTTAAAGCTATCTAATGTATCAGCGAATTCAACTGATTCAGGGTGAGCATTCCACATCTTCACAGCTCTCGCTGTTAGAAACCCTCTCCAAATATCTATCCTCCTTTGTTCTAATGGGTGCCATTGTGTCAGCAGGAAGAACCTAGTGGTAAATAAAGCATTAAAGAGATTATTATATTATCCCCTTATATATTTATACATAGTTATCATATCACCCCTTAAGTGCCTCTTCTCCAGGGTGAACAACCCCAACTTGGCCAGCGTCCTCCATCGCCCCCTCTCACTCTCTAGATAGCGCGCATGCGCATCCACTAAGAGGCCGGCGTCCTCCGTCACCCCTTCCTTCTCTCAAGATAGCGCACATGCACATCCTCTTGGCTTGGTTTCGGAGCACTAGCCGATCGGCACTAGTGCTCCGACAAAAAACTGCTTGTGTGGCTGGGCGGCATGCCACCCCTTAATTGATGCCGCCCTAGGCCCGGGCCTATGCGGCCTTGCTGCAAATCCGGGCCTGTCAGTTTTTCCTCATAGCTAAGATTTTCCATACATTTTACCAGTTTAGTTGCCCTTCTTTGTACCCTTTCTTATTCAATAATGTCCCGTTTGAGTGCTGGAAACCAAAACTGCATGGTATATTTTAGATGGGGCCTTACTAGAGCTCTGTATAGTGGACAAATTACCCCCTCCTCCCGTGAAATTATGCCCCTTTAAATACATCTCTAGATTGAAGCTGCTGACTGACATTATTTGCTGCTGCCAAGTTTATTATCTACAAGGACTCCAAGGCCCTTTTCCATTATGGATTTGCCTAATGCAGTCACATTAAGGGTATAAGTGGCTTGGATATTTTTACCTCCCAGGTGCATGACTTTACAATTTTGAACATTAAATCTCATCTGCCACTTAGCCACCTGTGGTGTTTATACAAATTGCCTGTAGATGTCACTGTGCCCAGACTTATACTGTGCATACTTCCTGACAGCTTAAAAATGAAAATGAAAGTTACTGTTGTGTAATGGCTGCTGAGTCTGCTAATAATGCACTGTTATACTCTACTCATCATCGGCTACCCAAAATATAACAAATTGACGACGAGATGACTCTTCTACTTCTGCAGCAGCCTGCACCTTTTCTTCCAAACCCTGGTGAGCCTAGCATACCTTTTACTGCTTGGATCTTGGATGTTTGAAAATTACATTATTGCTGCTGACCAAGGGGATATTTCTGCTGCTAGAAAGCGTACTTTACTTATTCACTGCCTGGGAGCAGAGGGACAGTGTATATTCTATACATTACCATTACCTGATGATACTTATGAAACTGCTCTTACTGCTATAAAGAACTTTTTCATGCCAAGAGAAGATGTGGTCGCAGAAAGATATAAATTCCACCAACGTGGACAACGTAATGGTGAATCCACAGAACAATTTGTAGCAGCTTTGAGAGAGCTGGTTGTTACCTGTGAGTTTGGGAATCTAACAGTTGAAATGCTAAGAGACCAAATAGTGGAAAAAACAAACTCACCTCGCATAAGAGAGAGACTGCTCCTAGAGCAGGATTTAACCCTTGCAAAGGCTATTACAGTTGCTAGCCGAATTGAAACAGCAGTAGCAGAGGCTAAAGCTCTCAGTCAGAGAACTGCTGGGAATGTACAGACTGTGAATTCAACACTGTGGCCTAAGAATGCACAGTCACATGCAAAATACAGTGCTAAGAAAATGGATTCACCTACACTGCAAAACCGTGCAGCAAATACAAATAGAAAATACTGCTTTTGCTGTGGTTCAACACAACACACTGCAAATTATGTTACATGTCCTGCAAAAGCTTTACAGTGCCGCAAATGCAAAAAGGTAGGACATTTTGCTAAGATCTGCCGTACTTCTGCCAAAGATGTTCATGAAATCACTACTACAAATGTTACAGTATTAAGTGTGGAAAAGCTGGTACATTTATTCTAGACAAGTTTATATGCACTGTTAGTGTCAATACTGCCCCTGCTGACAAGGGACACTCCATTCACCTGATGCTTGATACAGGTTCAGCTGTTTCCATACTACCAAAAGATATTTTCTTGAAATACTTTTCAAAATAACTGCTTGTTGCACCTGCCCTGAAACTGGTCAGTTACTTAAAGGATCCAATCCCTGTGCTTGGTTGCTTGCTAGTGACTGTACAATTTGAATCAAATACTGCAAAATGTGACTTTTACATTGTGAATAAGGGTACTGCTATACTTGGAAGGGATCTCTTTGCTGTATTAAACCTACAATTAGTTGACGGTCTCATTACTTCAGCACCGGTGCCTGTCACACAGCCAGTGTTTTAAATTTCACCACAAAGCAACACTTCACTGGGTTGTGCAATGAACTCTGTACTCAAAGTTAAGGTGAGACCAGATGTCAAACCAGTACCATTTTCTGATTCAGCATGGGAAAAACTTGTTATATGTTTCTCAACATCAGCTACAGTAATAACATTTCTGTCTACAGTCTTCAGCAGAGAAGGTAATCCAAAGGAGTTAATATCAGACAACGGACCACAGTGTGTCTCATCTGAGTTTGAATCCTTTCTGAGTGAGAGGAATATTGTGCATAGGAAATCTTCAATGTATTACCCACAAGCAAATGGAGAAATCGAGCGATTCAACAGAAGTCTGAAAGAAGCACTACAGACAGCAAATCTTACTGGGAAATCTTGGGAAGTATTTACAAAAGAGTTCCTACATAACTACAGAGCAACGTGCCATGCAACAACCAAATCATCTTTTTATCATGGACAGCACCACTCACGATTTTCCTTTTCTTTAAAAAGCCTTTATTAAGACATGGGCTCTGACCCAAACAATTCGGCCGAATTAATAAAGGCTTTTTAAAGAAAAGGAAAATTGTGAGTGGTGCTGTCCATGATACAAGTATTTGGCAAACAAGTTCAGAGTGGAAACTGTCGGACTTGCACCAGACTGAAGCAATTTGAAAGGCACAGGTGCTGACTGGATTACCCAATCATCTCCAGCTGAATTATTACATGGCAGACAGATGCACACTAAGTTACATGTTGCAGACATCAAACTTCCACAAAATACTGTGTCTACAAAATCATCTACTGCTGACATTGCGAAATGTCAACAAGCCAAATGTAAGGCTTATACTGACAGAAAATGTGGTGCAAGAGAAGTACACTTTCAGCCTGGATCTTTAGTCAGAATTCAGGAACCAGGAATTCTGAAACAAGGACAATCTAAATTTACTACACCGCTTGAAGTGAGATGCCAGCGAGGACCATACACATATGAACTGTCAAATGGAATGCAAGTCATCTTGCTCCTGTTAGATATGACTTTGGAGAAGCTCCATTTGATGAAGGACATTTTCCTACTCCTGATGTCAACTGCAATAGGCCTGAAGAAAGTGAACCTATAAGGTGTACTGAGAGAATCAGAAAACTACCTGCATGGACCAAGGACTTTGTGATGTGAAGAATGTATAATATTGTTTTAAAATGCATACTGTTTAATTGTTGCTGTTATTTTAGTTGTCCAAATGCTTTCCTACTATAGGGGGAATATGTGGTGTTTAAACAAATGGCCTGTAGATGTCACTGTGCCCAGACTGATACTGTGCATACTTCCTGGCAGCTTAAAAATGAAAGTGAAAGTTACTGTTATTTAATGGCTGCAGAGTCTGCTTATAAAGCACTGTTATACTCTACTCATCCTCGGATACCCAAAACATAACACCACCCTTGCCAGTTTGTCAAGATCCTGCTGCCAGGATGCCACATCCTGGATGGAATTAATTGGACTGCATAGTAATGTATGTGATACATTGTCTACAATACCCTCCCCTAAGTGATTAATGAATGAAAGTTGAATGAATTAATGAACGAAAGTAGAAAGCAGTAATTTTTGGGACACTGTTTCAAATGCTTTGGCAAAATCCAAATAAAATCCAAATAGTTCACAACTGCTGCTCTCCTGCTGTCCAGCATCCTACTTACCTCATAATAAAAAGCAATCAAATTTGTCTGACATGACCTATACTTGATAAAGCCATGCTGATTTCTACTTCACCTTTAAGTTTACTTTTACTATTTTATAGAATGGCCAATTCTAAGCAACTTTTAAATCGGTCTTCACTATTTATTTTTTATATATTTTTTTTATTATTTGCCTTTTTCTTATGATCTTTTCCAGGTTTCAAACTGACCACATTTAAAAACAAATACTCTGCAAGGCTACAAATGTATCTCTGTATGTAGTACTCTCCTATTCATATTCTAGTCTCTTATTCAAATGAATGCATGGTTACTAGGGAAATTTGGACCCTAACAATCAGATTGCTGAAATTGCAAACTGGAGAGCTGCTGAATAAAAAGCTAAATAACTCAAAAACCACAAATAATAAAAAATAATAACCAATCGCAAATTGTTAGAATATATTAGAATATCATTCTCTACTAAAAGTTAACTCAAAGGTGAACAACCCTTTTCACAAGCCCTGAAATAATTTGCCCACCACAGATGTCAAATTTACTAGCTTATAATTGCCAGGCTGAGAACATAATCCCTTTTAAATATAGGAATTGCATCAGCTTTCCTCCATCTATAGGTACCAAACCAGATGAAAGTGAGTCTGAGAAAATTAGAACTAGAGGCCGGTCTAAAACTGAACTAAGCTCTTTTAGAACCCCTAGGGTGTATTCCATCTTGTTCACATTAATTTTAGTGAAGCTTTATGAATCATATCACAAATCTATCTCCCTCATTAGCCTCCACTACCCTTTCTCCTCCCCCCACTACACTGGCCCCTGCCAGTGGTTACTCTGCGAGCATCCTTTACTCCCCCACATTTGCCTCTGTCCTCAGTGCTGCAAGTTCCCCTTTAAAGGGAAAGGAAACCTAGTTGGCGCAAAAATCCTCCCCCCCGTGTGTTGCCCACCCTCCTTCCTCCCCCCTGGCCTACCCGTCCAGCTGGGCAAATGCCCCTAACTTGTTACTTACCCTTCTGTGCAGGTCCAGTCCAGGGAGTTCACAGGCGACATCTTCTTCCACGCGATCTTCTTCCTGCTTTGACCGGCGCATGCGCAGTAGGAGCATTTCGCCGGTACGATCTACTGCGCATGCGCCAAAAGTACATTGTTACTTTTGGTGCATGGTGCATACGCAGTAGATCCGTACTGGCTAAATGCTCCTACTGCGCATGTGCCAAAACGCCGTTCAAAGCAGGAAGACGATCGCGTGGAAGAAGATGTCGTCTGTGAACTCCCTGGATTGGACCTGCGCAGAAGGGTAAGTAACAAGTTAGGGGCATTTGCCCAGCGGGACGGGTAGACCAGGGGTGAGGAGGGAGCATGGGCAACACACAGGAGGGGGGAGGGTTTTTGCGCCAACTAGGTTTCCTTCCCCTTTGAAGTCTGCAGTTAAAATTCCAAGATGAATACCTTCCTGCATCTTTCACACTTAAATGTGCCCCAAACCATATCCCAAACAAAACACACATAATAAATGTACTGAATGCATCCACCAGCTTACCCCACACACAGAGAAGAGAAAAAGTTGTTTACCTCACTCAGGTAACACTAATACACACAGCAGTCAGTTATTTTCCTCTACTCCCTCCTTGCACCCAGCACTCCCAGAATGCAAAACAAACACCAACACACAGCTTTTAATGCTGCTAAACACTTAAGTCAAATGCAACACTCACTTAGCAGTGCCCACACTCACTGTGTAGTAACGAACTTGGTCCTGTGCTTAGAATCCAGTGATTCTTATACTCCCCTGACTGACCTATCATTGTGACCAGCTTAAATCAAGTTAAATGCAAAGACATATATTGGCACAATGTTATGCTTCTCATGAAGGCTTTCCAGACAGTTTTCTACCCAATTACAGACTTTGTTTGCTTCTTTAATGTAATTTTTCTGTCTACTACTTTGCTTGTAACCATGGAAAATATCAAAATCAATCAGAAGCCCTTTTGCCAATTTTCATGTATTTGAACAGGTTCATCTTTTTTAGTGTAAGATATGAAGTTCTTGCAACAATAGCAAACCCCACCCCTTCTATTGAGGGCCAGAGTAGAAAGACAGGTAATATGTTTCATAAGCACAAAGAGAAGGCAATCCTTTCTGTGTTTTTTTCCTGTTATTTGATATTGTTTTTTTCATTTCAGGAAACTCAGTTGTTCCAATTTCACCACTTTAAATCTACCCTTAATATATTAAAACTGACTTTTTCAATTCATTATTTTTCTAGTTCCTTTATAAGCATAATGCATATCATGTTGTGATCACTGTTGCCTGAATGCTTTTTCACCCCAACATTTGATCAGATCTCTTTGACAACTAAAATTGCAACCGTACATAAGTTCTAATTAACATAACGTAGCAGAATTTTACATATAATTTTACAAAGTAGTTTAAGAGACATACAATATTTCATTAGTTAAAATCAACCATAAGTAAAACTTCATGGATGTTTTGAAGCCTTTTCTATTTGGATTGCAAGGTCAGTAACAGTTCATTCTTTCACACGGAGTGGCTTGATTAAATAGTAAATAAACTGATCAGATATGTGGTTTTGCATCTCCTCAATTAACCTTCCAGATTCTTCTTTTGGGTTCGCTCCATAGACACTGAACTAATTTTTGGCTTAAAAATGTATTGAGAATAAATATGTAAAGAATATTTAGGAACTGTTGAGATGTATTCATCATTATATGCAACATTTTAATTTGAGGTCAAAGAAAATGATAAAGTATATTACTCTTCCTCTAAGAATTTAACTGTAAAAATGTAGCTACTGTAAGTGACCCAATCTCAAGATATTTATTGTGTTGGATATGGTATGGAACTACTCTTAAGGCCAAATAAAAAACAACACAGTTAATAATAATGCTCATCAATGAAAGATGCAATCTAGATCAGCCAATAATATGGTTGATCTTCTAAAAGAAATGCCAAGTCTTGAACCTAACATGAATCAGTGGCCTAACTACTGTAGGTATTACTGGGCCCCCATAGCACATTTTTTCAGGTTCCAAAAATGTCTAGAGGCTGACCTGTAAATATTTATTAAAAGTTTATATTAATTAGCGGTTCATTGGGCCCCATATACCTCTTGGCCCCCAGCTGCAGGGTCTGCTTCCATTGTGGTTACACACCTGACATGAATGTTGATTTAATGTAGAATCTATAACATTTACCATAACCTAATATATTTACTATTATTATATTATTATATATTATATATGAATGTGCAGAGCTTTTAATTATCACTCCTGCTATGTGAAGAATCCACTTGCAGAATCCCCACAGAGGACCTGGAAATAAAATATCCTAGGTTAAACGGAAAGCCCTACTGCCTAATTCTTACTATCTCACCACTCTCTGAGCTGTGCATTTACACATTTTTATAATGGACATTAAGCAGGAATATAACATTTGTATTTTCCATTAGACCATTCATCCGTGACGCACTACAATGAACTTTTCTCATGCCATTACATATGCTCTCTCTGAGCCATCTTTGTGGGTGGTTATACACTTTACACTTTGCATTATGAAAACATTGCTTTTGATAACAGTTGAGAGATTAGAAATGTTTGCTCTGTGGCATTGCAAAGGAAACAGTCAATATCCAGAATACCCAGCATTATTTTGCCCTTATTATCCAACTCAAGAATTGGGAGGGTTATTTGCTATACCCAACATGCACAATTTCAAGTATCAAATCAACTATAAAAATATAAACGCCTTATATTAAATAAAAAATGCAACAACATGTTCTTTATGATTATATCATCTTTTGCTTTGTTTTCTTAATCATAGTCAACCAAATCTATCATAGAAGTGAGCTTATTTAGCCAAAAAATCTATCCACATTCAGAGATGTTTATGTTTGAAATAAAGGAATGTAAATATGAAATCTGTTCTGATATAAATGGTTATGTAGTAACTACCGGGTTTTATTGAGTTATGGTCTGAACCAAACTAAACAAATAACGTCATCTGATTTTGTGTCGCATAGATCCACAGTTTAACACATTCGCTGATCCATAATAAATATAATTACTTCAAATTGTGTTGAGCTGTCTTGAAGTTGGCTGCAAGGATCCCTATTTGGACCTAATTTAATTATTTATTTACATTTTCTATATAGATATAATTAGAATTAAGTCTTACCTGTTGTCAAGATAAATGTAACACTTTCCTAATCTTCACTAGCAAGTACTAGCTTGACACAAGAATTGTATACCTAGAGCATGGTCTATGATTGAGACAATCAACTCTACCCTAAAGTGTAACAGACAAGATCATGATTTGAGCATGACTTTGGAGTTACTAAATCTTCTTATAACAACAACTATTAAGTTCTGCTACTAATAATAAACTGCCATAGCTATGCTTAATATAGATAGATAAATCATTCTTGTGTAGAGGTGCAGGGCAGAGGGAGGAAATATTCCTTGAAACCTATTGCAATCCTGCTCTAAAGACGTGAACTCTACCACTATAAATAAGATGCACTCTGGCCTTTTCTGACTCTTTTGGCCTTTTCTGACTTGGCTTATAGGGAGCTATTGCAAGTAAATTGCAGTTTTTCCCATTTGAAAGCCAAGCTATTATCTACTGTAAATAGGACATGCTAAGTAACTGAGGCAGGATAAGGTAGAAATATTGAATATTAATCAATCAAAATGTAAACTGTAATACTAAGGTAGTAGAAACATTTAATAGTAAGGCTGCATTTATTGCTGATAATCATGAAGTAGAGATCAAAGATAAAGAGATAATATAGACAGATCTTGTACCAAGTCTTTACCAAATCAAATGCCATATCAATTCCTTTAAAAAATTCATGAGAATTTAAGACTTGTATATATTTTGTTCTGTCGAGAATGTAGACTATAGACTATATAAAATAAGATTTTTATTAGGAAATCTGTGGGGATGTAGAGGGAAAATAAATGGAAATGGTAAACGTATATAGGGAAAATCACATTTTCTTTGGTGTGTTTGAGACTGTTTCACTATAATGCACAAAGTGTATTCTTTACACTTCATTGACTGCAGCTATACCTAATGGCTATTCTACATATTAAACATGTAGATTCATTTTGTATATTGTTCGGAACCCCCTATTGTGGCTTAACCATCACTCAGACTGACAAATGTTTCATCGCTAAAGAAGCAGAAATCTTGGCTGCATTAAATCAGTTTGCAATGGATAACATAATTAAAGGTTCCTAGAATATTTTTGCAAACATCTTAAAAACACATATCAGTTTGCCTGAAATACACTGAATCAACTTTCAAAGATGTTCACAGGCTTAACATCTGCTGAACTTTGGAAATGAAAACAAATCTTTAAATATTAAAACAAATTACAAAAGTAATTTAAAAAAATATCCTAAACCAGTGAAGTAATATTCCAAAGCATTATAATTTAATATTTTATATGCCCTTATGAAGATGGCAAGTAAACTATAGCTAAAGCTACTGTAGGGAATCAGACAAATCCTTCCCCTGTTTTTCTGTCTGTGACATTATCCAGCCGGGTTACAGGCTGGAGAGCCATCCTATTGTCTGGGCGACCCAGTGCATCCCTGGGAGAGAGGGTGTGCCTGGCTTTGGAGCCAACTGTACAGGGTTACACACAGAGCTTATAAATTCCTGCTGCAGTAGCCAGAGAGATCCAGATCTGTGGAGTATGACCGTGCTGCTTGAAAGCATTTTCCAGGGAGAAGAAAAGGGAAAGGGCTGCGTTTTGCGCTGCTTTGAGAAAGCATTTTGAGCTTCAAGGAGAGTCAGTTTCTATCTCCTGCCTGTGTATTCTTTGGCCACTGTGTTTTTCCCCAGGGTGAGGGTCTTGCTTGTGTACCTGCCACATGGGAGTGGCTTCTAACTCCAAAGGAAAAGGTACCTTGGGGCAGGTAATGCTACCTGGGGACATAAGAGCTCTTGGGGAAGGGACATTGAACTGACTGGATTTATTCTATATTTATCCACCCGGAGTGGAGTGTGAGACTGTGGCATTGAGAGGCTGTGCCAGGAGTTGATAGCCCACACAGGTTGCCCAGAGCAAAGTTATATTATGTGATTTGCTTTTACAGTTATTGCCTACAGCTTTACATAAAGTTTATATTTATTTTACTGCAAACTGTGTGTTTTATTTTTCCCAGTGGAAACCCCCTCAGGTGTGCTCCTCAGTGTTCCCTAGGTGGTGGCACTGTGCTGTAAATCCCAGTTCCCAGTACTTTTCATACGCAAAAGGGATTGATGGCCCTGGATTGCAAACGGTTAATTGCTATTTAAAGATGCAGTCATCAAATTAGGTTATACTACTATTAATAATGCAATAAAATGTACTACCACAACCAACCTAAGCACTCCATCACACCCACACATAAATATATACTAGATAACCTCTTCTGCCCATTACAGAACAGCAGTGGACATAAAATGAGCAGTGTTGGTCCTTGAGCCATTTGGAGTCCAAGCCAAATTCCAAATTCCTGAAAATTAAATCAGGAAATTTTATTGGATTGGAAAGGCCAAAGACCATTTACAGGCACTAAATAAAAGAAAATAAAAAAACTATAGGCATATATAGGAGATACAAAGTAGACTTAAATTGCAATGTGACTGAAAATATAACAACCAGTTGTTCTCAATAGAGATGGCGCGAACTGTTCGCCGGCGAACTTGTTCGCGCGAACATCGGGTGTTCGCGCTCGCCGGAAGTTCGCGAACGTCGCGCGACGTTCGCCATTTTGGGTTCGCCATTGTTGGCGCTTTTTTTTGCCCTCTCACCCCAGACCAGCAGGTACATGGCAGCCAATCAGGAAGCTCTCCCCTGGACCACTCCCCTTCCCTATAAAAACCGAAGCCCTGCAGCTTTTTTTCACTCTGCCTGTGTGTGCTGAAGAGATAGTGTAGGGAGAGAGCTGCTGCCTGTTAGTGATTTCAGGGACAGTTGAAAGTTTGCTGGCTAGTAATCGTTTTGATACTGCTCTGTTATTGGAGGGACAGAAGTCTGCAGGGGTTTGAGGGACATTTAAGCTTAGGTAGCTTTGCTGGCTAGTAATCTACCTTCTACTGCAGTGCTCTGTATGTAGCTGCAGTGGGCAGCTGTCCTGCTTCTGATCTCATCTGCTGACTGCTGCAATAGCAATAGTCCTTGTAAGGACTGCTTTTATTTATTTTTTTGTTGTTTTACTACTACTACTACTACTACTACTACTACTATAAGAGCCCAGTGCTATTAGTCTAGCAGTGTTGGGGAGTGGGACTGGTGTGCTAATCTGCTGCTCCTAGTAGTTCAGCAGCACCAACTTTAATTTTTTTTTTTTTAATATTCATTCTTTTTTTATTTAACTTTTTTTTATTTTACTACCGCTGTAGTAGTGTATAAGTTGACCTTTTAGGCATTATTTGCCCTGTAGGCATTTGTTGCCCAGTGTGTTATTCAACCAACTGCTATCTAGCTGTGTGACCGTGTTCACATTCTGTCTAAATATCCATAATATTACCGTCTCCAGAAAAAACACCGGAGTGACTTTTTTCAAGCAGCCATAATAAATTTTACGTAATCCGTATCCATCGCTGTAGTAGTGTATAAGTTGACCTTTTAGGCATTATTTGCCCTGTAGGCATTTTTTGCCCAGTGTGTTATTCAACCAACTGCTATCTAGCTGTGTGCCCGTGTTCACATTCTGTCTAAATATCCATAATATTACCGTCTCCAGAAAAAACACCGGAGTGACTTTTTTTCAAGCAGCATTCTTATATTTTACGTAATCCGTATCCACCGCTGTGTATACGTTGACCTTGTAGGCATTATTTGCCCTGTAGGCATTTTTTGCCCAGTGTGTTATTCAACCAACTGCTATCTAGCTGTGTGCCCGTGTTCACATTCTGTCTAAATATCCATAATATTACCGTCTCCAGAAAAAACACCGGAGTGACTTTTTTTCAAGCAGCATTCTTATATTTTACGTAATCCGTATCCACCGCTGTGTATACGTTGACCTTGTAGGCATTATTTGCCCTGTAGGCATTTTTTGCCCAGTGTGTTATTCAACCAACTGCTATCTAGCTGTGTGACCGTGTTCACATTCTGTCTAAATATCCATAATATTACCGTCTCCAGAAAAAACACTGGAGTGACTTTTTTCAAGCAGCCATAATAAATTTTACGTAATCCGTATCCATCGCTGTAGTAGTGTATAAGTTGACCTTTTAGGCATTATTTGCCCTGTAGGCATTTTTTGCCCAGTGTGTTATTCAACCAACTGCTATCTAGCTGTGTGCCCGTGTTCACATTCTGTCTAAATATCCATAATATTACCGTCTCCAGAAAAAACACCGGAGTGACTTTTTTTCAAGCAGCATTCTTATATTTTACGTAATCCGTATCCACCGCTGTGTATACGTTGACCTTGTAGGCATTATTTGCCCTGTAGGCATTTTTTGCCCAGTGTGTTATTCAACCAACTGCTATCTAGCTGTGTGCCCGTGTTCACATTCTGTCTAAATATCCATAATATTACCGTCTCCAGAAAAAACACCGGAGTGACTTTTTTTCAAGCAGCATTCTTATATTTTACGTAATCCGTATCCACCGCTGTGTATACGTTGACCTTGTAGGCATTATTTGCCCTGTAGGCATTTTTTGCCCAGTGTGTTATTCAACCAACTGCTATCTAGCTGTGTGACCGTGTTCACATTCTGTCTAAATATCCATAATATTACCGTCTCCAGAAAAAACACCGGAGTGACTTTTTTTCAAGCAGCATTCTTATATTTTACGTAATCCGTATCCACCGCTGTGTATACGTTGACCTTGTAGGCATTATTTGCACAGTGTTTTCTTCAAACCGCCATCTAGCTGTGTGAGCTTGTTCACATTTTGTCTAAATATTGATAATATTATCGTCTCTAGAAAAACCACTTGAGTTACTTTTTTTCAAGCAGCATTCATATATTTTACGTAATCCGTATCCACCGCTGTAGTAGTGTATACGTTGATCTTGTAGGCATTATTTGCACACTGTTTTCTTCAAACTGCCATCTAGCTGTGTGTATTATCGTTTCCAGAAAAACCAACTGAGTTTTTGTTGTTGTTGTTTTTTTAAAAATAATGCCAGGCAAAGGCAGGCCGCCACGCAGAGGCCGTGCTAGGGGCCGTGCTGCTATGCAATCCTGTGGCCCTAGCAAATTGCCCAGTTTTAAAAAGCCAATGACCCTGAACTCCCAAAATGCTGAAGAGGTAGTTGACTGGCTTACACAGCACACCCCATCCTCTACCGTTTCTAACTTTACCACAACATCCTCCTCATCCTCCACTGCTATGGCCACCCCACGTAACACTTCCTCCACCACCGGTGCCCCTTCTTCACTGGAGTCAGAGGAGTTATTTTCCCATGAGTTTCTTGAACTGAGTAATGCGCAACCATTATTGGCAGAAGAAGATGAAGGAGATGAGGACGTTACACCAGATTTAATTCTGGCAGAGAACACGACAGAGATGGACATAATGATGAGTGATGAGGAGGAGGAGGAGGTCCCCGCTGCTGCTTCCTTCTGTGATGTGTCAGAAGAAATTGATGCATCTGAGGAGAATGATGATGAGGAGATTGATGTTTTGTGGGTGCCTAGTAGAAGAGAGCAAGAGGAGGGTAGTTCAGATGGAGAGACGGAGAGTCAGAGAGGCAGTAGGAGAATAAGACTTAGAAGAAGCAGGGAGGCCAGCCCGCAGGGATCAGTAGGGCAACAACATGTATCGGCACCTGTGTTCAGCCGGCCAACGCACCCGCCATTGCCGCCAATGCCGCCAACTTCTACTGTTACCGCCAGATCGCAGACTTCCAAAAAGTCAGCAGTGTGGCATTTTTTTAATGTGTGTGCCTCTGACAAAAGCATTGTAATTTGCAATGAGTGCAGTCAGAAACTGAGCCTTGGTAAGCCCAACAGCCACATAGGTACAACTTCTATGCGAAGGCACATGAGCGGCAAGCACAAAGCACTTTGGGAGCAACACCTCAAAGGCAACAGGCAAACTAAAAGCCACACTCCTTCAGGTCCAGCATCTTACTGCTCTACCTCTGCTCTCCTTGACCCATCTGAACCACCCTCCACTCCGCCTTCCACCTTGACCACCTGTTCCCATTCCCAGTCATCTGCCACCAGCCAAGTTTCTGTGAAGGCCATGTTTGAGCGTAAGAAGCCAATGTCTGACTGTCACCCCCTTGCCCGGCGTCTGACAGCTGGCTTGTCTGCACTCTTAGCCCGCCAGCTTTTACCATACCAGCTGGTGGACTCTGAGGCCTTCCGCAAATTTGTAGCAATTGGGACACCGCAGTGGAAGGTACCCAGCCGCAATTTTTTTTCTAAAAAGGGAATACCACACCTGTACCAACATGTGCAGAGCCAAGTTACCGCATCTCTGTCACTTAGTGTTGGGCCAAAGGTCCATATGACTACTGACGCATGGTCCTCCAAGCATGGTCAGGGCAGGTATGTCACCTACACTGCCCACTGGGTGAACTTGGTAATGGCTGGGAATGGGAAGCAGGGAATGGGTAGCTCAACAACAACAACAACAGTGGAGTTGGTGTCACCGCCACGGATTGCACGCGGTTCTGCCACCACCTCTACTCCTCCATCGCTCTCTACCTCGTCTTCTTCCTCTTCTTCTTCTTACTCTGCTGCTGGGTCCTCCTTCTCCTCCTCCACACCTGTGCACCCCCAGCTCCCCCTAGGCTATTCGACGTGCCAGGTACGCCGTTGTCACGCTGTCTTGGGGATGACGTGCCTGGAAAGCAAAAACCATACCGGATCTGTACTCCTGTCATCTCTGCAGTCACAGGCCGATCGGTGGCTGACCCCACACCAACTGCAGATCGGAAAAGTGGTGTGTGACAATGGAAGCAATCTGTTGGCAGCGTTGAGACTGGGAAATTTAACACATGTGCCCTGCATGGCACATGTGTTAAATTTAATAGTCCAACGTTTTGTCTCCAAGTACCCAGGATTCCAGGACGTTCTCACCCAGTCCAGAAAGGTGTCGGCCCATTTCAGACGTTCCTACACAGCCATGGCACGCCTTGCTGACATTCAGCAGCGCTACAACATGCCAGTCAGGCGTTTGATTTCTGACAGCCAGACTCGCTGGAATTCAACGCTCCTTATGTTGGAACGTCTGCTGCAACAACAAAGGGCCGTCAACGAGTACCTTTTTGAACTGGGTGGTAGGACTGGATCTGCAGAGCTGGGGATTTTTTTCCCCCGTTACTGGGTGCTTATGCGCGATGCCTGCAGGCTCATGCGACCTTTTGAAGAGGTGACAAATATGGTCAGTCGCACCGAAGGCACCATCAGCGACCTAATACCCTTCGCTTTCTTCCTGGAGCGTGCCGTGCGACGAGTGACAGATGAGGCTGTAGACCAGCGTGACGAGGAGCTGGAAGCGCACGATTTATGGTCGCAATCACCAGAACGAACCCAGGCACCTGCTGCAACGCAGGGAGAGGTGCCAGAAGTGGAGTCAGAGGAGGAAGGTGGCTTTGTGGAGGAGGAGGAGGAGGACCAACAGGAGCAGGCTTCCCAGGGGGCTAGTGGTGACCTTTTGGGGACCCCTGGTCTTGTACGTGGCTGGGGGGAGGAGACCGTGGATGATGCAGTCCTTGATAATGAGGAAGCGGAGATGGATAGCTCTGCATCCAACCTTGTGAGAATGGGGTCTTTCATGCTGGCATGCCTGTTGAAGGACCCCCGTATCAAGAGGCTTAAGGAGAAGGACCTGTACTGGGTCGCAACGCTACTAGACCCTCGGTACAAGCATAAAGTGGCAGAAATGTTACCAACATACCACAAGTCCGAAAAGATGCGGCATTTACAAACCAGCCTGCAAAACATGTTGTACAATGCTTTTAAGGGTGATGTCACTTCAGGAACTCATCAACATTCCAGGGGCAGAGGTGCCAGTAATCCTGCCACGAGCACACCTGCAAGGACAAAGCCCTTTGGCCGGTCTGTAACATCAGACATGCAAATGTTTTTCTGTCCAAGGCAGCGCCACAACCCTTCTGGATCCACCCTCAAAGAACGCCTCGACCGGCAGGTAGCGGACTACCTGGCATTAACTGCAGATATCGACACTCTGAGGAGCGATGAACCCCTGGACTACTGGGTGCGCAGGCTTGATCTGTGGCCAGAGCTGTCACAATTTGCCATGAACCTCTTGTCTTGCCCAGCCTCAAGTGTGCTCTCAGAAAGGACCTTCAGTGCAGCAGGAGGGATTGTAACTGAGAAGAGAACTCGCCTAGGTCACAAAAGTGTCGATTACCTGACCTTTATTAAAATGAATGAGGGGTGGATCTCGGAGGGTTACTGCACGCCGGAAGACTTGTTCTGACTTCTATGCAGCTGTCCTTCTCTTCAAGCCTCATGACTCCACACACAGCTGTCCTTTAGCGTCCTCCTCCCTCCGCCACCGTTACAAACTAGGGTGCAAACCCTACTGGTTTAATTTTTTCTGGCCTCTGTGCTTCAGTGGCTGCGTCCAAAAAAACGGGGCAAACAATGTCTACAAGGTCAACGTATGGCGAAAAATTACTATTTTCAGCATTTATATGGCATATTTTTTCTGGCAACTGTGCTTCAGTGGCTGCGTCCAAAAAAATGCATATTTTCTGCATTTATATGGCATAATTTTTCTGGCCTCTGTGCTTCAGTGGCTGCAACCAAAAAAATGCATATTTTCTGCATTTATATGGCATAATTTTTCTGGCCTCTGTGCTTCAGTGGCTGCAACCAAAAAAATGCATATTTTGTCCATTTATATGGCATAATTTTTCTAGCCTCTGTGCTTCAGTGGCTGCAACCAAAAAAATGCATATTTTCTGCATTTATATGGCATAATTTTTCTGGCCTCTGTGCTTCAGTGGCTGCAACCAAAAAAATGCATATTTTGTCCATTTATATGGCATAATTTTTCTAGCCTCTGTGCTTCAGTGGCTGCAACCAAAAAAATGCATATTTTCTGCATTTATATGGCATATTTTTTCTGGCCTCTGTGCTTCAGTGGCTGCAACCAAAAAAATGCATATTTTCTCCATTTATATGGCATAATTTTTCTAGCCTCTGTGCTTCAGTGGCTGCAACCAAAAAAATGCATATTTTCTCCATTTATATGGCATAATTTTTCTAGCCTCTGTGCTTCAGTGGCTGCAACCAAAAAAATGCATATTTTCTCCATTTATATGGCATAATTTTTCTGGCCTCTGTGCTTCAGTGGCTGCAACCAAAAAAATTTATATTTTCAGCATTTATATGGCATAATTTTTCTGTCAACTGTGCTTCAGTGGCTGCGACCAAAAAAATGCATATTTTCTGCATTTATATGGCATAATTTTTCTGGCCTCTGTGCTTCAGTGGCTGCAACCAAAAAAATTTATATTTTCAGCATTTATATGGCATAATTTTTCTGGCAACTGTGCTTCAGTGGCTGCGACCAAAAAAATTACTATTTTCAGCATTTATATGGCATATTTTTTCTGGCCTCTGTGCTTCAGTGGCTGCGGCCAAAAAAACTGGGCAAACAATGCCTACAAGGTCAACGACGTTGACCTTGTAGGCATTGTTTGCCCAGTTTTTTTGGCCGCAGCCACTGAAGCACAGAGGCCAGAAAAAATATGCCACATAAATGCTGAAAATAGTCATTTTTTGCCATACGTTGACTCAACGTATATGGCAAAAAATGACTATTTTCAGCATTTATATGGCATATTTTTTCTGGCAACTGTGCTTCAGTGGCTGCGTCCAAAAAAACTGGGCAAACAATGTCTACAAGGTCAACGTATGGCGAAAAATTACTATTTTCAGCATTTATATGGCATATTTTTTCTGGCAACTGTGCTTCAGTGGCTGCGTCCAAAAAAAACTGGGCAAACAATGTCTACAAGGTCAACGTATGGCGAAAAATGACTATTTTCAGCATTTATATGGCATATTTTTTCTGGCAACTGTGCTTCAGTGGCTGCGTCCAAAAAAACTGGGCAAACAATGCCTACAAGGGCAACGTATGGCAGTTGTTTAAAGAGAACAGTAGATTACTAGCCAGCAAAGCTACCTAAGCTAAAATGTCCCTCAAATCCCTGCAGACTTCTGTCCCTCCAATACAGAGCAGTATCAAGCAGATTACTAGCCAGCAAACTTACTATCATCTGTCCCTGAAATCACTAACAGCTCTCCCCCTACACTATCTCTTCCAAGCACACACAGGCAGATTTTTCAGATACATTTTTGCCCTTGATCCCCCTCTGGCATGCCACTGTCCAGGTCGTTGCACCCTTTAAACAACTTTAAAATCATTTTTCTGGCCAGAAATGTCTTTTTTAGATGTTAAAGTTCGCCTTCCCATTGAAGTCTATGGGGTTCGCGAACCGTTCGCGAACCGCTCGCATTTTTGCGCAAGTTCGCGAATATGTTCGCGAACTTTTTTTCCGACGTTCGCTACATCCCTAGTTCTCAAAGGATTCGCCTAACTTATTCTCGCATGTATCACCACTCAGTTGAAGCTTTAAGGCTAGCCCTTAATACAGTCAACTATTTTTCATCATCACAGGCCTAACCCTCAAACCTGAAACCAAATAAAGTTGTCCTATGGGCTAAGCTTTCAAGAAGAAGCTTTCACCAGCGTTGCAACTAAAAAGATGGGTCACAGATTTTTCATGTTGGTCCACGCATTCAAACCATGCTTTATATGAGGTGCCAATTTGGGAATCATCAATCAGATATGGGCATTTCACCACCAAAACAATTTTGTTTGTATCCCCATCTATTTTATGGTAACAACATAATATTACAGCATCAACATGATATGGGTTGTTTTGCAGCACCAAATTTTACAGTGTATACCCAATGAGAGTTTTACTAATTTTACAGGGTTTTTTCTACACATTTTACAGTGTATAGCCAGCTTTAGGGTAAGCGTTCAGTACAAGTCCCAAAGGGCAATGTGGGTTTATTGTGATAGCCCTGGCCGCACCATAAATATACAACATTACTTAAAAACAGATTGATATTATCATTGCTTTTGTCAAACATTAGTTCCTCCATATTAAAGGGAAAATGTTAAAGCCAAAGCAGAAGTATAAGAAGAAAGATAAAATCTAAGGGCCTTTGTATAAGGTTAATAAGTAGTGCTTGACATAAATAGTGTCTGATACATGGAAAGGCTTCCCAGCAGAAATGATTAATTCATGTTTTATAGAGAAAATCTTTTCAGATGTTCTTTTGATGAGTACATATACTTCTAACTGAGCATGAAATATGAGCAATGATTTTGTGGTTATAAACTATACAGAAACATGGGCCAACTGAATGGACCATTTAGCTTTTACTTGCTGTCCATCATGCTCATAAGACATATTAAACCAAAGCTGTTTTGAATGCAGAAGGATGCATTTTTCATGTAAATGGACATCCTTTTATTTCCAAGATGTACAAATGGGGATATCCATTTTGCGGAGGAATTATATACAGGCTTACAGATAATTCCATCACTAACTACTATACTTTTATATTGTTACTGTTGTTACTGGAATAAAAGGTATTCTAGTGGTGCTCCTTTTATAAACCCAAGGTTCACATATATATATATAATATATAAAGTAACAGCTGAATTTACCAGCACACTAGAATTCAGTCACAAGCACTTTGCATGTGATTAAATAATTATTTGACTACTGAGTGCAAAACTTTTTCGCTTATTTTCCGTTATTTTTCTTGTAACCAGGCAGCTGTTTTCTACATTGCTTTCTATACTGTATTTTATATATAATGTAACCCCTGTAGTTCACACAGTGTACACCAGACGGCACTGTGCCAGAGTATAAAAGGTTTAGGAACCATGTGTTCTGGGTCCATTGCTTTAGCCCAACCAAGCAGGCCCAACCAAGCAGGCTGGAAGGGAATGGGTAGTGTCGACCCTAGGCACCTTGGCCCTAGTAATTAGACAGCTATACTTGTTTTATAGATCACTCTAGGAGTGATAGAGAGGTTATTTAGTTGAGCAGCTCAAGGCTCCGCCGAGGAGATTAGAGGGATTAAGATCCCAGGGTATTACTGACCCAGAGTGAGGAACCAAGTGTTGAGATAGGGATGTCAGGAGTTCCCCTAGTCTGCCACTGGAAGATATCCTGAAAACTGGGCAATACCCATCACATGCTGTCAACTTACTCTCTGCTGTATATTCCATAGCCTGTGGGGATTCAGCCTATACGTGCTGTGAGTATATGCTTCCTTTTATGCTGCTGTGTATGTTCTATACTCCATTGTGGATCAATGTGCTAAATGATCTATGTGCTATTGTTCAATAAACACAGTTATTTGTTCAGCCATTAAAGAACTACTGGCGCCCATCATTGTGCTATCGCACCCAGTTACAGTTACACTATACCCTTGCCTCCACCGCGTTACGAGGGCTTACCCCTGAGAAAGAGAGCTCATCTGTGGTCTTAGCCCATAAAAGGAAAGTAGCTAAAAATGCCCTATCACAAGTGAGTTTACTAAAGCACTATATATATATATATATATATATATATATATATATATATATATATATATATATATAAATGTTCAACATACTGCTGTTGCAAAAATCATTGTTTATTGATCATATAGCGTTAAAATACATCAACGTTTCGGTCCATGGTCTAGGACCTTTCTCAAGATGTAAAACCATATAAAAACATTGTTACAAAAATGCAAAATTTAAAACCAGTGTTGCTCCTCCCCTGATATGACCTCATCTCCCCACCTGTTGGGGTAATGCATCCCAGCAGGATTCAAGGGAAAGTGAAGTAAACCTCAAAATATCAAAAAAATGCTTGCACAAGGTAAATTCAAACATATAGATATTCATTTTACACACATAATAAAGTATCATGTAGTCAACGTCTCTCAAGGAAACAATTGAACGAACAATATTCGTTCAAGCCCCCTGGTGGCACTGTCCCCAATTTTTTTATCCAGAATGTTTCGCGCTGTAATAATAAACGGGATCGATCACCACCTCGTTTGGGCATGGGGATATGATCGATTGCAATATATTTAAAGGTAGGTAACCTATGTCCCATCTCCAAGAAATGTTTTGCCACTGGTTTAGTGGTTTTCTGGTCACGGAAAGCGGTATTAATGGCCGATCTATGGCCATCCATCCGTAATCTGAGTGTTAAGTCTGTCTTGCCAACATATGAAAGCCCGCATGGGCACGTAATCAAATAGACAACATGTGTTGTAGTACACGTAATGCAGTGTCTTATGTGAAACCTGTGTCCTGTATGTGGATGGGCAAAAGTTGTGCCCGGTGTCATATGACGGCAAGATAGACATGAGGGACACTTAAAGCATCCGACTTTGTTGGCCGGCAACCACATCGGGGACAAATTAATTGGAGTATAACATTTCACCGGATCGCTTTTAACAAGCAAATCTCTCAGATTTTGGCCCCTTCTACACCCAATAATTGGCGGCTCTGGACACAATTTACCAATGGTTTCATCTGCTTTAATAATGCGCCAGTTGTTACGGATCGCTTGACCAATAGAGGGAGCCAAGTTGTTATAACAGGTTGAGAGAATTAAAGGATTATTATTTTTTTGGACAATAGGTCCTACATCAATTTTATTTCTGGCTTTTAAAAGGGCCTTATCAAGATCCTTACTAGAGTATCCACGTTGTATAAACCTGTCTTTCATTTGTAACAATTGAGTCTCACATATATTCGATTCTGAATTATTCCGTAGTACTTGTAAAAATTGTGAAAAAGGCAGTCCGTTTTAAAGCAGGTGCATGACAACTTCTAGCATGTAATAATGTATTTCTATCTGTGTTCTTACGATAGAGTGAAAAGTTAATGGTCGGTACATTCAACTTTAAATGAATATCTAAAAACTCCAATTCAGTGCCACATTTGGCTGTAAATTTAATGGTCTCATGACATGTATTAAGTGTTTCTACCATGGACAAGAAACTATCTCCATCACCTCTATATATATATATATATTAGAATATTATATATATATTAGAAAGCTCAGGCACACACGCCTGTGTGCAAATCAGAAGAGTAGTATAAAATGTGAAAAAATGCATACCAGGATCGCAAACAATAAAGACTTTTGGATTGAATCATATATACTGTGTATCCAAGAATATCCAGAATGCAGAGGACCTCAGATTTCCAACTAAAGCAACTTCCCTTAATATGGAACACCATGCTAATAAAACACATGCAAAGTATACACTAAATGCTATTTATGCACTATTATTGCTATTTTGGCAACATGATTTTATTATGGGTTAGCAAACCAAGTTAATTATAAGGCATGTTCTTATGATTATGGGCAACAGTGAATCGGACAGAAATGAAGAATTATTACTTCTAGGTGGCATTTTTGTGTTTTGGAATAATCTGGATAATAGGTATTAGATCTCATGCAGACCCCTTACCTGTTCAAGCACACACATACATGAATGTTTTGGTGATCTGTAATCTATTATGACATACAAAACATATTTTGGGAGCGTAAAATTCACTTGATTAACATCTCTACTGGATGGTTTCTTTTACATTTATAAAAATGTTTAACGACACATAGAAGTATCTTTACAACAATACAAGATCACCTCTGTCAAAATTTCTGTAATCATTCATGGTGATATGTGACTGGTTTGAAAAAAGTTGCTAATTATTAATGTACGATGTGAATAGACCAAGACTGGGTACAGATAAACACTTGAGAAATCCTGGTGTGCCACAATAGGAAATGTGTCCTGCCCATCTCTCCTCCCAGAAACATTGCAGGGGTTAACAGCACGATGGCTGATGACACAGGGGGCTGGCGCGACAGGGACTTTTGAGGGGGGACAGGGTGGCAGATGTGGGCCTCTCCCAAGCCTGTCACTGAGGAATGATTAATGAGCAGCGGCCCCAGCTGAGAGTAACCTTTGGAGAGCTGAGCAGGACATCTGCAGAACTGTCAGAGCTCCTGACAAGGACATCGCTGAACAACCAATTATTTCGCCATCACTAAGGTGGGCTGTCAGTTTAATCCCAACCATTCACTTAGGCAAGGACAAGGGAAATTTCTCCTTTACATGTTTGCGACACTGGCATCTTAACCCCTTCTGTGGCCAGAGGCTCTTGCAACACGCAGGGCAGCACGCAGCAGTTCTCTCGCTCGACATATAGGGTAAACTTATCCATTGTTTTTCATAGGACACGTTGCTTGTTGACCGGAGCTTTCTTGAATGTGAATGGTTCACTCCTTTCAAGTTAAGAAATTGCTCCTTCAGCAGATTCATTTTTAACCCTTTAATGTTACCTGCTGTAGCTGAATAGGTTAAAAATGTATCTCTTTGTGCATTTCTACTGTAAAATTGCATTGCAAATTATACCAAGTAACAACGACTGAAATAGCTATGGGATCTATGTGCAAAAACACATTATGAATTGTTTTTCTATTGCTAACTGTTGATACGTGGTTATACCCTTAGTGCAAATAAAGCTTACCTGCCATTTTTGGCACCTGTTGCCTCATAAAATGGTACCATCTATCAACCACGTGCACACAGCAATCATGATGATCACTTCAACAGCAGTAAATATCATTCAGCCAAAGATTTTAAGCTGGACCTAGACATCCAGGTCACACCAGGGAAATGTCAGAGGCCTACTGGATTAAATTATTACTAGGGCCTTGGAGACTGTGATTGTAAACTGCACTTTACTAGTGAGCCCAGCTACATTCACAATGATCATGGCTATAAGCATGATTGCTTATTAAAATTAGGTTTTACCATATTCAGTGTAAGCTTTGCTTTTACTCCTTAATAGAAGCAAAGGGACAATCATAGAATTTGACTGGTCTGCCCTAGACATAGTAGGGTCAGCATGAATAGGTAATTATGAAAAAAGTCTTTGTTCCTTTTCAATCAATCAGAAAACACTATTTTGGGCCCCAGTTCCAGGCCCGGACTGGCAATCTGTGGGTTCTGGCAAATACCAGAGGGGCTGCTATAAGGTCCCATAGAAAGTCAGTATTTAGTGATCTGGTGGGGGCTGTTTGGGCCTCTGTGTGGGCTGTGAAATGCCAGGGCCTATTTTAATTCTCAGTCCGGATCTGCCCAGTTCCATTGCTCTGAGGATAGAATATCCCTTACAAAACGCCTGCCTGCTAATAGTACAGGTCCAAAAGAGAGTATGACTGAAGTATGAATATAAAGGACCATTTACTTACTGATAGAGAAAAAGAGGTAGGCCCCATGTATTTGGCATCCCCAGAATTACAGGTAGCCTATCACATTTCATGGTATGTTCTTCTTCTCACTAAACACCAGAATTATTTTGTTTTGCTGGCCATAGGGGATACAATCATAGTTCAAATTTTTATTGCACAAACTGTACATCTCATCACAAATCTTTAAAAAATATTAAATTTCATAGTGCAAAGATACATATCATAACCTTCACATTAAGCTTCTCTCCCGAACATTATTATTTAAAAGTGACGTGTCACCTTAAGAAATAATTCCAAATGTATTACCATTGTGTTTGTCAAGCATTGGTTACCCAATTAGAAGGGAGGTGAATGAGAGAAGTCTAGTGACATCTAGGGAGTGCAGAATAGAAATAGAAAACGTGATTGTCTGCCCTGCCTCTATGTCTGAGGTGTAGAGGTGGGACAAGCAATATATGATTGACATATGATATGATTTAAGTATCTTTTATAATAGATATGGTTAAATTTAATTGCTTTAATTAAAAAATAATTTGGGAATCTTGTTCAATTTGAAATAGGTTTTTATATAATTTTTATAATACAACTTTTTAATATCTGGGTGACCGGTTTACAAATGATGCCATTGGTAATATGGACACAAATGCTAAACAACTTGGGGGCAGATTCACTAAAGGGCGAAGTGGGTGTTGTTAGTGACAATTCACCAGAAATCTCATCCACAGGGACATTGCCAACAGGCGAGGAAGACAATTCGCTAGTGAACGAGACCGTCGCTAGAGTTCCTTTGCACCCTATCTGTGAAAAGAAATACAGTCCTTTCCTATTCCTGTTACCATCATTCTCTATTAATAACATTGGCATCAAGTTTAATTGTTAATTTGGGGTCAAAACAATGCTGGTTAAGACTCAATTATATTGTATTGTTTTTTGACTTTTACATTTGCTAGTTTAGCTGGGAACCCACTACTCAACTAACATTGCTATCCATCTGAGCTTGAAACACTTTCAAAACATAACATACTTAATACTTTAAATAATTAAAGTGTATTTAAAAACATACAGAGCATATTAACAAATGTATATTTTTACACATATGTATGTATATATATAGAATTGTAGGAAAACTTTTTTGTTCTGTATTCTGTGGTGAAACATAGTGTTACTATTCCAGCACCCCCTGTGTTTTCTGCATTGACAGATCCATTGATATCAGTTAAGGGAACAATTAAGTCATGCTACTATTACAGCAAAGGTAACTTCTTGCTAAGCTTTAGTCGATTTGGTTGGTTAACTGTACTACTGTACATTTGTACTTGACAAGTTTGGACTGGGATTTAAGGCCCTGGCCTTCCAAGTTCACAGATGCCCAAACAGTCCCCCACAGGCCCAATAAATAGTTAAAGTCTATGGCAACTTACAGCAGCCACTCTAGCATTTACATTTGCCAGAATTCCAGTTTGGGCCTAGTACTTGAGCCTGGCCAAGCAGTGTCTTGTGACATAAATTATAAAAGTCTTACCCTGTCACTACTATATATGTAGGTTATAATATACTCTCTATTTAAAATATAAGTATAATATAAGTCAGAGAAAAGTTCCATGACCACATTAAGACACAAGGTCAAAGGCCAAGTGTCAGGGGGCCTATCGGCTCGCAGCGGGGGTAGTAAGGACTAAGGAGGAAGCACCAGTGGTCAAAGTCCAAGTTCAAAGTACAGGCAAGGGTTCAAGGATGAGGCGAGGTCAAATCCAGGCAGAAGTTCACAAGGCAGGCAGAAAGTATCGAAAAAACACGGTTCAGGCAGGGTCATGTCCAGGAATCAGTAATTTAGCAAATAACAGAGCACCCAGGAACGTTAGAAAACAGAACCTATCATCGGGCCTTGAACTCGTGACCTGGACGGGTTTTTATCTGTGACGTCATCGCACCGGCGTTCTGATGCCAGCGTCGGCCCACGTGGGTCATGGGCGCCAAGTTCTTGGACGCAGCGACGAAGAGGAGCAGAGCGCCATCGGGCGCTCCCGACACCAAGTGGTTTCATACAGTTCACTGGACTCTGAGTTGACTTCAAATTATTTGTTATAATTCTAAAGTTTCAGTAAATCGTGTGATATAAGGTACAATGCTAAGCAGCAGTTATAACTGATGACATCACTATGAACCAACAGGATAGTCATGGCTCTGGTTTACTACAGTATGTGAAAATAACGCAGTGAAGAAGTAACATCACTAAGCATCACTAGAATCATGTCTGGGGACTTATTTTGTAGATTATTCATGGCTTTTCTAAAACAAAAACAACAAAAAAACTAATATATGAACACACACAAACACACATATGCAGATTTGTGTATGTTTATTTGTGTTCCTTCTTTTTGTGTTCCAGATTTAAACTTTAATACAGGTATGGGTCCTGTTATCCAGAATGCTCGGGGGTTTCCAGATAACAAATCTTTCCGTAATTTGGGTCTCTTATGCCTTAAGTCTACTAGAAATTCATTAAAACATTAAATAAACCCAATAGGCTGGTTTTGCTTCCAATAAGGATTAATTATATCTTAGTTGGGATCAAGTACAAGCTATTGTTTTATTATTACAGAGAAAAAGGAAATCATTTTTAAAAATGTGGATTATTTGGATAAAAAGGAGTCTATGGGAGACAGCCATTCTGTAATTCGGAGCTTTCTGGATATCGGGTTTCTGGATAAAGGATCCTATACCTGTACAAATAAAAACTGCTACTATGAGACTTAACTGTTCTTTTAAAAACATTCCCTTAGACTAATATTCAGCCTTTCAGAAGCTGCCACAATCTGACTGTTACTCTCATCTTAAGCAGCCTGTAGTATTTCCTCTTAGGCTTGCAGAGTATGCCTTATTTAGGATGACATACAGGTTTCAAGCGTTGCAAAATCAGCAATGCATAATCACAAACTGTGCTTTTCACTTTGATACATTAATTTGACTTCTGTCAAATGAATGATTAATATTTTGCTTTTTAATGTAAATCCTTGTGAATAATTTTTGATTCAAATCACTCTGATTGTACTGTAAATAAAATCAGTTGCTTGGTTTTTTAGGTGTGCAGTGTGTGTAATTCCCTCTTTCATTATAAACTAATCTACTTAATAGTACTATCGTTCCATTTTTAGATCTCACAGGCTGATTCACTGTCAGCACCTGTTAACTTAAAGAGACAACCTTCTATTGCCATCAAAGCCATTTTAAATATATTACCCTTTTTCAATTAACACTATATATGTCAGTGGTTATTTATAGGTCATATAAATCAAAAGGATTTGTCATTTCATGTTACTGTATGAAATAAAGAGAAAAACACCTTAAATCATGAAAATAATATAATAAATCAATTGAAATCCCATTGAGTGTCATTTTGAGAAGTTGTCTGTAGTCAATCATTGACATGTTTTTGAGTGAAAATGTCTGAAAAGTGTTATTTGCAGACCTTCCTATTGCTGTCACTGGGATGTGATCCATAGTAATGACCGGCATTTTGATCACTGCTACTGTTACTGTTTTGCTCTTCAGAGCTACACCTTTATCAAGTCCTTGTAATAAATCCTAATAAATGGGTAATTAATGGCACTTTTCAGAACTGGACTACCATGATTCTCCCTGAGAGCAAAACATGTAATGTGCCATAGTCCATAAAGATACAAATATCACATGGTGGAAAGAAAGGTCTTCATCCTAAGGGTTTTTCATATAAGGACTGGCAGATACTTTGGGAGAAAAGAAAGGCGGTAAACATATCCTCAGTGGAAGTGCAGGTTTATATTTTCCCATAATTAACTTATTCCCAATTCCCACCAAACATTTTTGGTTTACCATTGATGCTTTCCTGCCAGAGTGACTGATCAAGATGTTTTATTCCTTCAGTTCCACTGATCAATTAAAGGAGCTACAGTAACTGTGCTATGTACCTTATGGGGCATTAATGTCCTGTTGTAGGCAATGGTGCCAGTCTGACCAGTCTAGTTACATAATTCTTTTCTGATGTCACATACATTGTTTGCCCCTCCCCCATGGGTTATGCACTAACAACATGTGTATGGATTTTGGGTCAAGGTGTCAAGTCAGTGAAAAACCAGTGTTAGCCACTCCCTGTTTTTAGACCACACCCACTTTAAACCACACCCATGTTACCGCAAGACCATGTCCACATTTATAGCATGCCAAAAAAAACAGATGGTTGATGCTCACTACAGGGATCAGGGCAGAACTAGGGGTAGGCAGAGTAGGTGTCTGTCTAGGATGCCATCATTGAGGGGCGCACTTTTAATGGTTTTTTTGTTTTCATTTCGTTCAAGCGTTTATTTAATAACTTGTTTCAGTAATCATGGTCACTCGGTCGGGTGGAATCCCCCTCCTTCACCTTCTCTCTCTTGCCAGCAAGTAATAGCTCCGTCTGTGCAGTGCGGCAGAGCAGCAAGACAGGCGTATAAGCGTCAATGACATCACTGATGCGGTTGGGTGGCTGAGAGAAGCAGAGAGCTGACGGTCTGCTTGGTGTGGCTCTCGCTGCTCTCAGCCTTGCACAGTTGCGCTGAACTGAAGACATTCTTTATATTACTGTGAAAGTGTGAAGCTTCCTGCTGGCACAGCCAGGTACAGATTTGGGCCGGGGCCCATATGTTTGCTGTTGCTGCTGGGCGCTGGCACAGGTACATAAATACTTGGGGGAAATATGATGTGATCAGATTTATTTTTGACTGCTGCTGACACAGGTAAAGATTAGGGGCAATATGGTGGCTACTGGAGGGCTGTATGATGTATGGCTGTTGAGCTTGCTGGTACAGGTATGGGGGGCTGTATGATGGATAGCTGCTGAGCTTGCTGGTACAGGTATGGGGGCAGTATGATGGATGGCTGCTGGCACAGGTAAAGGGGGCTGTATTATGGATGGCTGCTGGGCTTGCTGGTACAGGTACAGGGAGCAGTAATATAAATGAAAAAGTGTTGTAGATTTTCTCGCTTTCTTTATTTAAAAACCATCATGGTAAGGAGGTAAATGATAATGCATGACAGGGGCTGCTGATTAAAGCTATTGCCTAGGGTGCCAACCTACCTTGGTCTGGCACCGGCAGGGATGCCACTGAAAAAAGTTAAGTCATATTAAGACATACCCTTAAATCCATATGACTTATGTGGATAATACAGTACCTATAGAATTAATAGTGAATGGAGGGCATTCTCATTTTACTGGTAGGTGTATCCGCTCCTTGTTGATATCTTGCTTGCCATGTATAATCAATGGGTGGTTGATATTGTATGCTATTTTTAATATTGTATAAATTATGCCATGTGTCTTATAGCGTTGTTCATGTAAAATATTTTTCTCTGCATAAAAGTAAAAACCAATTTTTTTGAACCACTTTTTCTCTAAATTGTGTCTGTTTTGAGTGTGCGAACATACGGATAAAAGATAATACAGTACCTCCAGCACATGATTAAACACCTTAGGGGACCCTAACAATAATTTTCAAATGCTAAGAAACCCACAGAACAAATACCAGGCTTATGTTCCTTTGGGATCATAGGGCAGACAGAGTAGGGCACGCACAGGGAGCATTGGGAAGGCAGAACAGAGCAGGAGACAGGAATCAGGACCACTTTAATATGTACTACATACAGTGACAGTGCTGGTGCCCCATTAGCATTTTGAATAAGGTGTGAACAGGTGAACAATGGGTCTCAGGTGTGAACAGTACAGGCCTTTATGATGTTAACAACAGAGGTGTCAAAAGTGTGAACAATACAGGGGATTACATGTGTGAACAATAAAGGGGATTAAAGTTTTTGAATTTGAGGTTTAAACTATGCAGGGGCCAGTTAATCTCTGTAGTGATACCTTTTAAATTTTACAAATGGTAAACAGACACAGCAAGCAGACTTTGATGTGGAGGTCCACATAAGGGGGGGGTCGCGGGCCACCAGTTGGACAGCCCTGCTTTAGTTCATAGCTTTTTAGAAAATGGGTTTCCCGATAAGAGAGCCAATAACTGTACCAGGTAAATCTATAATATTAAATAAAGATATAGAGGCTATTTTACCAACACAGATACTAAACTGAACCAGTGTGGTTACCTATAGCTGACAATCAGATTTTTACTATGATTTTCTAATTTATAGTTGATTAAATGCTATTAGTAACTGTTCTTATGTCAGCTATATTAGTAAATGAGCCTGATAGTGTGCCATTAATTCAAAAACCTGATATAGATCTACAGATAAATGTAGGACAAACTGTGTACAGGCATAATGGGACTCATGCTAATTTAATGATCATTACTTAAAGGAAAACTTTACCCCCAAAATGAATTTGAGCAATAGATTAAGTGGTATATTAAAGAATCTTATCAAACTGGAATATATATTTAAGTAAATATTGCCCTTTTACATCTCTTGCATTGAACCACCATTTCGTGATGGTCTGTGTGCTGCCTTAGAGGTCACCTGACCAGAAATGCTACAACTGTAACAGGAAGAAGTGTGGAAGCAAAAGACAGTTTAATTGGCTCATGTGACCTAACGTATGGATTGTTTGGTATGTTTGTGTGCACCGTGAATAATACAATCCCAGGGGGAGGCCCTTATTTTTTAAAATGGCAATTTTCTATTTATGATTACCCAATTACACATATTATAAAAAAGTATATTATTATCAAAATGCTTTATTTACATGAAGCAGGGTTTTACATATGAGCTGTTTTATGCAATATATTTTCATAGAGATCTACATTGTTTGGGGGTATAGTTGTCCTTTAACTGTTTGTTAATTTTATGAATGATCTATAACATGCAACATGCAACGTGCATATCTTACTCTGTTGTCTTAGGTTATTTTTACAATATTACTACAAATGAGCACCTCCAATTATTGTGTTCCAAAAATGAGCAGATTTTGTAGTTGTAGTCAGAGGATTTGGACTTAGATAGAGCCCCATTACAATGGAGCACTTGGCTATGTGCTCCTGTTCCACAGCCTGTCATTCCCAAGCTTTATATTTGAACAATTACTTGAATATTCTTTTCTGTATACATGTTCTTTTTTCACAAGCTGAAGTGTCTGTCAACCCCCATCCCTGTTCTCTTCTCCAAGCTGGACATATTAATTATGCATTATTTAATTAATTATTGGCATAAATGAACACGGCCACTGCATGTATCCTTTTAAATTACACTTGTTACATTCAAACCACACTTTCTTCTGCCAAGTACTATCTCTCTGTGCTAAGGATATGGAAATAAAAGACAGCAGTAGGATTTCCATCTGTTCGCCTTGCTAGGCTGGATTCCCTTGGCTTATCTTTTCACTTTGGCTCATTTGAGTTTGGATAATATGGTTACTCTGAAAAAAAATATAGAAAGAAATAGTAGTGAAGAGGAGACAGATAATTTGCCAGCATAATGTAGGGAAGGCAGATCTGATGGGCAGACAGAGGAAACTGGAACTGATTTGTGAATGTGTAAATAAAGTATTTCACTGCCAAAAGGACAAAGCTGTGTGTTTATGTCTTTCAATCTAAAATTATATTTTATTTATTCCTCATAGCATTTGCTTATTCTAAGAATCTAATTGTTTTTGAAGGAGTTAAATTGTACCTTACGTTTTTTTTACGGATAAGAGATTTACTGTGAGTTTAGCTTTGTTAAGTAGGCCACAGATTGATAAAACCAGGTACTAAAATGTGAATATTTGCGTTTTCTTGGATGTTGTACTAGTAAGGCACTTTTCATTCCTGACATTACCAATTCAGCATTAACTTGGGACCTGTATGGTTTTAAACTGATACATTACAAGGTTTATATCTTTGCGGGGGAATGTAATAAAAGTCGCAAAGAGCAAAACAATTCGCACAAATGAGAATAAAAATGTGCATTTCGCAATGTAATAATTTTCCTTAAACTGTTATTGCGAATTTTCATTGTGCATTGCGAATTTTCATTGCGCATTGCGAATTTTCATTGCGCTTTCCCCACTTTTAAGAAGAGCTTGAAGGTGTCGTAATCTTTTGGAGCAAACATAACTTTTTCAGTAAGAAGTTTTATTACATTCACTGCGCACTGGCGCAAACTATAAAATTTGCTGTCGGAAGTGTTCGCTAAACAGTTTCCGGGTTTGCAAAAGCTATATTAAATTCAAAGCAAAATTTGTTCGCACAGAGGCATAACTTTTTCGATTGCGAATATTTTTCCGTCACCGAATTTTATTACATTCCACCATTAGTGTTTTAATCCAATTTAGCATGCTCGTCAACTCTTAAACATTTAAATGAAGGCAAGGTCACACATCTATTTTGTAAGTTGCTGCTTTAGTTCAGAAGGGTTTCCTCCTTTCAGCTGCTTGTACCCCAGGCAGGGGGATAGGCAGTGATGTCATGGGGTGAAGCCTTGATATCACAGGGGCAAAGCTGGCGACTTGTGGGTCAGGACCTTGACTTCACAGGGCTATGATGTTGCGATAGGTGTTTGGCCTGATTGCCATGTCAATTGGGGGAGTCTCGTCCAAATTTTCTTATTTTAAAACCAGGCAAGCAGTTTTGACCACGGCAGCCTCTCTAACACCTAGTTGGCAAACCATAAGCAGAGCTCCAGTTGCAAGAGAACGAAAGAATAGTTTCTCTAAAATAATATGTTCACAATGTTCAAATGACGTGTATTAAACTTAAGCTATTAAGATCCAAATTACGGAAAGAGCCTTTATCTAGTAAACCCAGGTTCCAACCATTCTGGAAAATAGAATGTACTGAAAACAAAAGCCACTCCTTGCACTTCCGTATACAGTAGTTGTGCTCTGTGACACTGGGTCCATCCTGTATCCAGTTCCTTTGTGTTTATTGACGCAGGGAAACCTTGGCAGTGCCGAGCCCAAGGTGGAGGGTGACCAAGGTACTTATGTTGTTGTAAATAGAACTACAAGATGGGTTTAGGGTTGCCACAACGTCAATAGTTCACCCTCACCAGTTATTTACCAGCTAGGGCCTGTAGTAGAAATGATTTTTCTACCACCCCATCCCTGTGACTACAGTGTCCGCCCTCCTCCTTCAAGACTGTATTATTTTGGAGAAAAGGTGGCAATCCAAGAGTTGTTGCAGTAAGTGCAGGTTACTTGATTTTGCCAAAGCTCAATACCATAATTTAAAATTTAAAATGGCACTTAACACTTAAAAATCTGAATTTATCTCATAATGTAAATAAAAAAAGCTCGACCAAACTACCATCCCCGATTTGCCTTATTAATTAAAAAAAAAAATAACTGGAAAAAACCTAATAAAATCAAGCGAAAACCTAAACATACTTTTTTTTTTTTTACTTTTTTCCCGAATCGTTTGTTTTTTTGGGGTTTTTGCCTGAAAAAAAACCCAGCGCAAACCACAATATCTTCCAATTGGGATAGGGGCATCTCCCATTGACTTATACATGGCCTTGACAGGTCTGAGATGGCGGATTTTCAGATTCTGGCTTTTTGCAGTATCAGGGTATAAAAATCTCGAAAATTTTGAGGGTTTTTTTTTTTTTGAAAAATTCAAGTTTTTGCCCCAAAAAGCACGACCAGATAAATTTGTGGTTTAGTAAATAACTCCCTTAGGGGCTGATTTGCTAAAACTCAAATTTATCTAGTTTTTTATGAAAACAAATTCAACCAAACTTCCTACCGTGAATTGAACTCAATTAACAATTATTCTTTTCAAAAATATATGAGCGTCAAAACAATGCATTCAAATCGATAATTTTTGCTGCAAAAACTCTACTTTTTCTGATTATCAGACAAAAACCCAGACTTTTTGAATTATTTAGCGCAGATCAAGATGTCAAGGAACAACTTTAGGGACATCTGCCATTGACATTGACTACATGACCTCGACAGATTTGAAATGGAGTATTTACGAATTTGGATTTTTAGCAGCTTAGTTTTTATTTTTCCACAAACATTTCAGTTTCCCCTCTAAAAAACCTGAGGTTTAATAAATGGGCCTCTTAGTGACCATAGTCTAAACCATGGAGAACAGCACCAAACCATTACCGTTCTTCACCAAACGTAACCATTGGGATCATGCATTCCAGTAGTTAATGTTCACCTTGCATCTGCCAAGTCCAGACTTTTCCTTCAGACTGGCAGATGATAAAATGTAATTTATCACTCCAAAGGATGCATTTCCACTACCCCAGAGCCCAATGGCAGTGACCTGTACATCAATCTAGCTAATGCTTGCCATTGCACATGGTGCCCATAAAACCCAATAAATAATTTTTGTCTGATATTGCGTCTGGAGACAGTTTGGGTCCAACTGAAGACATATCATATTAGATGAATACTTTTGACCTAATAAAGACTCATGGAAGACCTACACATAGAGGCTACTTGCAGTTCAGGATGTCAAGTGTGGAGAGCATGGCAATCATGCCTGTTTTTCTACACTTTGTCTCACACTTAGCTTTTCCTAGGTTGCTCATCATTTAGAGTGAGTGAGCACCAATGGGCAAGATGCCATGGAGCCCTGGTAAAGAAATTTGTTGTGTCCTTGGCCTGCACTTTGTGCTGGATTAAGCGCAAAGCACAGGCTGCTCTCCAGTCCCCTGTTGCAAGTTTGTAATTGTACCAGGAAATTAGCTAAATTACTAGGGATGGGCAAATTTTTTCGCCTTGTTTCGCTGAAAAAATGACGCCCATAGACTTGTATGGAGACGTGCGTCAAAAAAAAGACGCGCGACAAAATAATTTCGCCGCGCGACAATTTTTTTTGACGCCCATAGACTTTAATGGGCGTCTGCGACATTTCGCCGGCAGCGAATTTCTGGCGAAACGAAACTGGTCAAATTCGCCCATCCCTGTAAATTACCCCTTTAGATAGTCTCAGTAAAGTGTTGGGTATAGTAATGAGTGAAACTCTCTTTTTCTTTTTTCCCCTCCTATACAAACATTTCTTACAATGACTTAAGCAACATATTCCATCACTCTGTAGAGGATTAACAAATAAAATGAAGCACAACAACATATATCAAAAAGAGGTGACAAAGGCCAAATAGCTTTAGAGTAAAACAACCTTCCTGTAGCTATAAGTCCAAACTGACTGTGCTAAGTCACTCTGTTTTGACCTCAGAAGAAGTCACAAAGTGCTAGTTTGTCTAAGCACACACAATGTTCCTATTAATTACCGCTGTGAAAAGTTGACTTAAACCAAACCAAGTGAATTAAGAAAAGTAAATTCACTGATCACTCCACAGGGTTGGTGTTAGCTTTCCTTCCCTGTCAGAGTGAGATTATTAAGGACACTGTTTCTTCCAGGCTCTTTAATAAATATTCACTCAAGCTCCTCACACAGAATTTGATCATGGCTTCAAGGAAGGCAGCATTGCTGTGAACTGTAGGTATTCATTATGAGATAATCAATTTAAACCCCTAGAATTTTAGAAATGTTTTTTTTTTAATTGCAAGCAGCCTGGAAAAAATGGATCATTTGCCACTGTTTGCTGAGAGGGTAGCAGAAGTGGGGACATCATGCAAACTCCTGTTTTAAGCTCTAGAATGAAAGATTATGATGCATTTCTTAAATATTTTCTATGTTAGACTTTATGTAAACATTCCATCCTGCAAATCACTGGCAAATTACCTGATGTTAAATATGTGTTGTGCTTGGTTAACTTGCAACTGAGACATATTTCTAGCACAGTCCATAACCCTGTGACATTCACTTTATAAAGTAATTGCAAGAATTTCACTTGTATTTTGATCTAGGGATTTGGTTTGCTATATATTTCTATACAGCAGATAACTGTAATGTGTACCCAAGGCTATATGTGTATGACAGATGTGTGCATAGAACAATATATACAATGAGAAAATAAGTCAATTAATATTATATCACATCCTTTTTATGTACAGGAAAATAAATAGTGGGTTTGCCATCTGTCAGGTTTTGAAATGGGCAGCCTGATTTTTTTTATATGCACATGTACAGCACAGTAGGTGGAAAGGGATGTGATGCGCCAGTTCGCTAGTGAAAGAAATATACTCTATTGCAAGGCTACAATTTGCTCTGGCGAATGGACGTTACCAGGCCCGGATTTGCGGCAAGGCCGCATAGGCCCGGGCCTAGGGCGGCAGAAAAATAGGGGCGGCATGCCGCCCAGCCGCGTCCCCATTCATTTACAGCAGCTGCGCCGGCGTTTTTTCGCCGGCGCACTGGGAAAGTGAGGTGAGGTGGGCGCTAGGACCGCGCGGCCGCCTGGTCGGACTGCGCGGCCTAGGGGCGCGCCTCTGTGAAATCCGGCGCTGGACGTTACTCCGCAAATTCACTAAAATGCGGATTTTACCGAATGTTACCTCTTTCACCAGACTTGCCTTCACCAGCTCTGACCAGGCAAAGTGCAATGGAGTGCATAGATCTTCCTCAATCTTCTGTTGTTTACTTCAGATTCTGAGTGGAAAAAGCATCAAAGTTCAAAAAACACTGGCATCTTTTCCTTTTGATAGCCTGCAAAAGTCCATTTTTTAATTTGGGTAACCAGTTTCCCCCATTCATTTTCTAACATATGGAACATTAACTATGCAGTGGGTTCATGTGTAGGGCATTATAACAACTCTATTGTCTTTATTAAGGTTTCCTGGACATGTGTAATTAACAGTGTAAATGTAATGTATTTGCTGCACATATAACATAAACGTCCATTCAAATTTAAATTTCCTTCCGTATGCAAATGAACCTAAGTGCAAGACCTCTAGTGAATTTGCCATAGGCTGAAATTAACGCTAGCGCATGTTCTCTTTGAGTTGCTCGCAATTGCCGAAGTAATGCTAATGAAAAGTCGGCAACATTCAGCGCCCATGACGAAACTTCACATTTTTGTGAATTAGCATTGTCTGAGCGAATTTTCATCTGGCGATGAGTGTAGCGATGGGTGCAAACCAGTCACTGGTGACTTTTTGCCGGTTAGTGAATCTGCCCCTAAAGGTGTAACTACTGTATACAAAAACATGTGGATTTTAAATGAAGTCATACACTGATTGACCCAAATAGGCGATACATGGTAATCAAAGGTCTGTTATATCACACTCCCTGTACCCTGGGTAGTATATATATCTCCCTAAACAGAATTATATATATATATATATATATATATATATATATATATATATATATATATATATATATATATTTTTTTTTTTTTTTTTTTTTTTTAATTTATTTTTTATTATTATTATATTTTATTTTATTTTTTATTTTTTGATTAGTACTTAAAATATGTAACACAAAACTTTTACAAATGATTCAAGTGATACTCTTGGAGGCACGCCCGGACTGGCAATCTGGGTTCTGGCAAATGCCAGAGGGGCTGCTATGAGGTGCCATAGAATGTCAGTATTTAGTGGGCTGGTGGGGGCTGTTTGTGCCTCTGTGTGGGCTAATTGGGCCTCTGTGTACCTGAAATGCCAGGGCCTATTTTAATTCTCAGTCCGGACCTGCTTGGAGGTTTCTTAATCCCTCTACTAAACAGTTTACCCATTACTTCCTATTACTCCCATACTAACCCCCATATCAGCTACTCAAGATTAGATTATATATGTATCTCACAACACCACCTCTACTGGCTCAACTAGGCAAGTATAGACAGTATATTATGGTCTGACCATGCCGCAGTCCCTGCCTTTCTTACCATACGAAATAAACGCACACCCCCATGGAACTGGAACCTAAACAACAGTCTTTTAGATAATCCTGAATGCATAGAGGAAATTACATTGGCCATAAAAGACTATAAGCACAATATCAAAATTGATAAACAAAGTGGCAAGGAATGAAATATGTAGTAAGAGGACTATTAATTAAACATGGCTCCCGTCTTTAAAAACAGAGCACAATTGAGAAACTCCTTAGGGTAATCCAACAACTCGACTTACAAGAAGTTTAGCGCTAGACACTTTAAAATAAATAACAGATACTGTAAAGGGGCACAACTTAAACAAATATAAAATACCCAAATAAAACATTCAATGGCTTAGCTCAAACAAAAATACTATGGGGTATATTTATCAAAAAGTGAAGTTAGAAATTGTCACAGTCCTCTAGAGTCCTCCACCACTCTCCATTCATTTCTATGGGATTTTTAAAAGAGTATATATCAATGGGTTAAAGTGAAAGGTTATCTTTTGATAAATACAGTATACCTTTCAAAATCCCATAGAAATGAATGGAGAGTGGCGGGATTTCACTCTAGAGGACTGTGGCGATCTCTAACTTTACTTTTTGATAAATATACCCCTATGAATATGGGAACAAATCGGGGAAATGCTAGCAAAAGCCCTCAAGTCTAAACAGACGGACCCCTATATCCATAAAATAAAGAACCATCAAGGTAATTAACATATCCTCCCAAAGAAAATCATAGAAACATTCAAAAAATATTATGAAGACTTGTATAATATCCCCAAATCCCCCAAACTCAAGACACTCTAGAAGCAAAAATCAGCGCTTATATATGCAAATTCCCCCTTCCATTTAATATTGAATTGAAACTATATATAAAAATTATAGCACAAAGACTAAAACCACTCCACCTAACCTGGATACACGAAGATCAGGTTGGATTTATGAAGTGGATGGGAGGGAAAAGAAAATACCATGAAAATTCTCTATCTAATAAATTGGGCTAAACACAGCAGAGTGTCTTTTCTGCTCCTTTCCACAGATGCGGAGAAGGCATTCGATAGAGTGAATTGGACATTTCTAAAAATATTGCTAAAAGGAACAGGTCTAGAAAAAACATTTAGAGATAAAATCATGTTATTATTATATGGCACTATATAACTTCAGCAAAAATAAGACACAATGGAATCTTTTCAGATACATTTCATATAAGAAATGCAACTCGCCAGGGCTGTCCTTTATTCCTATTATCATATGTGTTATGCATGGAACACTAACTGATAGCGATCAGACAGAATCAAGATATATCAGGTCTGACCATAAACTCAAGTGAATATAAAATCGCAGCTTCTGCAGATGATCTTATGCTATTCCTAACTAATCCACACATTTTCATGCCTAATGCAATAAAGGAATTTAATATTTATGGGGAGCACTCAAACTATAAAATCAACATGACTTATTCAGAAGCCCTCCCAATATACATGCAACAGTCCCTGGAAGTCAAAATTTACTTTTCAATGGCAAATCGGGAAAATAAAACACCTTGAAATGTATATACCCCAAGATCTCAATAATGTCTCCAAATGTATAATTGCAAACCAATATTACAAACTGCAATTAATCTGCTCAAAAACTGGGACATTAAACACTTTACATGGACTGTGAGAATTTGTACAGTGAAAATGTCACTACTACCAAAATTTTCCCTACCTTAAGGTATTTTTCAATCATTAAACACTGCTATAAGCAAATTTGTCTGGGCAAACAAGTACCCCAGATTAGGGAGAAATGTACTTTACAAACCTAAACAATAACCCTGGGTTTCTTACTTACACATACTGTACATAAACTATAGAGAATGTATAACAATCATATCAAAACCACCACCTTTCTTTCCCCTTCTCTTTCTTCCTACTTTAGATTTATCTAATATTTACTATACTGAGTTCATTGATTATTTGTTTATCAATATTGCTTATTAGCCAATAAAACAATGATAATTCTAGATTTGTGCTAACATACTAAAGCAATACAAAAACAACTAATACTTTGCAATTGTACTTGCTGTTTTAAACAAGCCCTTCAACTTGACCTGGCAATGCCTCTTGTTGATCTATGTTAGGGCACTGACACACAGGGCACTTCATCACCCAGTGGGAAATGAACCATCTGATAATACCTGCCCGTTCACTTTCGATGGAATCGCCACATGTAAAACACATTGCATTCAGCAATTCCAACAAACATGATGGGGCAGGTATTGTAAGGTGTTTAATCACCTTTGGGAGAAGAGGTTTGCAATGGGCCATGAAGCCCTGTATGTCAGAGCCCTTAAAGTAGAATCCGGTATCATTAAACACACTAGAGAGGAACTTAAGCATCAAATGGTGAATACCATTTCTACTGCACAGAAATTCCTACAGATATGGACAGCTGAACTCACAAAGGGGTGAGCTGACTGTCAACACCAGCCGAGGGGGCCACTTATTTTCCTCCTACCCTGTCCAGCAAGTGTATGAAAATGAACCATAACTGAGCAGATGTTTGATTGCAGATCCCCGTCTACTAATATCCATGCAATATATTGTGTACTTTGTCATGGATGGAAGGAGCAAGAGAAGTCAGAGTACATCATGCACATAACTGTCAGAACCAGAACCCATTTATTTCATAATTTCATGATTATTACCATTATACTGTTCAAAGCCAGATAATAAAATAAGAATACTTTTAAAGCCACAGAGAAAATAATCTGGGAACTTTACAATTTGCATGGCTGACTCCTGTAAAACAAAACATTAGAGTGAAATACACTTTGCATAATCATTGACTTCAGGAATTGGGACCATATTAATGGTCAAGTGCTGTGTATGCATACACGATGGACCTTCAGAAAATGCCTGTTGTTTTCCTGTATGCCTGTAAGACAATCAGAATGCATAAGTTAGGTACATTTGTGTGAGGAGAGAGGAACATAAATAAAGATACAAATATTTTGGACTGCTGATAAATGGTGTCCTCATTTACTGTGTGTTCCCATAAGTTTTGGCCACAACAGGGGTCCTTAGTCTAATTGAGGGAGTAATTCTTTCCTTCCTGGGTCACAGCATGACCTCTAGCTTCCCAAGTTTGGCTACTAGATGGCAATGTGTAATAATATATATTTAATGGGCCATGTGGTGTCAGGGCTTTTTGCCAGAGGTCTTTGACAGAGACTCCCCTAAGTGGATTGGAGTCCCATGTGGAGCTATCATTAGTGCAGGACTAGTAAGGGGCAGCTAGATCCTGTCTAGGAGAGAAAGCCAGCATATGGCTACCTATATTATCAGCTTTTGGCTCCACCAAGTAGTATAGAAGGCATTCGATTTCCAAGAGCATTTTTGCCAAGAAACCAGAGAGAGGTTACAGGGACTAGATAGACTCCCACCTGGGTTCCACTAAGAGGTGTCCCCAGAGGAAACAGGGGAACTCTGAGTGGACTTTATACACCCCTCTATTAAGCCATATTGGATTTCTGTGCCATTGGTCTTCATTGTGAGAATGTACCTGACTACTCCATGATTCAGCTCTCTATTGTTGTCCTATTCTTTTATCATTAAACATTACTGATTACATTGTATTACACCCTGCCTCCACACTGTTGTGAGGGCACACCCCTGGGAATCAGAGGTCTCATACAGAGCAAATATTGGGGTAAAGCTAATCGGGGGCAATGTAATATAAGTCGCTAATGGAAAAACTATTCGCAATGCGAAAAGTTATGCCTTTGCGTGAACAAATTTTGCTTTGCGCGAATTTAATATAGCTTTTGCGAACACGGAAACTGTTTAGCGACCACTTTAGATGACCGTTTGCGAACAATGCGCAGTCAATGTAATAAAACTTCTTACTGAAAAAGTCGCCATGTTTGCTACAAAAGATTACGACACCTTCAAGCGTTTCTTAAGAGTGCACAATTATAATTCGCAAACCAATAACATTTTAAGGAACAATATTACATTGCGAGATGTAGCTTTTTAGTCTTATCGGTGCAAATTGTTTTGCCCTTTGCGACTTTAATTACATTCCCCCGATAGTGTGCTACTCATTTTACTATAACTTTACAATAAATAAATACATACTTGCTTTTGAATGGACTGTATTGCCGTTTGCTTCTGTACATGTATTTGAATGTACTCTAAACTGAAGTGTTTTGGACCCAGTCACATTCATAAATGATCAGATGATGGTATAAAAAATATTTATTGAAATCTATTTAATGTTTTTGCAACTACAATTCCTTGTGTAATGTATTTAAAAGCAACACTTTGTTGTGTTTTTCCTTGTCCCAGTATGACTTATGTATATACTGTGTCCACACATTTGGCTTCAAAATTTTCTGTAAAACACTCATTGCCCTTCCTCTTCCCTTCACATTACACTGCTGTAGCACTAAGCCACAAATGGTTAAAGATACGTGCATTTATTCTACAAATAGAGGAATGTGTGATTATTGTGAGCTCGGTAAAGTGCCCTTTGCCCATTAATAATAAGTGTAGTGTCTTTCTGAAAGAATTTCCCATGGCCTTCAGTGTTCGTATTGTAAAATGTTCCTCTCTCAGCTGAGGTTCAATTCACTCAGATGGCTTGCTCCACTGTGTTCTTTGGAAATGGCACTTGACTTGCAATTAAGCTCAGCACAACACAATACAAATGGGATGCTGATGGCACACACTTAGTGTTCATTCACTGATTGCCTTCTGCAGACAGCCTTTCTCTTAACACAATCCTGGATAGCTGCTTCCTATCAATAACATATAGCTGCTCCAGTAGGCAGAGAACACGACTTCTGGTTTCATAAGCAGCTTTTAGACGATGCTCTTAGATAACGGCCCAATAAAAAAATAAAAAATACAAATATATACACACACACACTTTTAGGGTGCTGTGAGAACACAATAATACATTAGGGAGTATTCAGGAAGTCTACTCATTTTAGTAGAAAGACATTTATGGAGACAAAGTGAAGATATGGCAATGAGAAAGATAGTAGAGGGAAGAGAATATGTAACATGGAAAAAGAAATAGAGCAAAGGGACAGCAGAAACAGAAATATATATAAATGGAAACTTTGTGGTTAGTAGATGCAAACAGGAAAAGAGTGAGATATGTAAAGTAGATAATGTTGATAACTTTACATGTCCAAAATGAATCAAATTAACAATATATTAATGAGAATGTAACACTGTTGATACCTTCTGTGGCATTTTCACATAGGAAAAACCTGAGTTAATCTGTGGAGAGACCTAGATATTCATATTGTGTTAATTCCACCTAGTTGGACCCATAAATACAGAGAGTGACCCCACTGAGAACAATAATAAAGCAGACACTATCTACTTTAACATACTGTTTCTTCACCTCCACTGAGAGAACTAAAATATGGTCCCTCTGCAGGTGGTTGTTCCTCCAGTCACAGTAGCTCATGTTTTATAGATGATTCCAGGTATCTCTAGACATATCTTTTAACATTATGCCCTAAAGGTGTTCCTTATTGGTAGTCTACACATTTGGCCTGTATTGGTCCTGGATCATTTTCACTCTCTCTACCTCTTTGATTATTTTAGTTCCATCCTGTTGTTGGTGGAGTTGCAGTATCCTGCAGGTCTTGGTTTGGAGTTTGTCTAGATGCTAGGTAAATTTAAAGAGCACAAATGGCAGCTCCATAAGGAAGCTACGATTCATAGACTATGCCAATATAGGGAACCACAGCATGAAGGGGGTAAGTGTGGAGGACCAGCACTGGTTACCCTACAGGAGCAATATGCAGTTCAAAACTGTGTGTCTCTTCATCTCCAAGCTGCTTCTATCCATAATTTTGATTATAAAATATCAATCTATTTTTAGATTTGGATTCATAAAACATTTCATCTAATAAATGATCATTCTTGTTAACTGGCTTAGCAGGAATGACGGAGTTAATGGGTCAGAATAAGTAAATCAGGGTTGTGGCCAATGTATCTCAAAAAAATTTTCAAACATGTGTGCAGGTATAGTACAGGTACAGTACAGGACATGAGCTGAGTGAATAAAATAATAAACAGACTTCTAAAATATGTAAGACAATGTTGGTGGATGGAAATATTAATGTATGCTTTCCTAATCACCTCACTAAGGCCTCCCATAGGCCCATATTCATCTAATAAATGATCATTCTTGTTAACTGGCTTAGCAGGAATGACGGAGTTAATGGGTCAGAATAAGTAAAGCAGGGTTGTGGCCAATGTATCTCAAAAAAAATTTCAAACATGTGTGCAGGTATAGTACAGGTACAGTACAGGACATGAGCTGAGTGAATAAAATAATAAACAGACTTCTAAAATATGTAAGACAATGTTGGTGGATGGAAATATTAATGTATGCTTTCCTAATCACCTCACTAAGGCCTCCCATAGGGGTATATTTATCAAAGAGGGAAGTTAGAGATCCCCACAGTCCTCTAGAGTGAAATTCCGCCACTCTCCATTGATTTCTATGGGATTTTTAAAAGAGTATTTATCAATGGGTGAAAGTGAAAGTTCATCCTTTCAAAATCCCATAGAAATAAATGGAGAGTGGTGGAATTTCACTCTAGAGGACTGTGGGGATCTCTAACTTCACTCTTTGATAAATATACCCCATAGTGTTGTATTCCTCTAACAATAAGCACAATAAGCAAAAATATGGCATGGCCTAGTAGCTATGGGTGTATGGTTCCAATTCCCCTCTGCAAAGAATTGTCAGTGGCTGTGGCTGTAAATGGAACTCTCAATAGCAGGGGCAACTCCCAACATTTTTTCATAGCCCGTACAGACAAGCAAACCTTAATACAATACCATCACATATATATTGCATTGCACTTAATACAATTCACAAGGAATACTTGAGGGTTTAGTGGCATTTTAAGGCTGGTCACAGTTGCAGATGTTCAAACAAGGTCTTTGGCCAAATGTCCTAATGTCTACACAGTTATAAGAAATAACTTTGATAAATGCAGTGATTGCAAACTTTCTGTATCAGGGCTTAAAGGCTTTGATTTTGTTTAGATTCCCCAACAACTAAACAAGCAGTGCCTATTTGCTTTGTGTTTCCTTTTTGCCTCCTGCTTGCAAGCTCTGTGAGGCAGTTGTTTTACTGCCTGCTTGTTTGATATGTTTCCCTAGTGTTGCATGGTCTGTCACTCACACTCATAATCTGCAGCGCCCATGAGTCAGTTTCTCTGTCAGTTCTAACCACAAAGTGCCAGTTTCTTATTTGATCACAGTCCTGTGTGATTCTGATGTCAGGAGTAGATGAGTTATCCTGCTTCCCGTAAGTTCTATGACTTGGTGTGCAGGCACGCAGACTCTGGAAGTTACAGTAGGTTTCTTTATATCCGCAAGAGTCATCTTGTCACTTTTCAGATTCTTTGACGTTTGGGCACTGTAGGTTGCTTTTTGTGATTTGAAAGCTCAGCGGGAGAGTATTCTATGTTTTCTCTCTGTTTTTCTTATCCCCAATAATTGCAATAATAAGTCCTTTGGCTTTCACAGCCACACTGTAATGTCAGTATTGCCACATATTTTAAAGTAGTCACCCAGACATAAAAAGCTGTATAATAAAAGTCCTTTTCAAATTTAACATGAAATCTAAATTCTTTTTTTACTAAAGCATTCATAGTTGTAGTACACTCATTTTAAAAATCTCAGCTGTCAATCAAATATTGCCTGCCCCTCCTCTATGCCTCAGGAATAGAGGAGGGGCAGGCAATTACTTTCATTTTCAATGCAGAACTTACTATATGACACTGCACTTCTTTACCAATTAATTGTGTAACCAGTGCATGGGGATGGACATCAGATCCCCCATTCTGGTCCCCAAACAAGATACTGAGATAATGCAAGGCTTGCCTTAATAACAGTGTCCACATAATGACTCCTGCCTCCTTGCTATAATTATGAGTTCCCAGACGAAAGGAAATATGATTCAAATAATTTGTATAGTGTAATTAAAGTTCATTTTGCTGGACTAACGAGACAGGTCCCCTTTAAATGTTCTTAAGGGTTCGACAAAGAACAGAAAACTTTGAGAGCAGGAAAATTACACTGGGAATCGGTAAGGAGGTGTATCATGTGCTGATGGAGTGTACATATTTTACCACATCAATGTTTTTATCTAATGAAATGCATTTTAACATAAAATAACTTCTCATTTTAAAGTATTTATTTATTTTTATGTTTGTTCGGCTTCCTGAATGTAATGGAGCAGTGTTAAAGCTAGGCACAATGTATGAAGCAGTTATCACAGCAATCTCAGAAAAACTAGTACCTGTAAGTGCCAAGTGCAAGCAATAATGCCTTTATCTATGTTCCCCTAGCTTTATTGGAACAAACAGGTTTAAGTCAATTATGCTTCTGAAGATGAATCAGTAGAGAATCAGAACCAACTTTTAAAGACTGTATGGATTTGGTACTGCTCTGGCACTCCCAAGGACACATCTCTGAATGTAGGGCTTGCCAATGGGTCATTCTCAGATTGGTGGGAAAGTGTATTGCCTGCTGGCTGCATCATTGATGAAACAAGCTAGTAATAAAAAGTAGACACCCACACTATGGACTGGCCATCAAATCTGCCTGCAATGGCCAGAATGTTTCTCTTCTTTCAGTAACAAACAGTACAAGTGTAGGGGCAGGTTATGTGTGGGCAGTTGGGGTGGGGGATTTTTTTTTTTTCTGAGGAGGGATTGATGCAAGCTAGCAGCCCAGCCAGCATTGTACCAAGGCCTGTGTGCCTCCCCTCCTGAAAAGAGAATAGCTCTATTAAGGAAAACTGCCACAGGTCTCTGTACACTGCGTTCTATTTTGTAAACGACCCCTTTACATTATATTTAAATGCACACAGAACCCTAGCATTTTGTGGTAATACTGGTCTTTTAAAGATATCAAATATATTTGCATTTTTAGACCATTAATACTAGTCTTTTGGCTCAACTGATCTATTATCAATACAGTATCAATATTCAAGCAATGGTGTCATTACAACCATATATTGTTGCATCCTACCTGCTCTGCTGCATGTTGTAATAATGCTAATTATATACCAATATCCAGAATCCCTTGCTGTTGAAAAGACAATGCATGCTGGGTAATGACGGGTTATTTTTTTTTTTATTTATTTATTTTTTGTTTAGTGCTCTGTTTTTCTGTTGTCAGCCTTATTTTAAAAGAAAGTACTTTTTTTCTGCCTTCAAAACTTGCTGTGTATGAACATTACAGATCCTACTTAAGACTTGTCCTATTTAGGCATTAGAGATAATTTGTACAGGGCAACAAGTTAAATTGTCTGTCTTGCAATTAACAAGATCTACACAACTATACTGTAAATAAAATGACATTCATTTACACATACCCTGTCCCCATCCTTCAATAACATTGAACATAATTTTGAAATACCACAGTTTGCAAATTAAGACCTTTAAAATAATTGAATGGCTTCAGTAGCAATGGGATTATTAGGATAATGTGATGTTTAAGACGGGCTTTTGTTTTGCTTCTCAAAGGACTTGCTTGAAATTTCGCTGAGCTCATTTCACTGGGGACCTCATAGCAAGAGATCAGTTATGACTTTTATTAAAGTCAGCCAGGCCCGATACCTGGAAGTGTGAAAGCCTAGAGGAATTTCTCTTTCTGTAACTCTGATTGAAGTTTAATGGAAACCAGACAAAGGAAATGCTCTTAACCTGTTCACCCACCTCTTCCCGTATAGAAGTGTTCTGGGAGCACGTGCTTGTCCTCAGAGACCAAATCAAGCATTTTCCTCCATTTCACAGACTTGCAAAAAAAAAGGAGGATCTGGAGGGACTTGCTGCTGAAAGAGAATCCTGACCCTTAGGGGCTGTGTTGCTCTCTGAATTCCCTAGTCTTGCTAAAATGTCTTGGAATGAAAGTGGTTAATGCAAAATTTTCTTTGCTGTAATCTTGCTAAATAAGTAAACTTATAATGTATTTGTAATGTAATCATAAAATAAATTATCCTTAATGCTTAGGGGCCGATTCACGAAGGGTCGAATTTCGAAGTTAAAATTACTTCGAAATTCGACCCTCGAATTGAAATCCTTCGACTTCGAATATCGAAGTCGAAGGATTTAGCGTTAATCGTTCGATCGAACGATCGAAGGATTTTTCGTTCGATCGAACGATTAAATCCTTCGAATCGAACGATTCGAAGGATTTTAATCAAACGATCGAAGGAAAATCCTTCGATCAAAAAAAGGTTAGCAAGCCTATGGGGACCTTCCCCATAGGCTAACATTGACTTCGGTAGGTTTTATCTGCCGAAGTAGGGGGTCGAAGTTTTTTTTAAAGGGCAAGTACTTCGACTATCGAATGGTCGAATAGTCGAACGATTTTTACTTCGAATCGTTCGATTTCGTTCGACTTCGATCGAATTCGATCGAATTTAACCAATTCGATGGTCGAAGTACCCAAAAAAAACTTCGAAATTCGAAGTTTTTTACATTCGAACCCTTCACTCGAGCTGAGTGAATCGGCCCCCAAATGTTCAGCTTTTCCTCCCAAACATAAAGGGGCAAATTTTTGCCAGTGATAGATCCGCCACACTTTGCCATACATAAATTTGTTACCACTACACTAATTCACTACAATGCAAAGTTTTGTCTTTGTAGCTAAACACTGGCAAAGTTTTGTTAGCATTAATTAATTAGCCTATTTCATTTCATAGCGAACTATTGCTAACGTTCATTTCTGCCTAGCGAAACTTCGTTAGTACTCTTAAGCAATTTGAATAGGACTGGTATATATTGGTTGTGTATATATGTCTTTATTAGAGATATTGGTGCTAATGCTTGAAGTGGCCACTTATTTTTACAATTGTCCAAGGAAGCAAAATAAAGACAAAAGAGATCCTCTAATGCCCTTGACATGAGCCCATCCTAAAACAAATGTGGTATACCCGTCAAATTGGTAAAAAAAAATTGTTAGCATACAAATTTTTAATAGTTCGAACCAGGCCTGGACTGGGAGTCAAAATAGGCACTGCCATTCCAAGTACACAGAGGCCCAAACAGCCCCCTACCAGCCCAAACAGCCCCCCAACCAGCCCACTCTATGGTAACTTTCTATGGAACCATACAGCAGCCCCTCTGGCATTTGCCAGAACCCACAGATTGCCAGTCCGGGCCTGGTTCGAACTTTTGACGGCTATCTTGCTTTAAAATGTGAAAAAACACATTTTTTTAAAACATTTACAGTAGGACTTTTTGGCATACAGGATATGATGTCACTGACATAAGATTGAGCAGGATGAAGCTTCATCTTATCAGTTTGCCAGGTCTAGGTTGGCAAAGGAAACTGGTGAAAGAGGTAACGTTTTGTAAAATTCGCATTTAACGATCATTCGCTTGATCGATAATGCGCAAAAATGCACTAGCCATGGTGTCTTTTGCTAGTGAATTGTCCTCTATGTCTGTTAGTAAATTAACAATGTCCCTGCGAATGTGATTTCTGGCGAATTTTCGCTAGTGACAGCAACTTTGCCCTTTGGTAAATCAGCCCCTAAGAGTTGCAGTTTGTATTACAAATATACAATGATGGGAAGGTGTACAGAGGATCAAAACTACCCCTTCCTGAGCCTTACAGTGTTCCAAAGAATAACATGTCAATTGCCGCCACCCCCAAGGTTTCAGGCTGCATTGGTAGAACACTTGCATTGTTAAATTGCCAACTGGGCAGCTTAGGGCCACCCATGTATGGGGGCCTGCTAACAGCCTGCTGATCATTATCTGACAAAGACAGATAATAATCCAAAAAAGATCCACTTGTTTGGTGATGGGCCAAATTGGGCTGGTGCCATCACTTGACCCCCAGGCCAATGAGTGGATCCTAAAGCAGTCCTATGAGAACCTGTTTGACAAGGACCATGTCAATGCTACAGTGAACTCCACAATTCTCAACCAACAGGATTTTCAAAACTTGCCAATAGCTACTGGCCTGTTAATGATCAGACAGGCCTCCTACACAGGCCAATCATCAGCAGCGTATATTGCCCAGCTTTATGATCAGTAGGGATGTAGCGAACTGTTCGCCGGCGAACTAGTTTGCGCGAACTTCGACTGTTCGCGTCCGCCGCAAGTTCGCGAACGTCGCGCGACGTTCGCCAATAGGCGTTCGCGTCAAAATCGTTCGATCGTTCGACCATTCGACCGCTAAAATCGAAGGATTTTCGTTCGAATCGAACGATCGAAGCATTCGATCGAATGAAATCATTCGATTGAATGGCTTCGATCGTTCGATTCGAACGAAAATCCTTCGATCGAACGATTTCAATCCTTCGATCGTTCGAATCGAACGATTTTCGGATGTTCGAAGTTCGCGAACTGTTCGCAAATTTTGCCGGTGTTCGCGAACGGCGTTCGCGAACACATCGGCGGCGGTTCGCTACATCCCTAATGATCAGTCTGATTTGGCCATGCTCAAGTCTGTTAAAATTGGGCAAAGATTAGCTCATTTGGCAATATTTGGAACTGAACTTCTCTACTCAACTATGTCAGATGCAGTTTGCCTACAAGAAGCAGAGAGATCTCTGCTTCATCTAAGTGCAAGAGGTTTTTTCACAAAGTAGAGAAATGTAAAAATCAGTGCATCTGCAAGATATTTTGTGGGTTGGCAATCACTTATATCAGTGATAATCTACAGCAAACATTTACAATTATTGGGTTTCCCCACCATTGTGTCCAAGCTTAAAAGGATAACAATTTACGGAATGTATTTTGTATCATACAGAAATTCTGGCAAAGTACAAGAGGCTGACTGCAACTCTAACATTGTTCTAAGCATCAACTGAAGGAAGACTAGGAGGTAGGGGGTCTTAAAATGTCAGATCTAGGGTTTTTCTACTTGGTGTCTTATTAAATAGATACCAGAAAACACCATTGAGGAAGGTGCTCCAAATTGCAAAATATTATATTAAAAAAATACCCATAATGTCCATAATGTATATGTGGACTAAGAACATCCACTCTGCAGTAAGTCAAACCCATATTGGACCTGTCTTCATTAAATAATGCAATACACAGTGTAAAATCTTTTTTTGTTGCTATTAACCTACAATATTTTGGGACTTAGTGACATTTACTGTAAGTGCAGACTTCAGAATGTAATATTAATTTGGCTCCATGCAACATTGAATTTCATGCAAACATCATGTATATTTGCTTTATGTCAGCCCTGAAAGTCAATCCATGCAAGAAAAGAACGGTGTATCATATATGTGGTGCATTTCCATGTGTGTTCTATAATTTGTAGTGAGCAGGGAGATTTCTTCTCCAAGGTGAGAGAGCCTCACCCAAAATCACATTCAAATAGGCAACATGCATTCCCACAAAGACCAAGGTATTCTTAAGAGTTGAACTTCCTTTTGCTCAATAGTAGCAAGCACTATTTGAAAAAAACACTTATTACAAATATGTAATAAAAGGCATAATAGTCATCCAGGTGCAATGCCAAAACCCCATAGCAATTAACAAAATGTTTGGTTTTTTAAACAGGTGTAGTGAATACTATCTGCAGATTGGTTGCTATAAGTTACTAGCGACCTGTAGTAGGCATCACACCATTTATTTCATAAACCTAAAAATATTGTTTTCCCAGGGGCAATGGCTTTTATATCAAAACAGATCGATAAATGGCTTTAGTTCATATACTGTACATAACTGCTCCTTTTCATCCAGTATTCTAGAATCATGGTATTGACACCACCTTCTCATTAACTCTCATTAACCTCTGACTTGATGAAAATGCTTTGTATATGCTATGATGATTCAACATTATTTAGTATTGTGGCTGGCTATCAACACCTAACGCTTATTTTGAATTCGCTCGGTTTCTGTATAGAGTGGGTAAAGGAGAGGGTAAGACAATGAGCTTCATTGCATTCCCACTTCTATGTACTGCCAAAAAATACAGCACATTAGTGAAGTCTTCTCATCTTAACATAATTAAGAATTCCTGATGTGGTCGATGCAGCTATTGCCATAGACAATTTTAGATTAAATCTTACCTGTACTGACCTTGGCACGCTGCTGCTTATTAAACACTTCATTAATAGCATTTTCAGGAATTATCCATGGTAGGAAGTTCTCATCACCATTAGAAAGGGCACCATCCACTCGCAGAACTGTTATGTACATGTCTCTATTGTCCTGACCATTTTTATCAAAGTAGCATCTGTCCTATAAGAACTCTGGCTGGGTCTTCTGTCCCCAATTTTCCATAAATTGTACTACTTGAATCCAAATGGAAAAAATAACACATGAAAGGATGGAATAAAAGGAAAGTTACCAAAAGAGATGAACACATAGCAGTGGAGGAAAAATCAATGGGGCAGATTCACTAAGTGCAGAATTTGCTTTGCTCACATAGCTACACTTCACCAGGTGTAAATTCGACCAGGACAACGATAATTCACTAAAATCCTAAATTGTGTCCAGGGTGCCGAACGCTGGCGAATTAGTGCGGCAAGAGAAGTTGCGCTAGCGTTGGCTAATTTGCATATGGCGGGAAGTTAAAACTGAATGGACGTATATGTTGCAGCCATTATATTACACTATACAAGCCTGGGAAATTTTAATAAAATAAAATAGAGTTGTTATATTGCCCTACACATGATCCAAGTGTATAGTTTATGTGCCATATGTTAGGAAATGTAGGGGGAAGCCAGGTACCCCAGAAAAAATTTACGACCCTGAAAAATGTCTGTCCGACTTTCTCCCAACCTTTCTGCTTTCAAAAAATCTCTGAAAACGCACTTCTTTCGAGAAGCCTACCTTCACTCTGCTTAACTACCAAACGCAACACCACATTCAGTACCACATTTCTCACCCACTTACTTCGATCTTGCCCACTCCCACACCTTGTGTATTACTCCCTTCCCTTTAGACTGTATGCCTATGCATAGGGCCTTCCTCACCTTTTGTACCTGTATTGATTGTGATGTTTGTTACTCCATATATTCTATATATGTAACTCGTGTGATGTAGTTGTCACATTTACTTTACAGTGCTACGCAATATGTTGGCGCTATATAAATACATGTTAATAATAATTAGTAAATTTACCCTTATATGTTAATGATAAAAATACTTTCCAGAAAGCTGAATTTTTAGCTTCATATCAATCTATAATATGGTTTGATTTTATATACAGTGCTACGCAATATGTTGGCGCTATATAAATACATGTTAATAAAATGAAAAGTCGCTAGTGTTTTTTGGGACTTCGAAAAAGTCAAGGAAGTCCTATCTATTCTATTGCACTTCACCTGGTCTGAGGTGGTGAAGGCAAGTCTGGTGCAAGAGGTAATGTTCAGTAAAGTTAGTAGTTAAGTCCCTTCGCCATAGCGCAACTTCGCCAGGCATAAAGGAGCGAATTACCTCTCTAGCGAAGTTACGCCTGCGCCCATTAGTAAATAGGCGATGTAACGAAATTACGTCACACTGGCAAATTTTCGCTAACATTAGTCACTTTGCCCTTAAATAATAACGTAAATCTGCCCCAATGTTATCCAGATTTACAGAAATGTAATGTGTTCTGCATTTATAATCATACAAAACATATAAGAAAATATCAGACCAGCTGGATGCTATGTACTATGAATATAGCTTAGATTTGCCACTTGACGTAAAAGGCAAAAATGCTCAGATTACAAGCATTTCAAATCTATGCGTACAAACTATTTTCGATATCTACTTGTCTTTTGTCATCTAAAAAGCATGAGGAATGATTTCTTTTTTTTTTTTTTTTTAAACCTTTTTAAAATTCTAGTCTCTAGCCAACTTTTAAGTAACCGAGGTCAGCTCTGTGTTTTATGGGGATACAGGTAATTATGGGAAGTTTTAAGGTTTTATTTTACTTAAGTTGCTTGTCAAATGCATTTAATGATACTGCCATGCCACCATTTCTCTAATTAAGGTTTTTTTCCCCAAAATTCTTCTTTGTCACCTGCATCCACCCACTGTACTATGATCTTCATTGCCTTGCTTTGTAAATCAAATTATATCCACATCATACTTTTGTTTTAACCATTTAATATTTCTTAAGGTTTTGTAATTGTAACCATAATCTGTATTTCTTTTCCTCATGTTTCTTGGTGTACTATTTACATTAACCACCATGTGCCTGCACGTGTACTTCTCCATCAGGGTCACCATTCTCGAGTGTCTTTATGTCCTCCAATTGTCTGTCCTTTCAGTTGGATAATTGTCACTTATTTTAATGGCATGATGTAGCCAGATTTATATAGATGGTAATTTGCTTAGTAAAGAAGAAAATAATACAAAACTGAGAACATAGTGCATGTTTAAGTACAAATGCATGATGAGTGGGTGAGTCAAATGAAATAAATTCTACCGATGGAAGCCTTGGATATCTGGAACTCTTTGCAAGGACTTTATTTCAGAGGATGACAAATCTCCCCATTCAAGTGGTTCATTTCATCCATCGTCTGAAGCTTCTCAGATCCAAGGCCGATAGGAAACCCATGATCTACTCTGCTTAATAATATGCATGTCCTAACCAGTATCAAATCCCATCTGCAAGGTAAGAAGATTGCAAGACAGAGACAGATACAATCTGACGTGCTGGACGACGTGATTTATTAATCGCCACCTAAGTAGTGGAGAACATGGCAGGACGGTTAGAGGAAAACCATCATGATATATTGGGCTGGAATGCTAGAGATCGAATGTTGCCTGCATTAATCGGAAAGTTTTCTTGCTGATAGTTTGTATCCCCAGATGCTGCTTTCATAGAGAAAGCCAAAGTCCCTACAAGTGGAAATTGAAAACGAGCATATGGCAGCAGGTTAATACTATGAATAGTTCTAGAAGGCAACGTAAACAATTATATATTTTTTTCTTTTTCCAACTAAGAATAAGTGGGTTAATAAGTGGTTTAAGCACAATTGAATGTAAATTGTAACTTTTTTGTTTGTCTTGCTTGATTTACAAGAGATATTTCTTTAACTATTAAAATGGCATGTGTCTTTGACATATTAATGTGTAACAGCATTTTGCAATTTAGAACTTGGATCAAATGAGGAATTGTTTGTATAAATGGAAAACAATGGGGTGGGAAGGACATTTCTGGATACCAGGTTTTTAGATAATATATTCCATACCTATAAATAAAAATTAATCAAGAGGACTAATTTATCTCAAAAGTACAAGTGTTTTTCTGGATAGCAGGTTTTTAGATAATAGATACCATACCTATAAATAAAAATGAATCAAGAGGTCTAGATTATCACACAAGTACAAGTGTTGGAGTGCTAACAGGCAACTATTTCTTCTTTTAGGAAGTCATTCACATAACACTTGTGGGTATTTTGTGCATACCACAAACTGCTCTTTGCATATTGTCATGGTTCCACATGGCATATCTGGAGTATGAGGCTCATTTCTAAACACTGGGCAAAATTTCTCCTGGGCAGTTACCCATAGCAACCAATTTTAAGTAAGCTGCAGGTAGAATAATAAAAGCAACAAGGTGATTTGTTTCTATGGGTTACTGCCCAGGTGCAAATTTACCCAGTGATTATAAATGAGCCCCAATGTATCCAAAGAAGCCATGTCCTTAAAATCTATGAGCACTTAAAATACTAATGACTTTGAGTGAATTACGTAGCAGTATAAAAACAATAAAAAATTCTATTGTTTTCCATGCATTATCACATGGTGTGCAACGACTGAAGTATAGCAAAGACTTATTAGAATCAATGGAATCTAACTGAAGTCTGTTACAAATAGATAAACTATACTCATGGCATACCATTATGAAAAAAGAAGTTGCAGCACTCAGTGTTGGAATAAAAGAGAGGTGGTGCTTAATTGTAGGGGTCATTCTTGACCCCGTGGGGGGGGGGGCAAAATGCAAGAGCATGCACCTTGGTTCTCTTGTGTGTTACACTAAACACACAAATTACTAAATTACACAGGAGTAGAGACGGGTAGAAGATAAAATAAAAGGCATAGATTCCACTCTTATCCCTCTACTTTACACTCTACACTGATTCAAACACTGTTTCAGGGTGCAGAGACCTTGAAGCACAGAGTGCAGAGGCCTGTGCCAATTTGCAGAGAAACTAATGCAGCATGCAAATCGCAAACAAATGGTGATTGCAGCCTCAGGCCTTACAGTGCAGTGTGCAAAGTGCAATATTTACCCATAATGTACCTATTCCCCAAAGCTCCATCATACTTGCGGCCATGCAGGGAGTTGTACCCACCCAAAACAAAATTTTGCATGTGTTCAGTAGCAAATGGGATGCAAATTTCTGCCTAAATTTTCAAAGAAGAAACATTATTCTTTTGGTCAAGTCTGCTGCGCCAAAAAGCAAGACATGCTTTAGGAATCACGGAATTACTGCTATGTTCAGGGTTTCGCAGGATCAATAGGCACAGCACAGCAGAAGGGGCAGTATGGTACTTGGTGCAATGATATGGAAGTACATGGAGCGTGTTTGGATGTGTGTACCTTTAATAAATAAAGTTAGTAAGCCCAACGTTTACATCCAGTTTTGCATTCGCAAAAAAACCCTTACCATATAGCATAAAATTACACCATATTACCATAGAGCATGTGCTCTGGCAGGTAATGACATAAAAAGACTATGAGAAATATCTGTAAGAGAATAGTTTCCCAGTGCCACATACAGTATATATACTGAATTTTCCAATGGTTTTGAGCATCATTGCTCCCTCTTATATGAATTGTATCCAGCTCATTTCTTACGTTAACCTTTGATCTCTCACTATTCTGCCCTGTATGAACTATAGATTCCCCACACGAATCAAGCATAGCCAAATCGCAGATGAGCTTATTACATTTTACATGTCGTGTACTACTTGGAAAGATATGAAAGAACATTTGACTTATTTGTAAATAGCTGGCATTTTCTAAAGAACTATACAGATGGCAATAAATGTGACATGGAAACAATAGTAAGAAATGGCTCAGAGTATCCTGTTTGTACATACATTTTCTACTACTATTGAATAGCCAACAGTTCGTATAATGCTTATCCTTGGAATTAAATTGTTTTTTCACTCCCACATTCCATATATTCTTTCATAATTCAATTAAATGAACCATTTGAAAGACAAAGTTCATTCTCTCCCACTGTACTACCTATGGCAAACCCTATATAGTTCCCATGTCTTCTGGAAACCTTTAGCTATTATATGTATGACAGGGCTTCTTAGGATGAACCAATGCCAACTCATCACATCATGTATTTATAGAGGCAAATGCTATTTATAAGTTGTTATATCAAGATGTGAACTATGAGTTAATAAAGCTGAATGTTTGACACATTTATAATTTAATATGTGAAGCACCACTGAAATGTTTTTAAAGTTTGCTATTTACTGTGATGGTGTGTAAGCATGTAACACATAGCCAGTATATTCATAAAGCAACAGCTCAGGTAAAAGGGTAACTAATAATGCCTTGCCTTGGATATCAATTCTATGTGATTCTGAATAGATAAAGTGCCTTTGTTGCCAAACCAACAGGCTACTTTTTATTTATATGTCAGTATAGTACTTGCCTCCTTGCTTAGGGCATTAACAGAATATTGAGAATGAGAACTAAAAGGGAATTTAGAGCCACCCTATACATTCTTGTAATTTGTACAGGAATGATACATGAAATGTTAATTCAGGGTGCAAAATGTTGCAACTGCTTTGTTCACATATTACCTATCTGTTACCCTAGCAGACAGGAACCCAAATAGGTGTCACAACTTTATTGACAAAAAAATCTCCTGAAGTTACAAAGTACCTACCGACAATAGATATGTTTTTGTCGTTTCTTAGTGTGGCTCCTCATTTTTGATACATGTTAATATTAAGCAAAGAGCATTTTGCCTGTGATACATTAGTTACATTTCCAATATGTTCATGACTTCCTTCATCAAGCTGGACCAGAAATGAAGCAATTCAGCTTTCAATTCAAAATTTGTCAAATAAGTTTACTTAATACCAGAATCAGAAAAATATATAAAAAGTATCCCTTATGTGAAAGCCCTTTATCCAGAAAGCTCTGAATTATGGCAAGGGCATCTCCCAAAGAGTAAATTTTCAGCAAATTAATCTGATTTCATAATTCCAATTTACCTTTTTGGCTGTATTAATAAATCAGTACCTTGTACTAAGTTGTGTGATTCTATATTGCTGGCAAAACAATCCTATTGGCTTTATCATATGTTTAAATGGCTATTAGTGATGGGCGAATTTATTTGGCAGGCGCAAATTCGCAGCGAATTTGCGCGGTTTTTCAGCAAAGCTAAATTATGCAAATTCGCCCATCACTAGTGGCTATTAGTAGGTTTAAGGTTCGGAAATTCAAATTGCGGAAAGACCTCTTATTCAGAAAACCCCAGGTCCCAAGCATTCTGGATTGTAGATCCAATATCTGAATATATACAAGAACAATGAGTAACTTGTAAAATATATATTGTTATGAACTGTGATATGATTTAGTTAAAATAGTTATATTATGTGTCACATGATTCTCTGAAACATTTATTATAAGAAATATACAATTCCCTAATGTAAAATACGAATGTGGCATGGCACATTTGTATTCCTTGATTTCCATGTCTTACTTAAAAGTAAGAACTTAGTATAGTCATGGAATGCCTTTGTAGTGATGCTTTTGCACACTGGCACACCACGATTTATCATGCCACAACTAGTGTGCTAGTTATAGAAGAATCCGGTGCAAGCAAATAAAATTATGTAACAATGAAAATGAATTTATGTTTGGACATTATAAGAAATTATAAGAAATGCCCACTCATCCATTTTGCTCTTATTGCATTTTATGTACAAAAAACACCTGATCAAAGAGATAAAATCATTTCACTTGTGGTTTACTGCTCCAAATAATCTCTTAAAGGGTTGATTTTAATAAAAGTCCACATTAATTATTTATTAATTACTTAGTATTTAATATATATAGTGGCAAAACTCAATTTCAAAGATCTCCTTGGTGTTACTTTAGCCTTTTGATGCTTCCCCCTGCTCCGATAGGGTTAAGCCGTCCCTTTACACGACAGTAGTAATCTGCACAAGGACTTTGTTAATTTCCCATCTCAAGTGATTACAGCTTTATGATCAGATGAATATTTGTAATTAGTGCTTCTTAAAAAGCTGCAAATTACTTGGTATTAGGAGAACAAAAAAATGTTCAGCCCATTTCTGTTCACTGCTTTTGCTGTTTAGTATGACAAAGACGCTCTGTAGTTTCGCTTTTAAGCAGTATCAATTTGCATGTTTTTGTGATAAACATAACAAATCTTTACACTCAGTCCAGCCTGTCTCCTGAACTGGATCATTTTAAGGACAGTAGCTTCATGTATTTCTATGCAAACAGAGTTACCTTTAATATAGTGCAACATAGGCAACTTATACAAACAATGCATGTAGTGAGACCCTGCAAGACCACCGATTATATGTAGGAGGGATGGGAAATATCCTATGCAGCTGAACACCTTTGTTGGAAACCTTTGTATGACCAGCTTTATTAGGGGGCTGATTAATCAAAGTTCAGATTTTTTTTCACAGAGATTGAAATTTTTAAAAAAAAAAACATGAAACTTAATTATTACTGAATTCTGTTAAAAAGGCCTCAATTTCTTAAAAACTGCAAAAATTCAGGAGTTCCCAGCACTTATTAGCCAGTCAGCAAAAATCAGATGCTTGCTTTAATATAGAAACAGCAGATGTATAAACATTATTTGCTATTGATTGATTGTCATGGGTTAAAGTTTGAGGAAAACCTGCATCTTGTTGAAGGGTTAACATGCCTACATGCCGACCCTTGTAGGCCTCTGTACTTGTTTTTCTGTATTACCCTGTACTGTCTCTTGTTAGACAACTTTGCATAAGTATCATCATGTACCATAAACAATATTATCAGCTTGCCTCAGACAAAATATCTTAGCTAATGCGCATGCACATATTTGTCTCTTTTTTCTATCTTGTCCATCCTGAAGGATATACCTATTACAGACATATACTATGCTAATAACTATGCTGATCCGTCACTATATTGGGACGTCTTTACTTATAACCTATATAAGCCTATGTTTGACCTTCAATAAACGGAACTTGTTATTCTGATCCACTCGTTGGTGTTTCTTTGTGCAAGTTCCCCGGATCCGCAATACGAGGCATTGTTGGACAGCTAGAATCCAAAGTTCCAGTGGCAGTCGGTTCGTTTGTCCCCTTCACTTATAATTATTATTATTATTATTGCTATTATTGTTACAGTACTCCCATTATTTTACACCATCTGCAGCAGGTGCAGTGAGGAAAGTGTGCCTGCCAGTTGCCACATTCAAGTCTACAGGCAGAAAATGTGAATATTTTTGCATTTGTGTGCCGTTAAAAAATATACAACAACATTGTTGAAAAAATGAATGCAGTACAAAGCTTCCAAATGGAACCCCAGAATATGCTACATAGGGGCTTGTAAATGAAAATCTGAAAACTCTGTTTCACTTATTTTTATTAAACCATGGAAGTTTTATTTGTGTCCACAATTTATTAAGCATCAACACAGCTGAGCAAAAATTGTAAACATTTGAATCTTTTTTACCATAACTAAATCCAACTTCTAAATATAGGTCAACACCCAGAATGTAAGAAATATTAATTTCCAATGACTTTTGGTTTTAATTTGCCATCAACGCTCTAACATTAGGTGCAATGTTTATAGGATTTTTCTCTAGTAAAAATGCCAGAAGAAAGTTTAAAATACAATTTTTTATTTTTGAACTTTTACTAGTGAGGAGGCTAATTTGGGTGAATTCCTAAAATAAATCAATACATACTTGGAGGGATTACTTGAGCAGGGAGTAATCATCAACAATTACTATAGGTGATCTGTTTTGCAGAGGTTTTGTTTTTTTTATATTGACATTATATATGAGTCAGGACCATCACTGCATGATCTATATTCCTATGCCCCCGGCGGCTGCTTGGTCTATCTAACAGTTTGGGCAATATTCATTAAGTTAAAGGTATAGCCCGCATTAAGCCAGCCTGGGGCCCAATTAGATTTCTCAGTCCCTGTCTGAATTTTCAACCAGCAATGCTCAAAATATGCTATGAAAGTTAAAGTGCACTAAGAGAAAAATGTAATATAATTTTAGTATGTTACAAGAAATGTTTAAAAAAAAATACTTTTGCATTGTACACCCTACACTTGTAAATACAGATGCACTAAATCCATCACTTTTGAGTATAGCCAAAATATTTGGTGGAATATCAACTGATTTAAACTAACTACTAACCGTTCTGTGCACATTCTTTCAATTGTCCAGAGCTTTAACACTACATAAATTTAAGGATTTGGATTTCAGTTGAACAATAATCAATCAGCCGAATCCAAATCCTGATAAAAGTGCTTATTTTCAAACAAATCCCAAACCAGATCCTGGATTCAGTATATCTGTTCTATAAACAGTTAAATGTGGCTTTGCTTTCTACCAGAGCCCTCTTGTGGGTGCCAGATATCATTTGCTTTAAAGGTGATATTTCCAACTCAGAAAAGTTATAGATTTTTACAGAATACTTGACCATCCAGAAACATTTGTATTTTGGGGAAACTACACTATATATATCTAATCTATTACCCTGCACAATTGGGGAACAAACAAGCTTCCAATGCTTGATTGGTCGACATCTAAGAATGCTGTGCTTTTGAAAAGATAAATATAATCCCCAGGATAAAGGGTCTGTAAATGATTACAGCACAGGGAGTAGGGATGTAGCGAACGTCGGAAAAAAAGTTCGCGAACATATTCGCGAACTTGCGCAAAATTGCGAGCGGTTCGCGAACGGTTCGCGAACCCCATAGACTTCAATGGGAAGGCGAACTTTAACATCTACAAAAGACATTTCTGGCCAGAAAAATGATTTTAAAGTTGTTTAAAGGGTGCAACGACCTGGACAGTGGCATGCCAGAGGGGGATCAAGGGCAAAAATGTATCTGAAAAATCTGCCTGTGTGTGCTTGGAAGAGATAGTGTAGGGGGAGAGCTGTTAGTGATTTCAGGGACAGATGATAGTAAGTTTGCTGGCTAGTAATCTGCTTGATACTGCTCTGTATTGGAACAAAAAAATAAATAAAAGCAGTCCTTACAAGGACTACTGTTATTGCAGCAGTCAGCAGATGAGATCAGAAGCAGGACAGCTGCCCACTGCAGCTACATACAGAGCACTGCAGTAGAAGGTAGATTACTAGCCAGCAAAGCTACCTAAGCTTAAATGTCCCTCAAACCCCTGCAGACTTCTGTCCCTCCAATAACAGAGCAGTATCAAAACGATTACTAGCCAGCAAACTTTCAACTGTCCCTGAAATCACTAACAGGCAGCAGCTCTCTCCCTACACTATCTCTTCAGCACACACAGGCAGAGTGAAAAAAAGCTGCAGGGCTTCGGTTTTTATAGGGAAGGGGAGTGGTCCAAGGGAGAGCTTCCTGATTGGCTGCCATGTACCTGCTGGTCTGGGGTGAGAGGGCAAAAAAAAGCGCCAACAATGGCGAACCCAAAATGGCGAACGTCGCGCGACGTTCGCGAACTTCCGGCGAGCGCGAACACCCGATGTTCGCGCGAACAAGTTCGCCGGCGAACAGTTCGCGACATCTCTAACAGGGAGTACCTTTAAGCCTTTTTGGAGAAAATACATATTTCTATCAATGCATTTTCACATAAACAAACATACAGGTAAACCTCATAAATAGCAGCAGGATTTTAGAGAAGACGTTTTCTTCCCAATAAAGCTAAAAAGAAAATCAGGACAGAAGACTGGCCTATAACAAAATAACAGTTGTAAGACTCGCAGAGCTGCTTCGGTCAGAACGGTAAGCCACCTAGCCAATCTATGAATTCCACTTGAGAATATAAACCCTGTTGGTTTGATGAATTAGATGATTGATTTTTGTTTATTTAATTCAAAGTGCCTCTGTATATCTTAGGTTGGTCAGCAGAGGTCAGTTGGGACACACAGAGATTTAATTATTTAGAGGAGGTCTCAAACCTTCAGTTATATATGACATTGGAAGGTACAGCTGGACTGGATATCTTAAGGGGCAGATTTATTAAGGGTCGAATTCAAATTTTCTAAATTTTTTATGGTCAAAACTGTCACAACTTAACTAAGGAATTAGCCAAAATTGATTCAGGTTTTTTTTTAAAAAATTCTAATTTGATTTTTGAGATTTATCAAAACTGTCACAAATTAACTAGGGAATTAACTAAATTCAGGTTTTTAAAAAAATTCTAATTTGATTTTCGAGATTTATCATACTCTGACTATTCACCACCTAAAACCTGCCAAATTACTGTATAAATCAATGGGAGAGGTCCAGGTATCAATTTGGTGATGTTTGTAGCCTTCCTGACATTCCAGTTTTTTCAGAAGAAATTAGAGTTCGAGTTTTCAGATTGATAAAATTAGCCCAAGTTTTAACAATTCGATTTTTTTAATAAATTTGACCCAATCAAATTTCGAATTCAATCGAACTCAAGGGAGTTTAAAAAACTCCCATGAATTCGAAATTCGATCCTTGATAAATGTGTGTCCCCATGTGCATGTGTTCTAGTCTGGACTAGAATGGAAAAAAATGATTTGTACAGATAAATCTACTGCTTACTAAACATAGATTTGCCCACAAGAAACAGAAGATTGACACCTGCAAGTAGGTTATAGCCAGAGACAGAGAGATAAATAGATAAACAGATAGTTTGATAGATAGATGATAGATAGATAGATAGATAGATAGATAGATAGATAGATAGATAGATAGATAGATAGATAGATAGATAGATAGATAGATACTGTAGCAGATAGCTACTGTAGATAGATAGATAGATAGATAGATAGATAGATAGATAGATAGATAGATAGATAGATAGATGATAGATAGATAGATAGATAGATAGATAGATAGATAGATAGATAGATAGATGATAGATAGATAGATAATAGACAGAAGATAGATATATAGATAAATAAATAGATGATAGATAGATAGATAGATAGATAGATAGATAGATAGATAGATAGATGATAGATAGATAGATAGATAGATGATAGATAGATAGATAGATAGATAGATAGATAGATAGATAGATAATAGACAGAAGATAGATATATAGATAAATAAATTTGCCCACAAGAGACAGAAGATTGACACCTGCAAGTAGCTGATAGCCAGAGACAGACAGATAAATAGATAAACCATAGATTGATAGATAGATAGATATATAGACAGATAGATAGATAGATAGATAGATAGATAGATAGATAGATAGATAGATAGATAAAAAACTCCCATGAATTCGAAATTCGATCCTTGATAAATGTGTGTCCCCATGTGCATGTGTTCTAGTCTGGACTAGAATGGAAAAAAATGATTTGTACAGATAAATCTACTGCTTACTAAACATAGATTTGCCCACAAGAAACAGAAGATTGACACCTGCAAGTAGGTTATAGCCAGAGACAGAGAGATAAATAGATAAACAGATAGTTTGATAGATAGATGATAGATAGATAGATAGATAGATAGATAGATAGATAGATAGATAGATAGATAGATAGATAGATACTGTAGCAGATAGCTACTGTAGATAGATAGATAGATAGATAGATAGATAGATAGATAGATAGATAGATAGATAGATAGATAGATGATAGATAGATAGATAGATAGATAGATGATAGATAGATAGATAGATAATAGACAGAAGATAGATATATAGATAAATAAATAGATGATAGATAGATAGATAGATAGATAGATAGATAGATAGATAGATAGATAGATAGATAGATAGATAGATAGATAGATAATAGACAGAAGATAGATATATAGATAAATAAATTTACCCACAAGAGACAGAAGATTGACACCGGACAAGTAGCTCATAGTCAGAGACAAACAGATAAATAGATAAACCATAGATTGATAGATAGATAGATATATAGACAGATAGATAGATAGATACTGTAGCAGATAGATACTGTAGATAGATAGATAGATAGATAGATAGATAGATAGATAGATAGATAGATAGATAGATGATAGATAGATAGATAGATAGATAGATAGATAGATAGATAGATAGATAGATACTGTAGCAGATAGATACTGTAGATAGATAGATAGATAGATAGATAGATAGATAGATAGATAGATAGATAGATAGATAAATAGATGATAGATAGATAGATAGATAGATAGATAGATAGATGATAGATAGATAGATAGATAGATAGATAGATAGATAGATAATAGACATAAGCTAGATATATAGATAAATACATAGATGATAGATAGATAGATAGATAGATAGATAGAAGATAGATAGATAGATAGATAGATAGATAGATAGATAGATAGATAGATAGATAGATAGATAGATGATAGCTAGATGATAGATAGATAGATAGATAGATAGATAGATAGATAGATAGATAGATAGATAGATAGATAGATGATAGATAGATAATAGATAGATAGATAGATAGATAGATGATAGATAGATAGATAGATAGATAGATAGATAGATAGATAGATAGATAGATAGATAGATAGATAGATAGATAGATGTGGAATCTTCCTCTGGCAAACTGGTTAGCTCTTTTTTCATCCTACATTTTCTTAACAGCATCTTATTTTCTTAAAATAACTATTATGTATTTAAATGTTACATGGAGGGGTGAGTTTTCAAGTTCACTTATTACTTCTTTTAGGCTTTCTATAACTTCTAGGTGAATTTTACATATTTACACACTGAAAAGTGTAGAAATGAATAAAACAGCCAAATTGTTTTGCTCATCTCTGTGTGTGGGTTAACATGATGTTATAGCTCCCAAATTTTCTTGAAAGGCAGAGTGGGTGTTCAAACATAATGAAAACATTTGAGTAATCTGAATTGGAAATGTGATGTTTGCCAATGAAGTGAAATCGGGAGCAGTTGTTTAATTTGACAGATATAATAGAACTTATGTGGGGAACAATAAAATGTCAGTGCTGCAAATAGACTGGGGGACAGGTGAAAAATTCCCACTGGCTACACACATGCCAACAACACTTGCCTTGCTCTGGAAATAACCTCACATGAATGGAATGCAGTAAAGAATATCCAGTGGTATGATCTTTTTAAAATACAATGAGATTGTGCTAAAATTGCTTAGTGCTTTAAGGACTACGAGGAGACTCCATCAAGTTTCAATAATCCGCATGTCCTAGATTGAATATTTTGCTTACTTTCCAGTAGATACCTAGTGTGCTGCAATTCATTGTACTGACAGGGTTAAATGAAATCACTTCAGCAGCCACTTAATGATTTTTGGCCAGTGTCCGAGAGAGAAGATGCAGGGCTATAAATAGCCATGTACTGATTATATATCATGATGTGAGAAGCCTCTTGCCGTTCTATCCCCGGAAAATGATCCTTGAATCAGCCCTCATTGTCCAGTCACGTAAATACTGTATCATTTTTCTCAAAAGTCTTATCTCTCCTCTAGTATTTTTGACACTCCGATGGCATCTGTTTTATGCTAGATGCAAACTTTTTATGCTTAAGTCTAACAACGGGTGGTAAGCCACGAAGTGAAGTTTGAGAGGTTTTGCATGATAGGGAAAGAACTCCTTATTTAACATAAAACAAATCCCCATTTTTCCCATTATTACAGATCTTAGATGGTCGGGATATGCAGCAGTATAAGTACAGGTGGAATTATCACTAGAAAAAGTATGGAATTTCTACTGAAATAATATTTTCTCAATAAATCTCAACTGATTCATAAATGTATGACAATGGCACATGGTGGCGTATTCTTTAACAGCATAGTTCAGCCAGTGAAAAATGGCCGAAAACCATAATTGCTGTCTCCCGTTCACTTGAAAGGAAAACATATTGAAACATTGATACTGACACTTTTCAATGTAAAGAAGAAATAATGGATTATTTAAAAAGACTGTGGGAAGATGTGAATCTACCCCAGTCTGGTTGGGGTCTGCATCTCACCCTGGATTAAGAATTCAGCACAAGGTGCAGCTTGAGGATTTGGGGAGTGCAGGGCAGCCCTGCCCTTTCCGCCTGCCAATCTGGCCTCTGTCAATCTCTAACTTGCACATCATTCATTGTGGACAGGTAGATGGGAACCTAAGCATCAACCCCTGCCCACCCATCATGAACACAAACTGCCATACACAGTAACTGCTGTCTTCATGGCTTAGCCGCAGGTCTCTGTGCTCTTTAAGGGAGCACAAAGATTTGCAGCAATACAACAACGGAGGAAATGATCCATTAGCCACTTTTTGCACTATGCCAATTAGGCTAAGGAAGGGTTAAAATAAACATTTATTTCCCCTTAATTAATCATGTGACCTAAAGTTATGTGATTATAAGAGTTTGGATTTAGGTCAGCCAGGCACTTGGACTACTGCCTAAAAACGAATGGATTTCGTCGAAAACGGAAACTTTTTCATGTTGTCATACAATAACTACGACTTTTTCGTATAAAAGTCAGCGTCAAAAACACCTGAAAACCTCTAGAACCACGAAGCAAAGAAAGATCTTCTAGTTGTAAAAGGGACATCTACCATTGACTTCCTGAAATAGTTGCACTCTTTTTTCTGCAACTTTTTGGATTTTTGGCCTCTGAAAGCCAAGTTCGAAAAAGTTGCGGCTTAATAAATCATCCCTTCAGTGTTTATTCACACTTGTGTAATCAAAAATTTGCTAATATAAAAATTATTTGCTCAAGAAAAAATTGTGAATTGACCTTGTTTCATTAACTTACATTATCATTACCACACAAACAGTGACTAATGCTCCTGCAGTATTTATTTAGATGACTTTTATTACATCCCAGAACATTTACTGTTAAACCCTTCCTTGGAAAAGACATGAGCCAATTTGCTAAATATCAAACTGGTAAATTCAGTGGGATTTCCAGCAGTTAAATAGAAGATTAACAATTTGGAAAAAACATTCTTCCCTGCCATAACTAATCATTGCAAAGTGGAAAAGATGTTAACAAATGTAAACCATTACTAAAAAATATTTTTCTCTCCTGTCTGTAAATACATTCAAAGAATTATTATGTCCTCTTGCAAATGCCTTTTTTTTTGTTATTTGTATTATTCAATTGTCCTAATCAGTTTAGTTGCATGCTTTTGGACATTTTCCAGCTCAGTACATTGTTGAAGTGTTGGAGTGTTAAGCTGATACAAAAGAAAGGAAATGAGCAATACAATTGATCAGCTTGTGGGGCAATAAATCAATATTGTTCGTTTGGTCAAACACTTGGATGGCCAAACTGCTCTGAAAGAAGTGTGGTTTTTTTATGTTCTTGGCTAGGCAATGACTTCATATGTTTGGTAATGCAAATGGAAAACTTCGTTTTCTGTTTGGATGAGATGAGTAATTGTCTATGTGACTGCACCAAAATGCAGTAGTTGAATACTTAGAGAGGTTCAAAGATGGCAGGTTTCCTTTGTTTTCTTTCCTACCTTATGTGGGTCAGAGGACTCACATGGATGAGTTGAACATGTTGGACAGTTGTCTTTTTCTTGTCAAATTAACTGTGCAACAAAATGTTTGTAACATACACTCCAACAGGGAAAGAACCTTAAAGTAACTTTTAGTATGCCGTAGAGAGTGATATTCTGAGGTAGTTTGCAATAGGGGTTTTTTGATTTATTTAGCTTTTCTTCCAGCAGTTTCAGCTGTTTGCTAGGATCTAAGTTACCCTTGCAACTATGCATTGATGGGAATAATAGATTGGGATATGAATGGGAGAGGGACTGAATACAAAAATAAATAATAAGAAGTAGTAATAACAATTAATTTGCAGCATTTCTGAGCATTTATTCGGCAGGAGCGAATTTGCGTCGAATTTCCGCGTTTCGCAGCCAGCGACAATTCTGATGCAGGTGACAATTAGTAGGCGCCCACTGACTTTAATGCACATCAAAATAAATTATTTTGACACTGTTCGCAATTTTTTTGCTGTTTCGTGAATTTTTCGGTGAACGAAACGGGAGAAATTTGCCCATCACTGCTGAGCATTTGTTTTTTAGATGGGGTCAGTGGCCCCCATTTGAAAGCTTGAAAGAAGACGGCAAATAACTAAAATAGCTATAAAAAATAGATAATGAAGGCCAATAGAAAAGTTGCATAGACTATTCTATAACATAATAAAAGTTAACTTTCAGAAATGGAGACAGGGCAATGATCCATCGTGCGGCGCTCCCTGGATATCTCCTATAGAAGGCAGGGATGCAAAATCGAGCGCCGCACAATGGATCGTCGCCCTTTCGCCATTTCTGAAGAAAAGCAGAGGATCGGGAAGCAATTTCTTAATAAAAACTTTGCAAATTAAAAAGTTAAAACTGTCTTGGTGTTTTTTATTCGTTAAGTAGAAACATTTTTTTTAATTTATGTTACTGGTCTTTTAAAGGTGAACCACTCCTTGACTACCCTACTACTACTAATTTAGTGTTCTACAGTTCTATGCATTTAGTATGATCTTCGCTATATCACAGAGATATTGTTATGAATGTGAACTTTCGTTTTTTAAAATGCCTACTTGCATGTTTGTTTATATAATGTTTGTTTATATAACCAGTTCTGCGCAATATGCTGGTGCTCTAAAAATACATGTTTATAATAATAATAACCTTGTTGTTTATATATAGGAATCCATTTGCCCCCTATTGTAAGCCTGCATAGTTAATTACTAAGGAAGTAATAAAAAAGAAAGACAAAAAAAATAACAATATTTCCATCAATCCAGTATGAACAAGAGTCTGAAATACACCTTTGTCACACTGAGAATTATAATAATGTGGGAATATTTGTTTCTATGCATTTACATATATACGTACACATGCGGTTAGAATTCATACACAAACATACATAACCACATATGTGGGTATATATACACAAACACACATTAACTGTATATTGCCTTGCACATCTTTATAGACAGAAGTAAAAAAAAAACAAATGAAAAGAAAAATCTATAGATACTATGGACTTACAAAGAAGCTCTGAGAATTCCCTTAATAGTTTATTTTGTTTTCATAAAGTTCTGCAAAACAGCTACGTTAGAATTTTATGTGACAGCATTGATTTTATGCTTTCTTTTCTGTTTTTTTTTACCTTTTCTTTTTCTTTCACCTTCTTCTTCTAAACTACACCTTGTTATCTTTTCTTTGGTAATTGGCGACTCGTAATGACTTTGGCAATTTAGCGTGTTCTTGTAGACACTTCTCTCATTCCCCTTGATAGCTGGAGTCAGGAGAGAGGGCTTGTCTGTCAATCTCATCAGTCTGTCAGCGCCTTTGATTGACAGCTTCTGGTCTCTCGATGGAGACCATTTTCCGAGCCCCGTTCTGTTCTGCGTATTTCTGTTGTTTTTGCCTTTTCTCCCTTCTCAGATAATATTTGCGTGGGGGGGATGCAGTTCACTTTATAATCTGCATTTAAATCTGAATTGATACAAGGCCATCCTCTAAGAAATGATCACAACGTCTTGTTAGTTTGCATCAAGAAAAGACCCCAGAGGTTTTCTTAAGCTATGATTCTATTGTCGGTGAGTGACCTCCACGAACACCTAAGCTCTCATCTCCTGGCCCCAAATCCCTATTAATTTCACTCTGGAAAACATAACATGCTTGTCCAAGAGTCCTTGAACAAGGCATCAAACCAAAACCCTAGCTGTCTTGTCCATTAATGTTTTTTTCTTCATTCCTTATTTAGGGGGAAAAACACACCTTAGCAGTTAACAATGCAGCAAATTGGTCTCTTGATGGCTGAGATGTTTGTATTAACAGTTTCTTTATTTCCACTATTGAATCATGCACGCATTCTATTGTATCATGTAGTTTAATGATATTGCTAAGGTATGTGAGAAAAAATTATGGTTCACTTAAAATCCATATTGTATACATTTTGAATAAATAATAGCATATATATATATAAACACACCCATACACTGTATGTGTATATATATATATATATATATATATATATATATATATATATATATATATATATATATATTATATATATTAATATATACACTGTAAATATACCCATACACTCTCTCTCACACACACACACACACACACATATATATATATATATATATATATATATATATGTATATATATATATATATAAATATCACATTAAAAATCAAAAAACAGTTTTTAGTATAAAATCAGAATTTTAAAAAAAACTAAATTTTTTTGGGAATTTACTATACCCCAAGGAATGGAAATAGTCAGAAACCCAAAGATTTTTTGACCTGCACTGGGTTTCTTGCAATAATCCAAAAATTCGTAAAATTCATATTTTTTAAGATTTTTCAGTTTTTCTCCCGCAAATCTTTTTTTCGGAAAAGTGTATTGATAAAAAAAAGCAAAAAACCCATGCGTATTTGGTTGGAGTTTTTCCCAGAAAATATTGAGAATAAATTCAGACTTTAATAAATGGGCCTCCCCATTAGGTTTAGGTGAATTTAGGCAGCTTAATTTTGCCAAAAATGTAGGCAGCTTCATTTTGCCAAAACTGGCGAAGAATAGAGTAGATAGGACTATACTAAAAAAATACTGTATATACTTGAGTATAAGCTTAGTTTTTCAGCATCCAAAATGTGCTAAAAAAGTCTACCTCGGCTTATACTCAAGTCAGTGGGCAGTTTCTGAGATTGCAGTCACTTTTAATCATTCCTATACCAACAGTTCGCTTTGGGAGAGACTGCTATATCACACAGCGCCCTCTGTTGGTTAAATGAAAGAATAACAGTGCGACCGCTGTTGGTTATATGAAAGAATAACAGTGACTGCAATATCACACAGCGCCATCTGTTGGTTATATGAAAGAATAACAGTGACTCCAATATTACACAGCACCCTCTGTTGGTTATATGAAAGAATAACAGTGCGCCCCCTGTTGGTTATATGAAAGAATAACAGTGACTGCAATATCACACAGTGCCATCTTTTGGTTATATGAAAGAATAACAGTGACTGCAATATCGCACAGTGCCCTGTGTTGGTTATATGAAGGATTAACAGTGATGGCAATATCACACAGCGCCCTCTGTTGGTTATACGAAAGATTAACAGTGATGGCAATATCACACAGCACCCTCTGCAAATGGTAGTGGGACAGTGTGACAATGCACACAGTAATCCGTTTGGCAATTCTCCATCAACTTTGCAAAGAAGTCCAGTTGATCACTGGGGGGGTCGCTTTGGCGGAATGTGCGCTGTTGGGAGACAGGGCTGTAGTTGTGACTAGGCTTATACTCGAGTCAATAAGTTTTCCCAGTTTTCGTAGGTAAAATTAGTCAAATTTTTTTCTAAGCCCCAAAAAATGCTGGCTTCTTTTCCATTTTCATGGGTGATAGGATGCAAAAGGACGAAAAAAATGTTTTGGGGTACCCTGCTTCCCCTTACTTTTCAGAACATATGGCACATAAACTATACTCATGGCACATGTGTAGGGCAATAAAACATCTCTATTTGCACTTATTAAGGTTCCCTGGGCTTGTGTAGTTTTATGTATTTGCTGTAACATATATGTCCATTCAAACTTTAAGTTCCCGCCGTATGCAAATTCCTCTTCACTAGTGCAACTTTGCTTTGCCTGGCGAATTTTTGCTAGCGCAACTTCGCTAGCTTTCGCTTCACTGAGCGCAATTTGCATTTTAATGAATTTGTGGAGCGCTGGCAAAAATTCACCCCAGGCAAAGTGTGGCAAAGCCATCGCTGGTACAACTCCACCGGTTAGTGAATTTGCCCCCTAATGTGGAAACCTACATAAGTAGATTCTAATAGATGGTCACTTTTCAAAATGTAAAACTACCATTTTATTCCCTTCTCTTTAAAAAATTGAGCTATACAATAAGAGACAGAACCCTTTCAAAGTATGGAGAAAAAAATAGGACTTATTTACTGTTGGTAGGGTAAGTGGTTTAACGCTGCTCCCAAGCTTTACCACTTGTGCCGTTGTCTATGGTTGGTGCTGCTGGCTCAAGGTGCAGAGAACATTCCTGAATATCCATGTTTATCGTCACAAGAAGTATACAGTAGTACCTGCTGCATTATGTATTCCACAAATGCCTTGCACATCCCATGATCCCATTTTTTGTGTTTGTACTTAAATTTCCAAGCACTGGTCTCATTGCTGCATATCACCCCATTCTACAGAATTAGTTCCATTTAAAGTGCAAGGAAAGGCTAAACTCAAAGATTAGTGCAGAGAAAGGTGTACATAATTACCGGGCAACAGTGGAGCAATTTCATTGAAGCATGGCTCCTTTCAAAAGATCTGTTGCTGATTCTTTCCAAAAACTAGAAAGTATAGTGATAACTTTGCCCAAAAATCATTGCGCCGGTCTCAAGACCAAGACTGCCACGCATGGTATACTTTTGTTTTTGTGCATGTGCACATCTTGTGTTTTATGAACGGCTTTCGTCCCCTGGAGTGCATGACACAGACAGGGAAAGTTTGTACATGCGCAGAGGAACAGAAAAGACGCGATTGGTGACGAGTTCCTGGTTAAAATGTCGGACGCAACCGGTACATGAAGGGGAAATCTACAAGGTGGAATAACTGTGCTTACAATAGGTATTTCAAAAAACAAAGTTAGCGACCTGGGAGAGACAAATCTAACAATTTAAATGGTGTATTAATTAAAAAAAATCTTACCTTGCCCTTTAAAGCAACTACAGGATTTTTTTAAATTTTTTAAAAGGGAGAAAATTTATTAGGTTGTAATTAATCTTTCCTTTGCACAGACTTTAACATTCATATTCAAATGGATTTTTACATTTTACTATGTCTTTAGTCATCTGTTTATCTTAAAAAAAATTGTACAGGACACAAACATTTAGGCGGGTATTTACTAAAACCGAATTTATCCCATTTTTTTATTAAAACAAAGTTGACCTTACTCCCATCCATGAATTTAAACTCATTTATCAAATAATCAAAAAGTCTGTGCGGGAGAAATCATGACAAAATCGAATGGTACGATTTTTTTCTAATGCGATGGCCGCATTTCTAGATTTTTTCAAGTTGTTGCCCGAAATTATTCAAGTGCAGATCATGATGTCAAAAAACATCTTCAAATTGTAAATGGGACATCTGCCATTGATTTCTACATGACCGCTTAAGATTTGGATTTTAAACATCTTTGGGGTATAATAAATGTCTAAAAATTTGAGCTTTTTTTTTCATCTAAAAATTTGAGTTTTCCCTCTAAAAAATTCAACCAGAAAACATAGGCCCCTAAGGTTTTGGCTTTAGGAAAACCTGAATCCAAAATGAAAGAAGACTAGAAATACCTACTGTATTTCCTAAAAAGGAAATAAAACAAGCACATTCTCCATGGATTTTATACCTCTTATGAGGGCTTCCGATTACATCCGACATTCTTACCTGAGGTATATTGCATATAAAAATGCTAATAATAGAGGTGAATGATAAGTGAGTGTGTTCTCTAAATTTATAACTCAAATGTGAAGCCAACTTGCTTGATCTTAAGTGCAACACCTACTAATCATTCTTTCAGCAAGGGAACCCCGTGTTGACATTTTAATTATGGCACCGTTCCTTCCTAGGCTCGCTGTTTTAATAAAGGGCCTTTTTGTTGCTTTAAATCTAAAATTAATTAAGTCAATGTACTCCTTGGTAGCATATGGATCATAGACAATGGACAAGAATGATACAAGATAATATAGTGTAAGTTAAGAAAGTTGCTTGACGACAAGATGACAATAAGTCAGTCAGAAAAAACGTTTCCTTCAGCAAATGTTGGATTAAAGCAGAGGATTGTTGATTTGTAAGGATATTGCAAGAAAATGCTAATTTCTTTGAAGCAAGGCATATATTTATCCAGGGAAATGGCAAACATCACCTCACCTTTCCACAGATCTTTGGTCTGTAACTAAAGGGTAGGATTTTCTGCCTCAGGAGTAATTGGGGCTAATTACAACTGATAAAGGCGAAACAAATCTTTGTTAAGGCTTAAAAGGGTAAAAATGGCTGTTGGGAGGATGAATGTTTCTGATAAATATGTAAATATATAATATTCAGTGTTGTTTTATTATACCTACCTCCCCTATATAAGGTCACCTTAATTTAACCCCACGAAATCTGTGAATAAAAATGTGCATATACAGTATGAGTTATCCATTTTATATGTTTTAAAGTTAACATAACATTTTAAATGTTATGGAATTTGTAAAGGTGTCCTGGGGATAACATTCTATTAAACAAATCTTTCAGATTAAAGCAGAAACTATTAGGGGGTAATTTTATCTGTTCGGGCTTTTTGGGGCAAAAACTTTAATTTTAAGTGGAAACAAAAAACTTGAATTTTTTAAGATTTATTATACCCCAATCCATCATCTCAGACATGTCGAGGTCCTGTATAAGTCAATGGGAGAGGCACCTATCCCAATTTGAAGATATTGTATCATGGTTTGCTCTGGGTTTAACCCTAAACTCTGAAAAATTTTTGGACAAAGAAAATCAATTAGGAAAAGACTTTTAACAAATCCATATGATTCAGTTTTTTTTTCCCCCCCCAAATCCTATTAATTTGTGTTTCAAATGAATAAATGGGGTCAATTCTGGCATGAGAGTTTGGTAGTTTTTTTTTTTTTTAAACAATTAGATAAATTTGGAGTTTAGTAAATAACCCCCTTAATGTGCTACTGGGGATTTTCTTCAGAAATGCTTATAGTTCTCAAATCTCAACATACAGAACCACCTTTAATACCCATATGTAGTACAAACATTATGTAGGTATATTGTCATCTGGTGTTTTACAATTTTTTAATAGATATATATACTGTACCAGCATTTAACACGCTTTAACAGTGACTATAAACCTATAATGCCTGTTATTCTTGGTTGGTGTCATTTGACCATGTGACAATCTACCTTTCAGTGTCCAAACAAATCCAGTCTATTAACCAGTTGGTAAATATGCAGATGTATAGAGGAAATACATCAGGCAGCTTGATGAACCGTTCAGTGTATTGACAGCTCCAAACACTTTTAAACACCTTAAAACTAAACCATAAATAATAAATAAAATCATACAAGCACATTTAGCAATAACGATTCCAGTCAGGAGGGAAACCATTAATACTCTACTCAGTGTAGTAGAGCAGTGATGCTCTAGGGCAGGGGTTCCTAACCTTTTTTTACCTGTGAGCCACATTCCAATGAAAAAAGAGTTGGGGAGCAACACAGGCATGGAAAAGTCCATTGGGTGCCAAATAAGGGCTGTGATTGGCTATTTGGTACCCCCTATGTGGAATGACAGCAAGGAGGCCAATGACAGGAGGCTCTACTTGGCACTATACTTAGTTTTTATGCAATTTAAACTTGCCTCCATGCCTGGAATTCAAAAATAAACCCCTGCTTTGATGACACTGGGAGCAACATCCAAGGGGTTGGAAAGCAACAAGTTGCTCACGGGCTACTGGTTGGGGATCACTGCTCTAGGGTATTGGTAGGTATTGTTTACTTGCCCTTTCATGTATCTGTGGGTGAGAAAGAGAAAACATAGTGGAAGACAGAAATAAAAGGAGGAAGAAGCAAAAAGAGAAAGATAGATAGATAGATAGATAGATAGATGATAGGTAGATAGATAGATAGATAGATAGATAGATAGATAGATAGATAGATAGATAGATAGATAGATGATAGATAGATAGATAGATAGATAGATAGATAGATAGATAGATAGATAGATAGATAGATAGATAGATAGATAGATAGATAGATACTGTATAATGTGCAATTTCCTTAAGGTAATCTTAGCTATCAATTGAATAATTCTTCAATTACAATAAAGACCTTTTTATAAAATTATGTCTTCAAGAGACCACGGATCAATATACTTTTTGAAATTTAGCCTAACAAGCCATGACAGTCATCCTCACTCTACTTTTACCAGAACAAGAAATTGCTAAAATTCTGAATTTTTCCATTTTCATTGGATAACAGCTGTGTTTTCCCCTTGCATATTTCTTTTAAATAACTCAAAATTTCTTTGCATGAAGATTAGTTCCCTCCATTGCTGAACATTTGTATTCAGGAAGATGTACTTATGGCATAACATACTGGTACGAGCATAGGTGGTGCTTTACATTTAGAAACATTCTTCTATTTTTAATTCAGTTCTATAAAAATATTTCAGTTAAATATTTAAATGACTAAAAAAATAAAACTTGAAAGGCCAATTTGAGCTTCACTTTCCTTTATGCTTTTGCTTGAGAATTTCTGTGAGCTTGCATATTACCATATGCTTAGTCATTAAGGGGTTAGTTGTAGCATATCCAAAAAGAACTCTTGGAGTTTACTTTAGGGATTTCCGAGCATGGATTTATATACTGGAATATTTCTGTCCTACCGTAAATTGCATGACAATGGCAGCCAAAAATAAATGGAATGACACTGTGGTCAATGCTGAATGGGTTTGGCAATTGGCCTCCGTAACTCAGCGATCACTGTTAGCATTGATCAGCATATTACATAGTAGCAGCAGAAATGAATCCCACTAGGTGAATAACTACAAATATGATTGCAGCAAGGGCAGATTAACCATTTATTGATGATGATGACGAAACCATTAAAACTTTAGTTATTTCAAAAAGCTATTTTTTGAACAAATGATGGGATGTGTTTGCTTCAAGTTCAAAGTCAATTTGTGTTTTATAATTGTTATGGCATTATTTATTCATACTGGGGCTCATTTAGAAAGAACAGTGTAATGAAAACTGTGTTTATTGGTTTCTTGATCTTTTAGCTATGTATTCAAATTCATCTAAACTAGACCACCATCTAGGTGGGGGTGGTATTTATCTCCCCATGTCATGATATATGTTTATAAACATACACACAAAGACTCTATCTATCTATCTATCTATCTATCTATCTATCTATCTATCTATCTATCTATCTATCTATCTATCTATCTATCTATCTACTGTATCTATGTTACAAGCCACCAGAGGATCCAATCCTATGTCTAATATATATATATATATATATATATATATATTAAAAACCAAGTTGCTTATGAGCATTAACATTATCATTGGCATAAAACAACTGCTCATATTTTTTTAAAGGCCCAGACATCTACTAACTCATTAAAAAAAGAAAAAATAAGAAGTTCTTAGGTTGAGGGTCAGATCCAGCTGGGGATTATTTAAATTCCAACTGAACTCTGGAGAAAACTCCAGCACCTGTGAACTGAAACCCCCACTCCATCTAAGGAAGTGAATAATTAAATCTTGTATTATTCCTGACATAGAAAAAATATAATATAGAAATAACAAACCGACCAACCAATAGTAGCATGGTGTTTGGTCTGTTTCTACCAAATGTCAATGTACTTTCTAATAACTGCAGGAGTCACTTACCCTCAAACATTTCATAATGTTCTACACTAACAAAACATGTTCTGCACCCAGTTAAACAACCTCCTAATAATGCCTCCCATATACTATTATACTAGTTAATTACCCAATTTAATGATTTTACATGAATTCCCTTTTACAAATAAAGAACAGCAGTGCCTGCTTTATACAAATCCTCCACTAAAATTTTCTTTGTATAAACACTTTTTCAAAATAATGCTTGAAACTCAGTTGGCTCCTACATCATTTATGTGAAAAATGTTCTTTTTTTTACCCTGTGAGAGTTCTTGGCCAGTGAAAGTTGAGTACTAGCCTCTCACGTAGTGCAGGTAGCTTTGTAAACTTCAAAGGTTTGTGTTGAACTCAAATCAGGTTTTTAGATGTTCTGCAAGATAGTATTTTCAGCTCTAAATATGTTTTATACGTTTCATTCTAATGTTAAAATGAGCTGCTTGAGAGAAGCTATACACAAAAGGTCTAAATATAATCTAACCTCATCCAATCCTGAATTGATTCCAACCATATCCATCACTGCTGATAAAACCCACAGGAAATCTGCTTCCTCCACTCAATACCAGGGTCTTAAAATGTCCTGAACAGACCATCCTTCTTCAGTAAGAAAGTAAGAAAATAATCTGATTATTTATACCCTCTTACGCCCTATCTCCCCCTGGACTGCATTACCAGAAAACAAATGTGAAGGTGTTCTTTTGGAAAGAGGGTCAGACACTAATAAATGCAAAAAAATGGGACATCTACGAAAGCCCTAGAGGATCAAGACTTCAATTACACGAATTGGTATCCAGTCTAAGATGCCACTTAGAGTTCTTATTTTTTATTTTAATTAATAGCCGCAGCTGGAAAGGATCCTTTTTCTGTATGGTCTTTTTTTCTGTTTGGGCAGACTTCACCCAGAGAGATAAATGGATCTCGAAACAGGTACATTTCTATCCTCAGCGTTAATCATTAGAGCTATTGAATATATAGTTACTGCTGAATTACTGGAGTGAATAATGGCTAGCACTAAAATTTAATGTATTATATAGATCAGAGCTAATTTCAGCCACATAACAATGTATGTTGAACATCAGCTAATATATTTTTCTCTCGTTGCTGTTAACTCTGTACAGATCATGATCTAAGAGCAAATAAGCTGAGAAGGGATTGTTTCATGTTGTTACCTACTATCTTTAATTTGTAGATAATTTTTTTTAACAAGTAATAATTGTATACCCCAATATATTTTATAAAGCAAAACTTGTAAAAGTCCCACAGTTCATATAAATGACAGTAAGAATACATACTATATATGGTGTCTGTTTCTATGTTTGGTGGACCAGGCATATAATTGGGGTGGTAACACGAGAAAACATTGCTGGTGATATAAAACCTTCTTACATCGTCGCAATCCAGTTCTGAAGCCAATGTAAGATTCAAAGGGTTAACACCACTTTCTTTCAAAAAAGCAAAGCCCATATTCATTCTCCAGGTATGCTGTGCAGTGTAACCCCTGGTGCCTCATTGTACCTATATTAAAAGGAATCCTTTTGAAATGATTGTGGGACTTAATTAGCTTCCTCTGCCCATGTTGTAAAATACAATGATAAATGAGCAAACAGAACTGTGGATCGTTATTCTTGTAGAGATGAGCTTATTAGCTGATTATGAATCATTAGCACAGTCTACAAGGGATTCCTTATCTAATTGCACTCTTCCTTTAGTATTCAGTGCTAAAAAATGTGATGGTTTAAACCAGGATGCTGAAATGATCAACTCCGTCACAAAAAGATAAAAGCAATCTGCAAGCCAAAAAATCCTACTGAAACTGTCGGTGCTGCTGAAATCAGCTGACTCTAAGATGTGCAAATGGGTCTGCTTGATGTCTACATGGCTAACTTTGACTTCATTTTGTTCTTCAATTTAATGCTACGGGGAACCCTGCTATTGTACATTATAAGTATACCTGCTATATAAGTTGAAGTGCTCTACTGGGTATTTTATTGGATACATCAATTTTTTTGCTTAATTATTCGGCTTTGTTACAATGCCACCAATTCATACTTTTATAATTTCAATGGGAATATAAACCATCTAGGTTTTATTAAATTAAAAAAAACATATTTGTATGAGTTTTTCTTTTTTCAATAATACATTTTTTTAATTTTATCTTTATAGGTTTTAAACCCTAGTCCCTTCTTTCCACGAAGGGCAACACTAAATATGCCTGCATGACTTTCCAGCTCCTGTTTATATAAAGGGAGGAAGCATGAATGAATTCAGACCATTTCTAAATGCCGGGACAAAACTAACAGGATAAAAAAGCTGCTCATACACAGCTCCCAGCGGTACTGCAGATATCAGTGAAAGCCAAGGTCAGTCAATATGGATAATCCAGGAATGCAAGTACCGTCAAAGGGAAATTTTGTTACACTCCTGCAATGCAACAGGAACATACTAATACTTTTTAATTTCCTCCCTCACAATCCACATTTAGCATCTAGCACATAGTTGTTTAATAATCCTATTGAAAAACTTTCTGCTACCACCCCACCTCACAATAGAAATTCCTCTACCGCACACCTATTTAAATCCATTATGTTACCTAGAAAGGAGTCAATCCTGATTACACAGTATGGTAATTGTTAATTTGTAGTGATGGGCGAATTTGCGCGTTTCGCTTCGCTGAAAAATTCACGAAATTCGCAAAACGGTGAAAAATTCGCGAAACAGCTCCGGCGTATCGTTTTTTACGCCGGTGCCCGTTTTTTTTTATGCCGGCGCCCGTTTTTTAATGCAGATGAATTTTTGCCGCGAATTTACAAGACATCAATTACACCGCTGTAACCACTGACATACATATATCATCTAAAGTACATATCAGTTTCCCAAACAGGGAATGGCAATGATAAGGTTTATTGTTCCATTTATTTTCAATTAGGCTGAAAATCTTGAATATTTTGATAAACCGGGAAAATAAAGGCAATTACCATTTGGAAGAATTTACAAAAGTTTTGGGAAGTACACAGATCTTAGGGGCGAATTTACTAAGCAACGAAAATTCGCCATCGACGGCTTCGCAGACAGTACAACACTTTGCCAGGTGAAAATTTGCTCAGACAACACTAATTCACTAACATGCAAAGTTGCGTCCAGGATGCCGAATGCTAACGAACTTGTGCTAGCATTAATTCGGCAAGCAGAGTGAAGTTGCGCTAGCGTTGGCTAATTTGCATACGGCGGGAAGTTAAAGTTGAATGGACGTATATGTTGCAGCATATACATTACACTACATAAGCCCAGGGAAGCTTAATAAAATAAAATAGAGTTGTTATAATGCCCTACCCATGAGCCCAGTGTATAGTTTATGTGCCATATGTTAGGAAATGTAGGGGGGAAGCCTGTTACCCCAAAAAAAACTTACGCTCTTTTGCAGCCTATCACCCTGAAAAAAAGAAAATACACCAGACAAATTCAAATAAATTTTTAGGAACTCCTATCTACTCTATTGCACTTCGCCTGATCTGAGGTGGCAAAGGCAAGTCTGGCGCAAGAGGTAACGTTCAGTAAAATCTGCATCTTAGTGAATTTGCACAGTTGCGTCCCTACGCTAGAGCACAACTTCGGCCTGGCAATTGAGTGCGAATGAGCGCCAGCATCAGTCTCTTTCACTAGCGAAGTTACGCCTGCGCCCGTTAATAAATTGTCGAAGTACCGAAATGATGACACGCTGACAAATTTGCCCCTTAAAGCGTTAGTCTCCCAATTCTAAAAATTTTTAAGCACAACAAATTTACCAACGTTACTGTATCCAAATTTTAAAAAGTGTTGTACAAGCGGTAAACAACTGTTCTTATTGTGCTGTGAAAATGGTGTTTATGCTGTAAAAAATGTTCTCTATATAGTCTTAAGACAAATTAGCATTTCAACATTTTTCACCAATATTTTTGTTAAGGAGGAGATATTTTGGTATAAAAAATGTCTGGCACAATGATGTGGGTACGATTATTCTCAAAAAGGTGATAAACCCACTTTTTAACAACATTTTTTGAAGCTTGACGATAATGGTGGAAAAATTACGGAAAATTGGTTTCATGATTTTTTCTGAAAAGTAAACCAGGGCAGTTTCACTCATCAACAGCAGTTGCCGTAAATGTTACTAATCAAATGAGTAGAAGTTGCTTAATAAAGGGTACTAAAATCAGTAGAAGTTCCTTAATGAAGTGCACATTCTTTACTAAAGGGTACTAAACTGTAGATGTATTTTACTAAAGGATACTAATCTGTAGAAGCGGAAGAACACCTTGCAGTTTTGTGACAGATGTTTTTGAAAGTTCTTGGAGGCTATTCCTCACACCAGCAACTTCTATTTCAATACACTGCATGGTGTTATGAGCACAGAACTCTTAGAATTAATAAATTTCTATGTAACATAACAATTCATAGGGTTGTGCTAAGGGGAGTTGGGAAATGATAGGAAATATTAAACTCAGCAGGTAAGAAGTATATCAAATAGAATCACAAAATCCAGTGTTTGGTCTGATAAGAAACAAGAGAAGGACTTTCACTGAAGGAGGAATGTAATCCACATTCAGATGCTATGAACATAAAGTATGAATATGGTATCGCTGTGTTCCATGTTAAGTTCCCATAGAATGTCATTTATCTTGGTCACAACAACCCCAAATATGAAGAACGGCTGAAATGAGTTTGTTGTCTAGAGCACAGCTAATAGATTAGGAATGTGAGAAACATAAATGTTAGTGGGTTATACACAATACATATGTTATGTAAAAATTCTAAAAATCGTTCGACTATTCGACCATTCGATAGTCGAAGTACTGTCTCTTTAAAAAAAACTTCGACCCCCTAGTTCGACCCCCTAGTTCGCCATCTAAAAGCTACCGAAGTCAATGTTAGCCTATGGGGAAGGTCCCCATAGGCTTGGCTAACTTTTTTTGATCGAAGGATATTCCTTTGATCGTTGGATTTAAATCCTTAGAATCGTTTCGATTCAAAGGATTTAATCGTTCGATTGTATTAAAATGAAACTAGGTTACTAGGTAACCATGTCTGTGTCTGTGTGCTTCCCCAGTCATTCCATAGCAACAATCCATATACTTTAAAATGCACTCATTGTTTTTTACCTTTGTTTTTAGTGTAAGACAATTGCTTATATTCACAAACAAGATGTACTGTAAGTGGAATAAATTGCTGGTTTTCATTAAACTGCTTTCAATTGCATAGGGCAGGTTCACCCAGTGGAGAGACATGGCTTACATGATAGCCAAGCATATGTTTCAACACAGCACAGAGATGTTTTGAAAATACACATTTTTGTTGTCTGCTCCAGTCTGTCAAATTTAATATTAGCCAAGGGCAACCATCATTTTAGACAATATAGACTGGCATTTCAAGAAACACTGTTCTTTGCTTTATTGCTGAGAACACTTTTATATGCATGCAATTGTGGTTTAGGCTTCATTTAGATTGGTAGAGCAAGGTGCAAATAAAACAGGTTTGCCTCTCACTGGAGCACAGCATTCTATATGCAGCCTTGAAAGTGCTTGTTAGTGCTGCATATATATGGGTAGGTGGTGGTCAAGACATATTTCCCCACCAGAGTATCGCTGCGAATATGGGACCCCAGTAACAGTATGGGACCTGTTATCCAGAATGCTCGGGACCTGGGGTTTTACCAGATAACAGATCTTTCCGTAATTTGGGTCTTCATGTTTTATGTCTACTAGAAATTATTTTAAACATTAAATAAACCCAATAGGCTGATTTTGCTTCCAATAAGGATTAATTATATCTTAGTTGGGATCAAGTACAAGCTACTGTTTTATTATTACAGGGAAAAAGGAAATCATTTTTAAAAATTTGGATTATTTGGATAAAATGGAGTCTATGGAAGACAGCCATTCCGTAATTCGGAGTTTTCTGGATATCGGGTTTCCCGATAAGAGATCCTATACTTATACTTTACACATATAGAGTAAGACAACTCTGCAGGCTACATTCTGCACTTTGGGCAAAAATATATAATATAGTTAACAGGCCTATATAATGACTGTTCTTGATGAGTAGGATAACAGAGGAATAGCTTTACATTTAATTATAATTAGAACAGATATATTTTGTAACAAAATATATGCTAAACATAACAGAGATAGAGGCTGTATAACTGTAAGAATAAACAGGGGGAAGTGAGGTCAGCTATGAAATATGGGTGCTATAAAACTACTGGGTTTTTATTAGTTTGAAATAGAAATACCACTAATTATTAAATTATTAGTGTTTTTAGCAATCTCTAGCATATTTACAAAAAAAAAACTTGAATGGAATATACTTGATCTCAATGAAAAGCATACTGTTCCCTTCCTTTTTAAAAAGTTAACTTAAAAAACCTTAATAAAATAGCTTGAAAGTTAAAAATGCCCCTCCCATGGTGTTTCAGCAGGCAATAAAAACTTCTTCTACAGGAGACCAACACAGACAGCAGTTGATAGATACTGCATGAGCAAAAGAGTAATTACATCATTACAGGGCTCAAAGGAACTAAACATCTTTTGACCTTGTGGTATCACAGAGCAAAATGGCTTCTAATGATTAAAGTAGGTGTGAAAGGAGACAGAGCCACAGACAAGGAGCTAATGATGAGCTTCTCACTCTACTGGCATAACATGCACTGGGGGCGATGACCTCCCTCTAAAAGACATTAGACTAAGGTTACTAGATCATTTGAAATATCACTTATAATAAATACAAGTTGCAGGGCTGCAACAATACAGCCCTTCTGGCTGGATGCTTTAAATGTATTCCTGATTTTTGTTGTTAAATCTCTTTTTATTAAGTTTTAAATATCAAAAAGTATCAGGGGTACAGAAGATGAAGAAGGGGGGGATACAAAGAAAAAGACAAAATGAAAGAAAAAAAGTTTTCCACACCTACAAGAAAATGTTTTTCAACAATATTTAACAGGATATTACATAAGCCTTTGTGTTACATGACAGATATGTAAATTGTAAGTTACTCATATAGTTGAACAAAATGTTTTTAATATTATCCAAGAAATAAATAACAATAACAATATTGCTATACATTCATTTATTTCTTTCCATATAAGAAATATTCCTGATTTTTGATATGGCAACATCACATTAGAATCTTGTGAGTGCAATATATTTGAGAATTTTCCCAAAAAAGACTATATGGTGATTAAAAAGAAGTTTAATTATCTTCATTATTTTTTTTAAGATGTATACTATATACCTAGTTTCATTTTAATACAGTAGGTTTATAAAGGGGGTTATTTACTAAACTCAGTTTTATTTCTGGTCATTTTTTTGGGCAAAAATTTATTTATTATACCCCGAAACTGCAAAAAGTCTGAATCCAAAAATCCGCTATCTCAAACCTGTCGAGCTCATGTATAAGTCAATGGGAGATGTCCATTTCACAATTTGAAGACATCTTGATTTACACTGGGTTTTGTCTGATAATCAGAAAAATTTGTGGTTTTCAGACGATTAAAATCTGAAAAATTTGTACTATTCAAGTTGTCTCTCAATTTTATCGAGTCTTTTCCTGAAACAAATTTTTTATTTGAGTTATTTTATTAAAAAATAAGGCAAAATCGTGGATGGGAGTTTGGTCATTAAAATTCTGTGAAAAATTCAAGAAAAATTATTTAGTAAATAACCCCTAAATGTTACTGAATATTAACGCAAGATAACGTCTTACACCAGAATGCATTTTAAGCAATGCTTATTTAGTATATACAAAGATAAGACTTATAATAAAGAGATATCTGAGATATTAGGGTCTCCAAGTATAGAGTGATTACTCACCATGAAAGGGAAGTGGCCCAGGTGCACCGCCCTGAGCCCTCAGCATGGGGAATGGACAAACAGAAAAACCTTTGGTAGCAGACTGTCAAGACCACCGGGAGCGCGAGGAGTCGCGTCTGCTCCCGGCGGCGAAGAATCCAAGATGGCGGCGCCCAGGCAACCCACGTGGGTTCCGACGCCGGCGCAGTGACGCCAGCACGGCGTGCCGGTCGCAGGCGCGCTGACGCTGGCGCAAGGGCGCCAAATTCAAACATAAAAGGATGCCTGAGGCGCCAAGATGGCGCCCGAAAATAGGATTCCGTTCCCTAAAAGTTTCCTGGGTTCCCTTGCTGTTTTCCCTGCTTATATCTGCCTGATTCCTTGTTGTGACCCCTTGCCTGGACCTGGACTTCGCTGATACTCTGCCTGCTATAGACCCCTGCCTGAACTTGGACTTTGTTTGTATTCCGCCTGCCTTTTGACCTGTGCCTGGACCTTGTTTATTCTCTGCCGTACCCCTGGTTACCACGACCCTGATCCCTCCTGAGGGGCTTCCTCCTAGATCCGGACTACTCCCCAGAGGGGGCTCCCGGCTCCCTGACATTATTTTCGGGCCATGGATCCTTCTGAGGAAGCCACGCCTGATGTCGGACGAGCGCTCCGCGGACTGGCATCCCGCATGGAGGACTACGAAAACCAGCAGGTTCGCATTGGGCAAGCACTCGATATCCTGCTTGCTCGAGTGCCCTCTGCGCCCTCCGCTGCTTTACCTACTGGAAATCCCCCCATGGCGGCAACCTCTACGAACGCAAGCTACCCGACAGGTGAGCCTCGCATTCCACCTCCCCTTCGCTTCAGTGGGGACCCACAAGCCTGCAGGGGATTTGCCACACAGTGCCAAATTCAATTTGAATTCCAGCCCACGCAGTTTCCAAGTGAGCGTTCCAAGGTGGGGTATGTGATGTCTCGATTGGAAGGCAAGCCACTGGAGTGGGCAACGTCTCTTTGGGAGAAGAATTCCCCGGTGACTTATGCTGTTAAAGATTTTCTCCAAGCTTTTCGCATAGTCTTTGATGCTCCAGGTCGGGTCACGAACGCCCCTGCCCGTCTCTTGCAGTGTCAATGAGTACGCTATAGACTTCCGAACATTGATGGCGGAGACTTCCTGGTGTGATGACGCTTACAAGGCCGTATACTACCAAGGCCTATCCATCCGCATCAAATACGATCTCGTCTCCAGAGAGACTCCTGACACCCTGGAAGGACTGATCGCTCTATCTATTAAGGTGGACACCCGCCTCAGAGAACACCAGGTGGAGAAAGAGCGCAGCAGACGATTTTCTCCTACGTTGGCCCCTCACTTTCAAAGGCCTATTCTGCAGGCTCCCGCTGTCCCTGTGACTCATGTGTCCACGTCTCCCCGGGAGGAACCTATGCAAGTAGGAAAAGCTCGCCTCTCCGAGCAGGAAAGACTCCGAAGACGCATGGCAGGTCTCTGTTTGTACTGTGGTGGGCATTCCCATTTTGCCAACGCCTGTCCTGCCAAGGCCAAGAGTTTTGTACCCCGAGGTATGTCTCAGGTTTCTCATGTAGGGGGCATCACTCGGGGGCCTCAGGAGAAGTATCAAGAAAATTCACGCAGACTTCTCCTTCCCTTGCAGATTCACCTGGCAAGTAAAACTATCTTCGAAAGGGCCTTCCTCGACTCCGGAGCGGATGGCAATTTCATGGACGCCTTCTTTGCCGAACGCATGAAGATTCCCCTGCTCCCATTGTCTTCACCCCTGCGAATTACCGCCATAGATGACAAACCCCTGGAGTTTGAATTCGTCACAATGTTCACGGCGGAGCTATCTGTACAAGTTGGGGTGCTGCATCAAGAGAAACTTTCATTCTTCATCATCCCCTGTCCTTCTACTCCAGTAATATTGGGTCTTCCGTGGTTACGTCTGCATAACCCCACCATAGACTGGTCCACTGGGCAGATCTCTCGTTGGAGTTCTTTTTGCCTGCAACATTGCCTTCCGCCTAAACCCCTCGAGAAGGTGAATGTCTCCACTGCGGAACTAAAGACTTTGCCCTCCACTTACAAGGGATTTTCCGATGTGTTTTGTAAAAAGTCTGCAGAGTTCCTTCCCCCACATCGATCCTACGACTGTCCGGTTGAACTCCTGCCAGGAGCCATGCCCCCCAGAGGGCGCACTTACCCTCTCTCTCGTGCAGAGACTACCGCTATGAAGGAGTACATCCAAGAAAATCTCCAGCGGGGGTTTATCCGCCCTTCTACCTCTCCTGCAGGGGCTGGGTTCTTCTTCGTGGAGAAGAAGGACGGAGGCCTTCGGCCTTGTATAGACTATCGGGGCCTGAATAAGATCACCGTGAAAAACAGGTACCCCCTGCCCCTGATTGCCGAGCTCTTTGACCAGCTGAAAGGGGCAAAGATTTTCTCCAAGTTGGATCTCCGGGGGGCCTACAACCTCATCCGCATCCGGGAGGGTGACGAATGGAAGACGGCATTCAACACTCGGGATGGGCATTATGAATATCTTGTTATGCCCTTCGGCCTATGCAATGCCCCTGCCGTCTTCCAGGAGTTTGTTAATGATGTCTTCCGAGATCTCCTAGGAAGGTTCGTAGTCGTATATTTGGACGACATCCTGATCTTCTCCAAGGACCTTGAAAGTCATCACTCCCAGGTGAAGGAGGTACTCTCTCGTCTGAGGAAGAACTCTCTCTTCGCCAAGTTGGAGAAGTGTGTCTTCGAGGTATCCAAGATCCCCTTCCTAGGGTACATTATCTCTCCAGAGGGATTTGAGATGGACCCTGTGAAGTGTCGGCCATCCAGGAGTGGCCTCTCCCACTGAGTACGAAGGCAATCCAGAGATTCATCGGATTTGCTAATTATTATCGACAGTTCATCCGGGGGTTCTCTTCCCGCATCGCTCCTATCCTGGCCCTCATCCGGAAAGGGGGTAAACCCAGCTTGTGGCCTCCATCTGCCATAGAAGCCTTTCAGTCCTTGAAAGAGGCCCTCATGTCCGCTTCTGTTCTCCGACATCCCAATCCTGCACTACCCTTCTGCATCGAGGTTGATGCTTCTGAAGTCGGAGCCGGAGCTATCCTGTCTCAGAGACACTCCACTGATGGAAAATTGCACCCCTGTGCGTATTTCTCCAAGAAGTTCTCATCCGCAGAGCAGAACTATGATGTCGGAAATCGAGAACTCTTGGCAGTCAAGCTTGCCCTTGAAGAATGGCGTCACCTCCTGGAGGGCTCTGAAATTCCTGTCCAGATTTACACAGATCACAAGAATCTGGAGTTTATACAGTCTCTCAAGAGGCTAAATCCCAGACAAGCCAGGTGGGCCCTTTTCTTTTCCCGATTTAACTTTGTTTTGACTTATCGCCCAGGTTCCAAGAATCGGAAGGCCGACGCCTTGTCTCGTAGCTTCACTCCGGTGGACCGTGACCCTGAGAGGCAGGAACCAATCATTCCACCAGTCAAGATCATTGCCTCTCTGTATCCCCAATTTGCCGACCAGATCCTGGCTGGGCAGTCCTCGGCTCCTCAAAATACTCCGATTGGCATGGCCTTCGTCCCTCCGGAACTTCGCCTGGCCATCCTGCAACAAACCCACTGCTCCAGGCAAGCAGGACATCCTGGTCCAGCCAAGACCCTTGAACTCTTGAGGCGCCTAGTCTGGTGGCCTGATATCCGCAAGGATGTAAAGGACTTTGTGGCGGCTTGTAATGTCTGTGCCACTTCTAAGCCTAGCCATTCCCGCCCCAGCGGGTTGTTACAGCCTTTGCCGGTTCCCTCTCGTCTGTGGACGCACCTCTCTATGGACTTTATTGTCGAACTTCCTCCCTCCGGTGGGAATACTGTGATCTGGGTTGTCATAGACCGCTTCAGCAAAATGGCCCATTTCATCCCTTTGAGGAAGTTACCCTCTGCGGTGGAATTATCCCAACTCTTTATTAAGTACATCTTCCGCCTGCATGGTTTCCCGGTGGAGATTGTCTCCGACAGAGGCACCCAGTGCACCGCCAAGTTCTGGCGTTCCCTATGTAAAGACTTGGGAATAACCCTTCAATTTTCGTCCGCCTACCACCCGCAGACGAATGGGGCAGCTGAACGTGTGAACCAAGCCTTAGAACAGTTCCTGAGGAACCACGTGTCTCTTTGCCAGGACGATTGGTCTGACCTCCTCCCGTGGGCGGAGTTTGCTCATAATAATGCATGTCATTCCTCCACAGGGAGGTCTCCATTTATGGCGGTGTATGGACAGCACCCTCAAGCCTTTCCTCAGGACTTTGTGTTGTCGGATGTCCCGGCTGTAGATGATCTGGCAGCCCATATGTCTGCTATTTGGGCTGCAACCAAGTCTAACCTGGAGAAGAGTGCTCTAGTCCACAAGACTTTCGCGGATCGCCGTAGAAGGCCCTCTCCTCCCTACAAGGTGGGTGATTATGTTTGGCTTTCTTCCAGGAATATTCGCTTGAAGGTGCCATCTCCCAAGTTGGGTCCGAAGTTCCTGGGTCCGTTCCCCATCTTGGAGATAATTAACCCAGTAGCCATCAGACTTCAACTCCCACCAGAGATGAGAATCCCCAACGTGTTCCGCGTCTCCCTGGTGAAGCCCACCGTCTCCAACCGTTTCTCTGGTGTCCAATCTCCTCCTCCTGCCATCTCTGTGGAGGGTCAACAAGAATTCGAGGTGGAGAAAATTCTTGATTCCAGAATCTCCAGAGGGTCCCTTCAATACCTCATCCATTGGAAGGGCTTTGGCCACGAAGAATGCTCTTGGGAGGGACACCGTGATGTGCATGCTCCTCGTTTGGTAAGAGACTTCCACTCCAAGTTTCCCCAGAAACCAAGTCCCGGTGGTCCTGAGGCCCCCCGTGAGGGGGGGGGTACTGTCAAGACCGCCGGGAGCGCGAGGAGTCGCATCCGCTCCCGGCGGCGAAGAATCCAAGATGGCGGCGCCCAGGCAACCCACGTGGGTTCCGACGCCGGCGCAGTGACGCCAGCACGGCGCGCCGGTCGCAGGCGCGCTGACGCTGGCGCAAGGGCGCCAAATTCAAACATAAAAGGACGCCTGAGGCGCCAAAATGGCGCCCGAAAATAGGATTCCGTTCCCTAAAAGTTTCCTGGGTTCCCTTGCTGTTTTCCCTGCTTATATCTGCCTGATTCCTTGTTGTGACCCCTTGCCTGGACCTGGACTTCGCTGATACTCTGCCTGCTATAGACCCCTGCCTGAACTTGGACTTTGTTTGTATTCCGCCTGCCTTTTGACCTGTGCCTGGACCTTGTTTATTCTCTGCCGTACCCCTGGTTACCACGACCCTGATCCCTCCTGAGGGGCTTCCTCCTAGATCCGGACTACTCCCCAGAGGGGGCTCCCGGCTCCCTGACACAGACACTCAATAAAGGCAAACTTCCACCAGGCTAATAGTTCAAAGTGAAGAGAGTTTGTTGTGTCCACAGCCTTACTCATTTTGTGTCATAAACATTTTATCATAGGCCTAAGGCTCTGGACACTGAACTATTTGCCTGGTGGAAGTCTGCTTCATTGAGTGCCTGCTCCAAAAGGTTTTTCGTTTTATAATAAAGAGAACCCAAATATATAAATGGCTCAGTCACATGCTGGGTTTGAATGAGCTTATGACTGACTGCACATTCTGACCAAGGTCTAAGACAAGTTTATATAGCAAGATCTTCATTGACACTAAAATTAGTTCAGTTGGGAAGTACTTAAAATTAAAAAGTTTTCTTAAAATATTTGCGGGGTCTTTTTTTTTTAGACTGAAAACATGATTTAATTTATGGAAATCTTTTTCTTCCAGTTGTTTTTTTTTTTTTAAGTATGGGCTTCACCCCAATATTCACAAAGGCTCATTAATGAGTGCAAATGTTAGTGCAAAGTTCAATTTCAGACACAATTCACCATAGTTTTTTAAGCATTGTTTTTTCCCAGAATTCCAGTGAAATTCCAGCTACAAGGGAACATAATTGCACATGTAATTATGCATACAATTTTGATAAATCAGATGCAGTAGCTCTAAAAAATTCTGACTATGCCATTTCCAACACTCAACTTCAAAATATCTGTGTATGAGAACAGTCTGATTATTGATGCAGCCTGCTGTGCAAACACTGGAACTTCCACCAGTATTACTGAGCATCAATAGGCACATTTGTTTGTGATACACAACAGGAGATCATTGAAATCAACTGTGGGCATGCAAGGAGCGTGTTTGGATGCAAGCAACTTTAATGGTATCTATTTGTACAACCACAGTATCCATTTTAGTGCAACTGCAATTGAGCAATTGTAATGTAAATAGTCTCTATGGGATGTGGGCTCAAAACCATAACAGTACTAAGAAAGGGAATGGGGGCTTAGTAACCGCACAGATGTACACTGGTAAAGAATCTATTATCTGGAATGCTTGGGACCTTGGTTTTCCATATAACATTTTTGGATCACCATACCTTAAGTCATCTGAAATCATTTTAGCATTAAATAAACCCAGTAGGATAAATTGCCACCAAAATAGATTAATGGTTAATTAATGCTTGGTTAAAGGGATTCTGTCATGATTTTTATGATGTCGTTTTTATTTCTAAATGACACTGTTTACACTGCAAATAATTCACTCTACAATATAAAATTCCATTCCTGAAACAACAAGTGTATTTTTTTTACTTATAATATTTGGTGTGTAGGCAGCCATCTTAGGTAATTTTGCCTGTTCATGTGCTTTCAGAAAGAGACAGCACTTCAGGATGCAATTGCTTTCTGGCAGGCTGTTGTTTCTTCCACTCAATGTAACTGAATGTGCCCAGTGGGACCTGGCTTTTACTATTGAGTGTTGTTCTTAGATCTACCAGAGAGCTGTTATCTTGTGTTAGTGAGCTGCTATCTGGTTACCTTCCCATTTTTCTGTTGTTAGGCTGCCGTGAGGGAAAGGGAAGGGGGTGATATCACTCCAACTTGCAGGACAGCAGTAAAGAGTGACTGAAGTTTATCAGAGCACAAGTCACATGATTGGGGGCAGCTGGGAAACTGACAGTATGTCTAGCCCCATGTCATATTTCAAAATTAAATATAAAAATATCTGTCAGCTCTTTTGAAAAAAGGATTTCAGAGCAAAATTCTGCCGGAGCAGCACTATTAACTGATGTGTTTTGAAAAAAACTTTTTTTCCCCATGACAGTATCCCTTTTAGTACAAGGCACTATTTTATTATTATAAAGGAAAAGGACATTTTTAAAACTGAGATTTTTTTTATTAAGGTCATTTAGAGCCTTCTGGATATGGGGTTTCTGCATAACAGATCCTTTACCTGTATCTGTATTTTTACTGCAAAATTAATCTTGGAGCTGCATCCAATTAGCACATGTCCTGAAATATCTAACTAAACTTCCTTTCACGTTTAAAGGGGTGATGTTATCAGTCCCTATGTATGCACACAAGGGACAGACATCATACTGAGTGTTTTAATAGTTTTTAGTGGTTGTGGAATCAGTTTTATTTTCATCCTAAAGACTGGGGCTGAGGGAATCTCTAGATCCTTTGGTTATTGTTTCACGTCCCTTTACATAGGATACATTTAAGGGGCAGTAATTTCACTAAAAATAATTACTTTTTTACTGAGCACGAAGAATGGAAAAAAAGAATGCTAAAGGCAAACCCTTACTCAACAAAAGAGTTGAAGGAACATTTCTTCCTTGTTTCAGACATTTGCATGGGATCGTTTTTCCCCTCTTTATTTTAAGGAAAATTAGAACATTATTTTTAGTACATTGTCATTTGAGATAAAGTTGTAGTTGGGGGGCTATGTTAGTAATGTAGCTTATTTATAAAGAATTTCCTTTATAAATAATATTATTTGGTGAAACCATGTCTTGTTGCATCCAGACATTTACTACATTAACACATATTTACATTTTTTGCTTTTCAGGCCAACATATATTGATACAAAGACAACAGGTATTATTAATTTCCAGCACATTGAAATAGGCCAATGAATGGAAGCATAACAAGGATTCTAAGTGACTAAATATAATTTTCTATTACTCATAATCACACCAATGTGCATATAGAGTTAGTTGTTTTTTATGAAGTACGTCTGCTCTTAATCTGTTTTTTTTTTTTTTATACATATGTACATTCCCTGGATTGTAGCTCTTGGGAATATCTATTTTTAGGGATGTGTATTTAATATATGTTTCAAAACCTAAGTCCTTTTGAAGAACATTATTAATGCAGCTATAAATATACATGATGGGCCGATGTAGAGAATGTTGAGTTTTACTAGGAAACATTTACAAAGCTTTATCTAGGCAAGGTGATGTCCTTCACTAGAGGACAGTGCTTCACGGTTACCTCAGCATTTATGTCAAATCTAAGTCAGTCATTTGATTTCACTTTTATACATATGCTTAGACGCTCAGAAAATGACTCCATGTAGAGGAGGGGAGATGGATGTTGGCAAGGAGGTCATCTGCAAGGTGGGCAGTCTACACATATTTAGCATTTGTTTATTTTGATTTGTTTAACCCTGTCATGTGAAGGTTGCCCAAAGAGACGGCTCCATGCAAAGGACCTCTGGATAAACACACATAAGAAGAGAAAAAAAATACCAAGACACAACTGACCCATTTACCCTTTTTTTCTTACATGTCATGCTGCGTTACGACAGATCCTTTTACATTACTCCCCTGTACTATCACAGCTCACAAACGCATTAATTTGTCATTTTGTTTGCAATCGTCTTCTTGACTATGAACTGAATCAAGGCAATATTTATAAGCATCAGTGCCTACTGTGTTTACATCAATAGACCTAAATGGTGAAGACTACAGCTCCACTCTGTGCTTTTTTACAGTAAATTAATTGCAGTGGTACACCCATACTGAAAAGTCCTGTTTGTTCATTGGATCTAGTACAATGGGCTCTCACTAGTGGTTTATGACCTTTTGCTCCCTATTGAATAGAAGCACAGGTGTGGTCAAGGCTGACAGAATACAGATTATATCTCATTGTTGCACTATATGTTGCAGATTCAATGTGGCAGAAGTCACATTCAAACACAAATTTAGATCAGTGTTTCTGGCTCTTGCTTAGTGCACTTGGAGAGAAAAAATTGCAGAATGTATTTTGTATATGCCCTAGGTAGAACAATGATGACTTTTGGCCTCCTTGCATGCAGTATGTAAGCAGAATTGTACACTCCTGCACATATTTCTGTGAGGTTTTTGCTTCTCAGAGGTGTTTATGTGTTATATTATGTTTGAAGTTACTTGAACAAAACATAATCTATATTGCATATATAATGGTCATAGGGTATAACTAAAAAAATTCAATTGATTTGATGGGGACATTTATGCAGTTAAAATGTAATTTGTTTTGTGTGAAAATATTCTAAATGATAATACTGACCACATGTATGAACCCTCAGTTTTTCTTTACTCTAGTGAGTTGATTGTGTTGCCTGCATTAATGTGGCACAGGTTAAATTTGTTTGATGGTAAGGATGGTTCAGCTTTTGGCACAGACGGAATTAGAGGTTACTGTAAAACTAGGAGGACGGTTCCTGGTATTCCTTAATGGGTTCCTTGGTGTTCATCTTTAAGACCAAGGGCCTCTGTGAGGTGGCTAGTTCCACATGTCTTGCATAAAACTCTAAATACTTACCATGCTGGAGGCAATCAAGTGGGTGGTTATTGGTGCGATAATTGTGTACTTGTAATGAACCATTGCCATGGAGTTCGTTAACATTTAATTGTTATTTCAACCACTATGTGGCAATTATCAATAATTTCTTTAATAAAAATTGTGACTGCTTGCAATCAGTAAAGCTGTTACCATGTTCGTTCCATAAGGATTTTAAAGTGTCTCTGAGTATTCCTATGTCAGCAATAAGCATAGTGTAACAGCAGTCCATCACGTTGTTAAAAGATATCACATTTGGTCAGGATTAAATCTAGGGGCAGTTAAGGCACCTGGCTAGGGTACAACAATTTTAAGAATGGGGCAAAATTTCAGAAACTGTTGATTGTGCTTTATTATTATTTAGCTATCAATAATAGTTTTTTGTATATCCCTTTTCCTTTGTCACCAGTCAATAAGGACTAATGTGGTGGCATTGTGGTAGGGGGTGGGTGCCTTAGGTGCTAAAGCCTGGCTCTAAGCAAGGTATTCTACCTCTGGTCCATTACCAGGAAAGACAGTTTTCTCAATCATGATGTATTTTAATTGCAGTTAAAATCCTGTAATGGGTGTGGGTTTTACAGTTCTGGTCTCTAATCTTCAAGTATTATTTATAGCAAAGATGTTAGCACAATTTGTCCATAAAACTTTTGGCCTGTATTTCTTGATATGGCTGCTTGCAATTATAACCAATAAAAATTGTGGGAAAAAATGGACTGAATTTTAATGAAAGCATCAGCAGGCCCTTGGGCACATATGCAAATATTATGGACTAATTTACAGGCCTGGCGTGAAACCACTCAGCTGTGCTTCTTAGTCCTTCTCCTGCTACCTGTGAGATAACACCATTAACAGATAGGAGACAGCCCTTAAGATATAAAGTGTAAAACTTACAACACACTGCTTGGCTTGACTGGTACTGCAAATCTCATTTAGAGCACCAAAACGAAAGAGCTCCCCCAAAACGGAGAAAAGACAAAGAGAAAAAACAATGTTCATTTCCCTCCTGAAGTGAAATATGATAATAAGTCCTAAGCACAAATTAATCTGTTAGACCATATAGTATTGCATATTTAAAGGGGTAATCATGCTTAAATGTGTGTTGCCTTAGTCTAGGTCTAATACTAAAATCCCATGCAGCAACACTGAATAGCAATCATTTCAGGAAAAATTTACCCAATTTACAATCAGTGCAGCCCTTCTAATTGCATGTTTTAATGTAGCCTCCAATCATCAAATGATCTGGCAAACCAGATAGTTTCACTTGGCTAATCAACCTGTATATGGGACTGTCATTTGGAAGTTCTGAATGGCCATCATCCAAACTGTTAATCAATCCTTTCAATATAAGGCACCCTAGGTCAACGATCTCCATCACATGCAAGGGGAACATCTCTAGAGCTCACAATTTCTTGTGCAATGGGAGTGCAACTAAAACATTCAACTTTACATAGAAATAAAACTGCAGGATATAGTCATGCTCAGAAGTTTTCATGGCCCATATTAAAGGTTTTACATTAGGTTTGATCATTACATTTATTTTCCTGTTGAAATGTATAAGTACCAAGCCTAGAATTTCCATTTCAAGGGTATCCTTTGTCTATCCTTCCTGGTGTGATATTGTCAGATATACTGTATGTGAGATACTCTCTATGTCAATGAGCTATGTTCCAAGAAGGCGACTGAGGGAGACTATGGAGGTCATCAAAATGTAGCCTTATCTAAGACTATAAGGTGAGTTATAATTATTACTTGGCATACACAAGGAAACTTCTCAACTATCTATCAAGCTAATTTCAATTCTTCAAACCAATTGATATGAATGAAAAATATTTTTTTTTCCGAATAAATAGAAAATTCGACTACAGTTTTAAGTGATCACCAAAGACTACACTAAGTTAATATTATATCACAGATGCCCCACAAAATTGACTTCCAAACAGGCAAAATAAATGTTTTGCAGAATATGTATGTACAGTATATATATGACAGACTATATTATGAATACATCGGTGTGAAAAGTAAAAAAGGAAGGCTTTGTGCCAAAAAAGTCATATTGTCTGATTTTTTGCACATTGCGTTCTAATAGGTAAATGGCCCTTCTTGTCTCTGTCCCTTTTACCTGAACTTCAAGTGTACCATATAATTTTAACCCACTGCTCACCTACAGTTGCAACCTGTCAGGATTTGAAACAGACAATCTGTTTACACCAAGTTGGCTCTTCTTAGAACTCTGAAACCAGCAGAGAAAACAATTGATGTGAAATGAGACCAGTCAAAGGCCATGTGTTAGAGCCAAGCCCTCTGACATGAACCCCTCTGAAACACAGAAGCTCAAAAGGTGGCAACCCTATTCACCACTGCAATAACAAATGTTACTGAGTTAAGAAAGTGTGATTTCTTGTTCTTCTTGATATTTCAGCAATTAGATAACATACAGCTTTGTGTTATATCTATGGGACCCAGGGCATTTTGAAAGCCATGATGCTTTCAAGAAACAAAGCTGTGGCTAAAGCAACATTCTTGCCAACAGCTGCTCCCCATTGACTGATTCTAGCGCAGTCAGTAGGATATGACTTGAGAACCCCAAAGGAAAGGTTCTTGAGCAATGAATCCCTAATAGCATCAGCATCTTTTGCAGGCAGCTCATATTCCTTTCAAATCAATGGGGAACAGGTGCAGGAGGGGAAGAGTTTGAAGTTGTCTGAAGAGCGTGGCAATCAAAACTGCAGCATGCATCATCAGCCTTTCAGCTGTGATATGTACTTTAATGAGGGTACTTAATGAGGGAATGTGTTACAAGGTAGTAATGGAAGTACTTTGAGCTCTCAAACAGGAACTTGCATTACTGAACACTTTACCAAACAATAACACACTTGCACTCCTGAACTAGGTTGGTATGGCTACACCTTGCCCACCAAAGGAATGATGCCTCACAGTTGTTCCTGCTCTAACCACTGCCAAAATTACTATAGCACCTCCTTTAAAAACTTTTCACAACCAACACAGAATAAATGTGCAAAAGTACATTTTAACAGAACATTATAATCATCCAAGATACTATTTTCTTATGAAAGAGAATTTAAAAAAAAATATCTAAGTCCAAATGTTGCCTCCTCCTTTTAGACTAATCTAATCCCTTTAGATTAATTTCGTTGGATAGTAATGGATGCAGCAAATTTATTAACACAAAGTATGATCCAGAACAATTCAACAACTGTACATTTTTAGGCTAGGTATCTACGATAACAGATAACAAGATACAACCTAAAGTGATGGGCGGATTTGCGCCGTTTCGCTGAAAAATTCGTACGAAATTCACAAAACAGTGAAAAATTCCCGAAATGGCGCTGGTGTCTCGTTTTTGACGCGGCGCCCGTTTTTGATGCCAGCACCCATTTTTTGACGCTGGCGGGCGTTTTTGACGATTTTTTTCAGGCGCGCCTGGCGAATAAATTCGCCCATCACTAACAACCTAATATGCATAAAATGTGCTATAAACTGCCCTACCTCTAACCCTAGCTGAGCAAGTGGTAGTGTGTTTCCCAATCCTGTACACTAAGCTTTTCTTGCATACCTTTGAACCCCATGTGTCTTTTATGTCACCAGCTGTAATACACCCACTTGATAGTATTCACCCTGTTGCCATTATGGGACCCCATGGCACCACACTGTCCAACCAGCTCAACAAAATCCATAATGATAACAAGCTGCACTCTCACTACTTCCCAGGACCACCAACATTGCTGCAACTAATGGGGGAATGTAATATGTGCAAAGTCTTTTTAGAGACAAAATATTAAACGAAATTCCGGAGCAGGTGTTAATTCTAAACTTTTGCTTAGCGCTAATGCGCAATGTAATATTCTCCAGCGACTGATTTTACATTGCAAGCAGTGCTAAACAAGACAACCTGCTCCCCCCGTATACCTGGGTGTTCTGAGTCCCAGAAACCCAGTCCAAACTTCCCTTCATACACTATCCATATCCTACCCAGTCAGCATGTCGAAGGGCTGCTGCTGAAGTACCTGGCTAATGAGGAGGAAGTTGTTGCAGGCCACCCCCATTGGGTAACCTGTTCCCCTTCTCATTTCCATTTGACACTACCTACCTACCTATGCCCTATCACCCCTGTCCTACTATTATTACCCCTTCCCCCATCTGGCTCCATGGGGCATCTTTCTCCTGATTGTATGCTTAGTTTGACCAGGTACATCCATTAGCAATAAGGCAGAAACATTTGGCTCAAAGGTTTCGGGTTGTGTATATGTTTAATGATCTAACTGTATGGTCATTTACTTACAAAAGTGCAGTGTGAAAAATGCAATTTTGGAAGCAATTTGGAATGTTTTTACCCAGGATGCACAATTTCCCCCCAAATTCTCCCTAGTAGTGCTCGTGGTATGTTCCACATATCTTGTACAATGGTTAAAGTGTCTCAAAAGAGAAAAAGGATGCTTTATGCATGCTTTGTAACAAGCATGCTACACAAGTACTAATTCTAACTTCATTCAAATTGCACAGTGAAAATGACGGTGATTTACAGCATACACCATTGTAGCTCTGTGTCATAGGATAGCATTGTAAATTCCAGAAAACCCCTAGCATTGCTGTGACTCCCAGCAATGTCTATAATAACACAGCACTGTGATCCCATCAAAGGACAGAGCTATAACTTACAGAAACCCCCCAGAATAAGACACCACTGTTGGACACAGTAAGTTTGCCATAGCATAAAAATTACACGTGACTTCCAGTAACCAAAATATAGAATTACACTGTAAATCCCAGCATAAAATGGCACTGTCAGCAAGCATCAGCAATACTCTGTTTATTAGCCCCTGGCACACAGTCAGACCTGAACTTGAACATTATGGAACATTATACTGCTCCCAAATGCAAATCGTTTTTGTGCTGGTTGTGCAGCAGTAAAAGATGGCTGCTACCTAAAATTGCAGGGGAATTGGGAGTCTATGGGAGATGGCCATCCTGCAATTTGGAGCTTTCTGGATCCTATGCCTGTATCTGCTAACATCACCACTTTTTGCCTTCCTTTTTGATACTGATTGCATCATTTCTAGCTCTTCTCTTGTAAGCCAGGCAGCCATCCTTCTGAGACAGGGCAGGAAGCTTAACTTTCAATCCAACTTTATTTCCTACATACCCTGGTCCAATAGTCTTTCCCGATAATCAAGGAGCCTTACAAATAGGCCAGAAACCCTGTCATGTCACACTCTTTCCAATTAGCAGGGCTATTTGACAGACATAAAAGGGTGTGCTCTATCCAATTAGTGAAGCTTCTTGACTGACAGAAAGGGAAGGTGTAACTAACAATGAAGTTGTGTGTTGAGCCACTGCACCACTAATGTCACTCTTACACATGCACAATTTCTAATGCCTTTTCTTTATTTGTAAATTGTATACACATTGAGCTTTTCATTATGCATTGTCTAGTGGCAGAACAGGAGCACATACAGTAAGTCTAAATAAAACAAATAGCTTTGGAATGCATATTGTCCAAGATGAAGAAGACCAGATTCCACTTCCAGGCATTTCCTTGTGAATGGCAGAACATGACTCTGGCCACTGGATTCACTGATGTGAATGACCCATTCTGGTTATCATTTCTTATACATGATATTAAAAAGAGGAAGGGTCGGCCATTCAGAGAGCAAGCCAATAGATGTGGGCCTGTGTATCAAACAATTCCCACATTCATGCTGTTTCATATGCCGCCTGAATTCATTTATAGAAAGGTCTGGTCACCTTATTCTTTCAGACACTGTTTTATGTTTTTCTGTAGCATGCCTTTCTGTATTCAGTTTCACAGAGCATACATGATGAATGGCAGTTATTAAAAAATATATAATCCTTGAGGTGAATACGGTGTAGAATATCTTAAATTAAAGGACAGTACTTGCCAGGGCAGCTTCAGAATACAAGGCATGGCAGCTTTACTAAGACTATTCTGCATGTATTTGCAGGGTATATAACTAGGGAGCATTCAATTAATATGTGTGGTGAAAAAATAAAATGTTTTAATGATCCTATGACTGAAACAACAGGTTTTGTTTCTAGAAACCCATCAGCAGTAAGCAGTTACTGATCCACGTATGAAAGAAATCAAATTGTTTCCTATGCATTATGCCATGAAAATCCCTTTATCCTTCCAACTACAGAAGGAACAGCAGCTATTTTGGTGATAAATTAATGGTGCAGATCAACTGAGGACTTTAAATAATAACTCAAAGAAGAAAATCCTTTTGGCAGCTTCCGCCTATGTGAACAATACTTTATATAAATTAAAACATTTTTACACAGCAACAGACCTCATTTACAATGTCCCCCGCATATTGGCAGCTTCCACCTATACCTATTACCAGTAACATAACTAGAGGGGGACGGGCTCTGGTGCGTGACGCACAGCCGGGCCCCCCCTCCGTATGGCCCGCATTTCAGTGGCGTGCTGGCTGCCGGGGGGCCCTGAGGGGGTGCGAGCCCTGGCCCACTCGCACCCCCTGCTCCCCCGGGAAATTCCGCCACTGCCTATTGCATAATGCTAGTATGATTTACTTGTCCATTAGGCCCAATACACTTCAGCTGCAGTACTCAACTTACATTTTTGTGCAACATCTTAGATAAGGAAAGGAAAGTTCTGGAGCTATAAACGAAGGGGCTGTATGACAAGGGATCCGAATGACCAGCAGCCAGATCACACTGATTTATATTTAAAGATTGACAGAATCAGGTGTAGCTGTGATTGGGTGAGAAGGAATGAGTTAAGGCAGGGAAAAGCCAGGCTGGGAGTGGAGAAAGACAGGGATGTGATGTCAGGGGAAGAAGCAGTTCACTTCCTTATCTTCTGAGCAGGTAGGTATCTTTTTGTGAAATGTCCGTAGTTTCTCTTTATGTTCTCATATTAACTATTAATAAGCAAATGTGGGTGTATTCCTGCATGTACTGTTATATTTGGTTTTGGTACTGTTATACAGTATAAACACGAGAGAGTTTGCATGTTATTATTAATGTTAAATGAATGTCAAATGCTTGATCCAGGGAATGTTTCTAATCACCATTGGGGTCAAGAAGGAATTTTTTCCCTTTTGAGGCATAATTGGCATTGGCTTCAGGCTGGGTTTTTTTCCTTCCTCTGGATCAAAACAGTGGATATAGCAGCGGTAGGACCTTGCCAGAGTACTGCACATGTAAGTTTAGAAGAGGGAGAAAGGAGGTTCTCTCCTGTGACTGCACAGTGGGTTGATTGATACTGACGCTACTACTGCTTGTGCTAGGTGACAGCCTGCTTGGATTTCCTATCATGGAGTAATAGAGTAAGCTTCAGAAATGAATGCTAGTGAAAGTTTGCTATGAAATGCTTGCATTGACAAATTAACGTTAGCAAAAGTTTGCCATAGAGACAGAGACACAACTTTGCATTTTTGTGTATTAGTGTAGTGGTAGCGAATTTACTCCTGAGGAAGTTGCACGAAGTGTGGTGGATCCTTGGCTGGCGAAAATTTGCCCTTTAGTGAATTTGCCCCAATGTGCTTCTGGGCCCAGAATGGTGCCCTTTCTCAAATATTTTAAGTGCCTGGAATTCTGGCAAAGACTGCAGTGTGGGAAAAAAAACATGGCAATTTGCAATATATTGCACTGCTTTCGTAAACGATCCCTTTTATGTACATTGTTTCTCATGTTTACTCTGCATCCACTTTGCACTATGTGCTAGTTTTATTTGTAAATGCAGTATCGTTTTATTTTGATTTTGAACAATAAAGTCTTAAACTAGTGGTTTCCCAATATAAGAATAAAAATAGGCTGCCCAGTTCATTTTTTAAATGTGTTTTTTAAAAGTTTGTCACGTCCCCACGAGGTGTGTTTCTGCTCTGTTCTGTTCCTCTACTGAATAGTATTGAATAAATTGGGGCAAATTCACTAAAGGACGAAGCGCCTAACGCTAGCGTTAATTCGCTAGCGTAGCACATTTTTGTTAATTTGCCGATTCACGGACGCTGGCGTAAATTCGCTAGTGTTACTTCGCACCCTTACGCCTGGCGAATATGTGCAACGGACGTAACTACGCAAATTCACTGACGCGCACATTTTTCTGAACGCTACCTTTTACGCCAGACTTCCTTTGCCACCTCAGACCAGGCGAAGTGCAATAGAGTAGATAGGGATTGCTTCCCAAAAAACGCTGGCGTTTTTTCTTTTTTTTATGGGTGATAGGCTGAAAAAGATCGAAAAAATTTTTGGGGCTACCCTCCTTCCCCCCTACATTTCCTAACTCATGGCACCTTAACTATACAGTGGGCACATGTGTAGGGCAAAATAAAAAATTTATTTGCTGTTTTGAAGGTTTCCCAGGCTTATGTAGTGATGCTACATATACCTCCATTGTAACTTCAATTTGGCGCCGTATGCAAATTAAGCATTGCTAGCATAACTTCGCAACCTTACGCTTCCCCTGAGCTCAACTTCGGATTTTAGTGAATTTGCGTAGTGCTGCCGAAAATACGCCTGGCGAAGTGCGGCGAAGCGAACGCTGGTGCAATTACGAATCTTAGTGAATTTGCCCAATTATGAGTGTTGACAGAAGGAAGAATGTGCAATAAAAGTGGGAAATATGAGCTTTTGTTTTTAAAAAAAAGGGTCTGAGTAACCAAAGTACCAATATCACCTTTAATCATTGCAAAAGAAATCCCTTGCCAAACTGTGTATACTATATGTATGAATCCCTTTCCTAAAACACAATGTATGATTGCTTATTTGCTTGGCTGTGTAAGTACAGAAGCAGTATGAATCAGATGTTTATTTATACTACTTTAGCACAATATGAAAAGGTTCAACAGTGCAAATTTCAAGAACGTTGTATAGTTATTATGCAAGACTATAAAAAAAGTGCAACAAGTATAAATATGCCATATACGTTCACATATACAGTAAGATCACACTGTGTACCTTCTTAAGCAATAATACTTTCTGCTACATTCCCTGCTAAAGTGCTTATTTCTACACTAATATAAACTTTATACATCAAAAGGCAGAAATGTTTGACACTTTGGCTGACTAAACTATTATAAAAGACTAATATAACAGTCAATGACTTAAAACACTGTATATAAACATGCCTCTGCAAGTAACTTGCACTCCTCAGCATGTAAATGCATTCTTACCAATTGTGAGTAGCATGTTCCAATTTTAATTAAGTCCCTTAAATAGGCGGTTAATGTAGATTTAATACGACAGTTATTGCATGTTAATTAAACATCAACTGATGGCTGGCCGTTTTGGTACAGATATTGAAGTCTACTAATTATCTGAGGGATAAATCAATTCACCATGTTGTTGTATCAATTTGCATAGGCACTACATCCGGAATTAGATTATGTATTACAAGTCGAGAAGAATCAGATATATGCACCAATGCAGAGATAAACTCAATATTCATTTAAAGGACAGAGCAATTGGAGACAAGGTATGAATAGAATAAGTAAGGAAGTGATTTAATTTCGCAGATGCTGAAATTTTCAATTATGCAATCCTATTCATTCTGTAATCTGTACAATAATGTCACATAGATCAGTGCCTACTGTGAAAGCACAGAAAATCCAATGTGAGGAGGTCTGGCACAGCAAAAACAAAAATGTTAGCCTCTGATGTAAACCAATGGGCCTGAACTTAAAATCTAAATAGACTTAATTTGCAAGTATATCCTTTACCCTTAAAATGTTTAGATGTCACACTTTCATGGTCTATAGAACTATACTGTTTTAGGCTTTATCCAAGAGAAGGAAGTGCTGTCACTCACAGATTTTGACGTGCAGAACCAGGAGATATGGTGGGTAAAATAATAAAAAAATTGCTCTATAGCAAAAAGCCTACAGGTAGAATTTACTGGTCTGCTGATGGAATGCAACCATCAATGACCTGGACCAAAATCATTCTATGGTCTCCAAGAGGGGGAGAGAGAAAGAGAGAGAGAGAGAGAGAGAGAGAGAGAGAGAGAGAGAGAGAGAGAGAGAGAAACCCATCTACAATAATTGTATTGTGACAGGATTTGGATTACAGTAAATTTGTTTACTGCGATTTTGAACCCCTGGTTTTGTCTTCTTTATTTTAAACCTAAGTAAGTCTCCAAAGAAAGAGGTTTATGTGAAATTGAGCTTTTCAGGGCTAAGAAATAAGGACTTCCAGTTTTCTGGTTCGAAGCTGTTTTGGAGTAATGCTGACTTTTGGGGTTACAGACAAGAGACGTATGGGAGTAGGCTGCGTGCTGGAACAATTTATTTTTGCAAACATAAAAATTGACTAAATTGGCATATTAACTACAATTCAGGAGCCTGTTATTAAATAAACTGTGTATCACACTGTTTTGAGTGTAATGGAGTCTACGCTAGTAACATATTTGTTCATTTTAGAACCATGGTTGCTCTAATAACAAAGTTATTATATTTCCTATAGTTTAGTACGTTTACAATGCACAGACTCTCTGTCAGCATTAAGCCCCCAGCTGAGTGTGTTATAGACGTTATAGACTGGATGCAGCAACTGGTTCAAATCAAACTAACCTATGGGCTTCTGTATGGATATTAGTCTGGTCAATCCACCCCTCCTCCAAGCACTCTCAGCTATACTTGGCTTTCCTTTCATTAGGGTATCACAGCAAATGAAACAAAACAGAAGGAATGTGTCAGACCATTTGGAGACCCTTAGCTGAATCCTCATATTCTATTTGGGTTTCAGACCTTTATACAGTGTTTTGAAGAACATTTTTAAAAACATGTTCAAAACAATCTTTACCCCAAGATTTCTTAGATTATATACTATGTATTCATAGAGTTTCTCAGGTTTTAACCATATGTAATTATAACCAAGCAAAGCCTACTGTATGTATATATAATACAATTCTCTTCCCCTGTCCAGGACCTGATTAGTGGTCAGTCCACAAAGGCCAAACCTAGGGCGGCAAAAATTAGGAGATGTCATACTGCTTACAGGCTGCATCACCACTGGGGGACTGGACAGGAAATTTTGACAGCTGTATGTATCTCACCCAATGTCCAGTGGAAGAGATTGCAATGGGCAAGAAGAATGAGGTTGCCACAGTGTCGGACTGGGCTGACAGGACACCGGGACAAAACCCAGTGGTCCCCCTGCTCTTATGGGCCAGCCCAGATCCGTACCCTGCACGTCTGTATATTTTCCTGCATCTTTTCTGTGCGCATGATTTGGTACATGCACATACACACTGGGGTGCTCCACCAATGAAACGAGTTTCAACTAGCCTCAGACAGCAGCACCTGGTGCATTAAAGAGCCTAATTTCCATCTTTAAATCAGAAATTCGGCTTTACTAGTGCGAGAGAGCGCGATTGCTCCCCTCCCAAAAGATAAGCCATCAAGGGGGGGGCATAACACTCCTTCAGCATCGGTGGGCCCGCAGGCTGGAGGCCTTACCCTGAGGCAGCAGCTCCGGGGGTTGCCAGGATTGTGAGTGGCAGGGTGCAAGTGAAAGGGCAACTTAGGGGCATAGTGTGATGTTTATACAAATGGCCTGCCTCTTAAAATCCTGCCATGCCCCTGCCTCATCATGGCCCTGACATTTTCTAAGGGATTCTTTCAAAGTTTGGATCATCATACCTTAATTTTACAAAAACAATTTAAACATTAAATATATCTAGTAGGATTGCTTTGACACCAATATGGATTCATACAGTTTCATGCAGTTTAGTTATTATCAGAGAGAGAGAGAGAGAGAGAGAGAGAGAGAGAGATGGACTGAGAAAATGGGTAAACTAAAAATAAATATTATAGAGCAAAATGGGTGCTCAGAACGTGCATTTTCTGTATGCAGCCATTTAAACATGTACGAACAATCATTTTGTTTCCATCCTACCCAACCTGCAATAGCTACAGCATCACTATTGATGATAAATCATTTGCTTCTGCTGTTGTCTTTTCAAAATGATTTGACAAAGACTAGCAGAATGTTCTGCAGCACCCACTAATATAAGCTGTGCCTTTATGCTTTATTATCTATAGAATGAGCATAGTATTATTTTCTCCCTTAAAGCATAGTAAAGGAAGGCATAGTACAGATAGCAGGCCTACAATGCCAACATTAAATTGAGAAAAATCACTCAAAAATCTTGTTACAATTATTTTACATCTTTATAACAATTTATAGCTTGGTACCACTAAAAACAATGTAAGCCTTAAGTCTTTGTAGAAGCAGTTTCCAGACTAGTGAACAATAGCTATGGCAACATAGTAAGCTTCTTTCACACAGATGGACAATTGTCTAGAAATCCATTCTAGGCCCTGCTGGTGATGAAGGGGTTACCCCATTGCTGTGTACTGTGAGCTTCCTCAGTCTCCATCTGAGGCTTCTGCATGTGCAATTAACCATGCCCTGCAAGTTAGGCCTGTATGATATGACTGGCTTCCCAAAGCTAAACAAAGGATGCCTAGGTTGGGAGCGTCAGGAGCACAGCCGCTGGGACCCCTCACTGAGATGGCCTAATTTCTGCCGGGAACGGGAACCATTGACTTAGTTGCAGAAATGAGAATAAGCTGTGTGTAAGTGCATTGAGGAACACTTTCCCATCTATCGACCAACGTATGCTCCACACATTCTTATACAGTCCCACATAGTGGGAGTACTACAACCACGCATTTTAGTGCAGAACTTAAATGCAACTGACAACCAGTAAGAACTGTCTGCCCCATGGCAGCTATTCTCAAGTATCATTTATTCTATAAATCCATATTGTCTTAATTATAGATAGCCTAATTTCTATTTCCAGCTTTGCTACATGCATTACTTACTCTACAGGAGGCCATTCTATTATTAACCAAACACTTTTCTTTCTCTGCCTTTTACCTACAAGCGCAATCACTTAGTCGTGGACATTTTTTTTTCATATTTATGTTTATTTTATTAATGAACTTAAGGTCTGTCTCAGGCATGATTAAAAAAATATATATTTCTACCGTGTAAGTGTATAACACAACAGGTCATGCTCATTTCCATGGAAAATATATCTTTTTTTATGTTCTTCAGTTTTTTATGTTGTTATACTATGTTTATTATGGTTTTTTTATGTACTCTGCAGTAATACAGGTAGGAATTGCATAGATGGTATTCCATATTAATTAAAAAAAGTCTTGAAACTAAAACATCACTGACTACAAAAACTTAAAAAAAATAAGAAGTTTCTCCCAGCAATTAATTATCTGCTTTTCAGGAAATTAATTTAAAAAATAGTTTTTAAAGCAGAAATTGATTGGTATAATCCGTTGGTGCTGTGTGACCTGATCAAACATAGATTTTTAAACACAGAATAGAGCTATAGTCTCTGCTGGCTTGGGCCATCCCAAACATATGGCTGTCAGGTTAGCTACTGCAGAGGGTGCCTTGTGCTAAACAGATAATAAATAAGTCATGCATATTGTCTATAGAGGAATCACTCCTCCATGGCAAAGTAACAACTGTTAAGTCATATGTTATACTGTGAAAGGTAAAACAGACAAAAGAAAAGTAGGATTTGCCAACTATGTATTTGCCTTTAACACATTATAAATGAAATGGGTATAATTGTTTCTGTGTACACAGAATTGTTTTACTTCAATATACAGATGCAGCCACTTTGGTTTGTCTGTTTGACACAGAATAACTAAACACAGATATCCCATTTATCTCATTTAACACAGAAAACTGCGTCACAACATCCCATCTAATTAAAGCATTCACCATTGTGAACAATGGAGCTTTGGTATGCTAATGAAAAGGTTAAATGCATTAAATGAGTTAAGACGACTTAAGATAACACAGTTTCTTCAATTACCCCTGAGTCATGACGCATTTAACTCACAAATCCAAGTGGCTTCATCTGTATGATTAAGGGATGACATATTGATCTTCTTGACAAAGGCATCTTGAATTGAAAGCTATCACTAGTGTTTCCCTTCTAAGCCACCTTCTGAAAAAGAACCAGCCAAATCAAGTCAAATGCAACCCATGTATAAATGTCACACAAGCCTAAGGGGCAAATTCACTAAAGCGCGAAGCGTGATGTCATTGCAGCACTTCGCCGATTTACTAACGGTAAAGGAGATAGACTCTGGCCCAACATCACACTCTCCTAACGCCAGGAGAATTTTCGGTCTGGCAAAAGAGCGTTACTAAGTTTTTGATTTTACTGACCCTTACCTCTATCGCCAGACTTGCTTTCGCCATCTCAGACCAGACGAAGTGCAATAGAGTAGATAGGACTTCCTCAAAAAAAAGTTGAAAATTTTTCTAAGTCGCAAAAAACGGTGCTGTTTTTTCCTATTTAAAGAGTGATAGACTGAAAAAAATCATACATTTTTTTTTTGGGGTACCCTCCTTCCTCCCTACATTTGCTAACATATGGCACCTAAACTATACTGTGGGCACATGTGTAGGGCATAATAAAAACTTGATATAATTTTATTAAGGTTCCCTGGCCTTGTTTAGTGTAATGTATTTGCTGCAGCATATACGGCCATTGTACTTTAACTGCACGCCGTATGCAAATAAGCCAACGCTAGTGTAACTTCGGACTGCTGAGCATAATTTCGCTGGCGTAATTTCGCCAGCGTTCGGTACCCTGTGTGCAACTTCTTCACCTGGTGAAATGTTGCAATGTGTGCAAAGCGAATTTGCCCCTTAGTGTCTTTCAAGCATACACATCCCTCTCACCTTGATGCTTCAATTCACCACATCGCTTTCACCTGAATCCATTATATATGTGAATGAAGCCTATACTCATGCAGAACTTTGCTGCAAGAGTTTGTAGTTTATTTGTTACAACATATAACGTTTATTTGTAACAAATAAACTAATGCTTCATTCACATACAAAATGGATTCATGTATAAATGCCAACGTAAATTAAAGGGAGGTTTTCATACCACATACCACATACTCACATCTATTTAAAGGAAGGGATTGCTGATACTGAGTTTTTAAACAACAACTTTTATAGCATAAGGCCACCCTGCTATCAGAACAGTGGGAGTCCCCTATGTAGCCACACTACCCAAAAGAGATTTATTGTTTGCACAAGCAAAATGTACAGCACATATATGAAGCAAGGCAGATATCTCCACCTGGATTACTGGCAATGCCTATCACACCTTGGCCCCATCACTTATCACCCTTGCCCGGTCCCCTTCCACGCTTCCTAATTTACTGCTTTAGATAATGTCCGGGGACTTTTGATGATGATTCTATGCATTTTAATAGAGCAAGCAAGATAAGTTCCAGGTGCATATTACTGATAGCAGAAGACAAACCTGTTACTGATGGTGACCAAGTGAGAGGGGCTTGAATCAAGGAGACTCCCAACAAATATGGGGGAGTTGACATGTCTGCCAATGACACAACTCTCACTGATGGTGAGTATACTTGGTTCAAAACCCACACAGCCTTCTCTAAAGTCATCATTATAAATTGGATGCTTGATCTTAAATGGAAGTTGTAGTGGCTGCATTTAAATAACCTGAATACCATTACATACTGTAACTGGGACCAATATTACATTTTATTACTTTAGATATACACTTTTACTGTTAACTTAATCCAAGTTAATCTGGGAACATGTCCGTTTTTAACCCTGAACCTTTTCTTCTTATCTCCCACTACTCAATCTTGTGAAATCTTATCAACCCTGCACTCTGCTAAAAAAAAAGTTGCAGCAACAATACCGGGAACATCTGCAGATTGTTTCACACAGGAATTGCTGTTGGCAACACACACCCTAATATCCATACCTGTCCATGTTGTAGACAATCACAGCCTTTCCGCTATACATGGAAAAAATTATTTGATAGAGTTATAAAACAATTAACAAAAATAGCTGAATCAGATAAAAATATACATGGAACAAAAATATGGAACTTCAGAAATGTCACTCTAATCTTGTCTTTTCTCTTTTTTTATTTTAATACATTCGCCGGAGAGTAATGAATATACAGAGTATGTGTGTGATTGTGTTGATCTGTTAGAACTGTCGTTATCCTATAACGGAACGAGGATTGGGGTAACGGCAATTCCCTACAATCATGGTAATTATAGCAGTGAATAATCTGATGGAAGAATTGCAAACTTGTACAGGTGCATGCTAATTATTTTACTTGCAAACTATAATTAAACACTGCTAGCACTTAAATTAGTTATATTTTCGCCTTGGCATTTTTTTAATCTTTGTTTTGTTTATGTATATTTTTTTTAATGCCACACCAGTTATTGTGTTTTCTGTTTTAACTCCTTCATTAGTAAAACTATGACCCCACTGTGCTAATAACAGCCAGATCAAGGGAATGTACTGTATGTAGAGCACTAATCAAGTGGTGGCAGGATTCTAGGCTGAAATCCTGTCCAATTCTACCCTAGGCACAAGAACCAGATAAGGTCCCACCTTCTCCCTTGGTCCCTTGGACCTCCTCCCTAAAGTTGTTGCCCCAGGCACTGACCCAAGAGTACATATATATATATAATATATATATATATATAAAAATTGAGCATAGGACTGGCCAGATATGGGATGACTTTGACGTAGTTGGCCAGCTTAAATATGTTGCAATATGTGGACAAACAATCCCTGTTTTGTTGAAAGGGTAAGGCATTTTTCAGTAGCAGTATGCACAAAATGTCTCTGTCTGAAACATATTGATAATGGGTTGAGTGCAGAGGACTCTTGTATTTGTCTATATATATATATATATATATATATATATATATATATATATATATATATATATATATATATATGATAACCGCACTCCGTCACATGATCCACTTTCCAGGTGCTTGGTCAAAACGATATATGAACAAATTTTAAAGTAGCAGCACACTGTTTTTCAAATATCAAAAGTGTTTTTATTTTTCACATCACAGTGCCTCCAATGTTTCGGCCCGCCTTGGGGCCTTTATCTATCTATATACAGTATATATATATATATATATATATATATATATATATATATATATATATATATATATATACCACTTTAAACTAGTGGTGATCCTATGCTTTTAAAATTGGGCGTTTTCTTGGGAATATCTCTCCTTTAAAAGCCTGATTGCTGGCTGGGGAGGATTTAGCCCTCAGTGAAAAAACAGCGTTCAATGGACATTGATTACAGGTAATGCTAGAATGCACTAGGGATGCACCGAATCCAGGATTCGGTTCGGGATTCTGCCAGGATTTGGCCTTTTTCAGCAGGATTCGGATTCGGCCGAATCCTTGTGCCCAGCCGAACCGAAGCATATGCAAATTAGGGGCGGGGAGGGCAATCGCGTGACTTTTTGTCACAAAACACGGAAGTAAAAAATGTTTTCCCCTTCCAACCCCTAATTTGTATATGCAAATTAGGGTTCGGATTCGGTTCGGTATTCGGCCGAATCTTTCACGAAGGATTCGGGGGTTCGGCCAAATCCAAAATAGTGGATTCGGTGCATCCCTAGAATGCACATAAAAAATAAAACAAGTTAGGGACCGCCATTTGGGGTTTACCTTGACGTGGTATGGTGGCTTATCAATTTTATGATCATAACTTTGTAACAAAATAACCCCTATTTGGGTACATATGCAATAGCATTTATTATACATATATATATATATATATATATATATATATATATATATATATATATATATATATATATATATATATATATATATATATATACTTTAAAGCCTTTAGAGTGCTCCCACAACCCCCCTGTTTTGATATTGTATATTTAGCCGGAAGCTGTGGCATAGCTTCAGTGGAGGATTTAGCCCTCAGTGAAAAAACAGCGTTCAATGGACATTGATTACAGGTAATGCTAGAATGCACATAAAAAATAAAACAAGTTAGGGACCGCCATTCGGGTTTACCTTGACGTGGTATGGTGGCTTATCAATTTTATGATCATAACTTTGTAACAAAATAACCCCTATTTGGGTACATATGCAATAGCATTTATTATACTTATATATATATATATATATATATATATATATATATATATATATATATATATATATATATACTTTAAAGCCTTCAGAGTGCTCCCACAACCCCCCTGTTTTGATATTGTATATTTAGCCGGAAGCTGTGGCATAGCTTCAGTGGTTGTAGCCCCCTAAGCACCTCTTTAAACTAGTGGTGATCCTATGCTTTTAAAATTGGGCGTTTGTTTTGGGAATATCTCTCCTTTAAAAGCCTGATTGCTGGCTGGGGAGGATTTAGCCCTCAGTGAAAAAACAGAGTTCAATGGACATTGATTACAGGTAATGCTAGAATGCACATAAAAAATAAAACAAGTTAGGGAACGCCATTCGGGGTTTACCTTGACGTGGTATGGTGGCTTATCAATTTTATGATCATAACTTTGTAACAAAATAACCCCTATTTGGGTACATATGCAATAGCATTTATTATACTTATATATATATATAACTGCTGGATTTGCCCCTCTGTGAAACCCTAGGCAATAGATTTGAGTGAATCCTGGCCTGCAGGTGCAGGTCAACTATTAGATATGGGAATATCTGGAATGCTTGGGACCCAGGCTTTTCTGGAAATTTACAGAATTGGGATTTTGGGATAGCCATGCCTTAATTATACTCAACACCATTTGAACATGTAATAAACCTAGTAGAATTTGTTTTGCCAACAATATGGATTCATGCAGCTTAGTTACCATGAAGTCCAAGGTACTGTCTTATAATTACAAAGAAAAAGAATGGCCGTCCAATCTTGGGTGATATGAGGATAGTAGACGGCACCTCGAGTTCCATAACCTGGATAAAAGCAAACCATTGAAGTTACATATTGATTCACATCACATGACAACATGGTCACTAACATGAGACATATGTTAAATCAGTTTATACCACCTTGCAGCGGTCTGACCTGCCATGGTTATAATAAGGTTCGCACTCCAAGCTAACTGTAATGGTACACGGCATCTAATTTTTTATGTAATCTCTATCGCATACCATAGTCCACACAAATATTTTTATTGCAGTTATAATGATCACACATCTCAACAAGTGTACTGTCATGTAAACAAGATCCTCATTGATAAATACCAACCCTAGATGGACTTAGGAAGGAACACAACCTCTGTTAAGGAAAGGACGTATTACCCCATGCTTTCCTCTATTTCAAAGTGTTTCATTTGAGAAAAAAAGAAATGCGGCCTTTCCACCCAGATTTATTGTTTGGTCCGGTTATTGGGGAAGAAGAATGGGGCCTGGGCACTGAGGATCCACAAGTCATAGGAAATGATTAATTACAGTATATCTCAGTGTGGATCAAGTACAAGGTACTTCTTTATTATTACAGAGAAACATTATTTGGACAAAATAGAGTCTATTGGAGATGGCCTTCCTGTAATTCTGAGTTTTCTGGATAATGGGTTTCCGGATAATGGATCCCGTGCCTGCATATGTTTGGTGCAATATTAAGGTGCATCTGGGAATGGGCATGTTGGAGCTGTAACTGGTATCTTGGTTCTGACCCAATCTTGGTTGCAGCCACAGTACAATCCCAACCTGCTCCATCCTTGCCAGCTCAACCAGAATCTTGCTTTCCCCCTCCCTGTACCAGCTTAAGCACAATCCTACTCTTTCATTTATTCTGTCTGCTGCTTTGTCACAATGCTGCTCGCTTGCTTTGCCACAAGCCTGCTGTCAGGGGATGCTGGAAGTTGTAGACCTCCAGCTGCTGGGAAGTGATGGCTTGGGCATTCTTGCTAGAAAGTGCTGTGAGAGACAAACAGCTGTGGTACTTAGGGGGTAATCCCGCTGTACACATTTCTCACAACTTTGTCATTAGCAGAGGCTCCATGTATGAATCAATGATTCAATTCCATTTCCTCAAGTCAGACTAGGAAGCTGCATTCACCATCTGAAAGTGAAAGGAACTCTTGCCAGACCACTTACAGATTGAAGCAGTAAGAGATACACCTTTCTGCCTTAACTTCTCAATGGGCAGTCAGAAAGGTGCCATTTTTTTTAATTTCATTGCCATTTTTAATGTGTCATTGTATGACCTACATATACTCTTAGCGATGTGTATTGAATCCGTACTATCTAGGCACACCGTACCAAAATAAAACCTAGTGGTGCTTTCCAGGGAAGTCTTGAGGAGGCAGTGAAACTTAAGGAATCACAAAGACTAGCACCAAATAGAACAGTTCTGACAGTAAAGAAGGCAGAGAAGTATTTTAGGAGAATGATTTGCAGTAATGAAATGTGATATTTTAAAAGAGCTTCAATTTCAAAATGTCAAAATGCATTTTGCTCAAATAAATAAATGATTTCTTCCCAACAATAATGCAGCATCCTGGTAGCAATGCAAGACAAAAAGATGTTGGTTTGAGCAAAGTGTAGCTGCTATTGAAAAAAAAAAGGTTTTCATGATTTTTATACATTATTTTTACGTGGGTTTTCATGCTCTCAGTCCCGACAGATAAATCATAGCATGATATATACCATAATGACATTGATTCTGAATTTGGTCTATGAAGGGCACATTTTATTGAGGGGTCCTCATCACAGCAGAGCTGCCACTTTTTGAAAAAGACACCTGTCCTTCAAGTTCAACAATTACTGTTGTCAATAAAAATTGGTATGGTGGCAGAGGCTCTAGGGTTCCAATGTTGAACAGAGCAATGGCTGCACTTTTATCCAGTTGGTCCTCTGGCTGTAACATTTGATTTCATGTTCTTCAACAGTTTCTGGGAAGCTACATCCATAGTAGTATTATTTGTAGTATGCTACACTTGCACAGAGCAGACTGGGTGGGCATGTTGTGGGCTTTATGCAAGTATGTGCAAGTTTGGGTATCTTTAATGAATAGCATCAATATGTGCAATGATTGAGTATACCGAAATCAAGACCATAATGCAATCGTAATTAAACAAGGATTATTTATGGAGCATAGACAAAATTCCCAACAATCACCTTGTCCCCACCCCTTTGTTGTTACTGTTAGCCGCTAATCTTTGTGTCCCCGGTTAGCAGAATGATATACAGTCAGCAGCAACTTAAAGGTGACTGCATGTGGGTTGCACATAACTGATGCACAAAAAGAAGTGCCTCAGGGTGCAAGGTGCATTCAAAGCCCTGTACTTATTGACTGCTTGGGCAAGTGTTAAGTACAAGGCACCTTTTAGCATTCCAGTACTCTCTGATCCTTGAGTATTTTTGGAATATGTTGACAGTAAAAAAAAACTACCAATAATTTAACCAGATTCTGATTTGTATTATTATTATACCAGACAGTTTGTAAGTAGGCAATCCAGCCAAACGGTGAAAGATATTGGAAAAACTCACCAATAAGAGGGGAAATACACCTCAAAAAATTTTTACTATGGATCGAATATCGAGGGTTAATTAACCCTCAATATTCGACCATCGAAGTTCAATCCTTTGACTTCGAATATCGAAGTCAAAGGATTTACCTCATTTCGTTCGATCGAACGATCGAAGGAAAAATCGTTCGATCGAATCCATCCATCCATCGATTGAGCGATTTTCCTTCGATCAGAAATTACTTACAAAGCCTATGGGGAAGGTCCCCATAGGCTAACATTGGTGCTCGGTAGGTTTTAGGTGGCGATGTAAGTGGTCGAAGTTTTTTTTAAAGAGACAGTACTTTGACTATCGAATGGTTGAATAGTCAAACGATTTTTAGTTCGAATAATTCGATTCAAAGTCAAAGTCGTAGTCGAAGGTCGAAGTAGCCAATTCGATGGTCGAAGTAGCTTCGAAATTCAAAGTATTTTTCATTCTAATCCTTCACTCTAGCTAAGTAAATGTGCCCCTGGGTGTTGGTGTGATATTGAAACATATTGTGCTATTTTGTGTTTCTGTTTCTTTCTCTGTTGCCGTAGGCGCTGATCTATATATACATTTTTGGATACTTTTTTGTGCAGCTGAGAGACTGTGGGAAGATCAGCAAGAGAAAGTGATTTTAAAGGGCTTTTTTCATTTTTCTTAAATATTTTCTGATAATTGATCCCCATAGGCTTCCTAGCAATTTTTTGGTTGAAGAAAAATCGTTCGATCGATGGATTAAAATCCTTCGAATCGAACGATTTGAAGGATTTAATCATTCGGTCGAACAATTTTTTTTTTTTGCAGTAAATCCTTTGACTTCGATATTCAAAGTCAAAAGATTTACATTTGGCAGTCGAATATCGAGGCTTAATTAACTCTCGATATTCGACCCTATGTAAATCTGCCCCTAAGTGTCTTAAATTACATAACCCCTTTAGAGTTTAATTTTTTTTTCCTGCAAGTTTTTACCATAGTTATTGTGCTATAATGAAATAACATAATATTAAAATCCACATGCTGTGTTAATTGGGAAATAATTATTTTTAATAAAAATAAAAAAGGGGTGCAAGCATATGGTTTCTACCATTCAACATTTATTCATAAAACAATGAAATTACACTTACAAGATATTAAAAGATAAAAGGCTCATCAAACATGCCCAGGACCTCAGGAAAACTGTTCTCCCAGTCTATACAAGACTATGCTTTGTGCAGGTGGGTTGTAGTTCAGCAGCATTGTCCTACTGTAGACCTGGAGTAACATGTAGCCAATGATCATCAGTGTGTTACGTTGGAACCCCAGTCCAACTTCATCAGGGTAGATTCAAACATTCTGTTTTATTTTTATTTTGAAGCTAACTAAAGATTAATCCCTTTTCTAAGCTGCAACCAGGTGTAACATTGGAGACGAGAGTTTTTCATCATTTGGACTGTTTTTATTGACAATTCTCTGCCTACAGTATGAAGTTTCTGTGAGCATATAAAGATTTCTCTCGTCTACTTCTGTGGTCCTTTGCCCTGATATATCCGTGCCACTTGTTTTTGGGCTTTCTAATGTTTGTAATGTAAAACATATGCCTATGTAATGGGTTATTGTTGTTTTTGATGCTGGCCTGTGAGAAAAAGGTATAAAAAGGGCTTAACCTTTCTTAAAAGTAGGAGAAGCAAAAAAGTACCTGTTATACTATGTTCCATACAAATGTAAAAGTCCAAATTCTACAAGAATACTGTCTCCATTCCAAACTCACATGAACAGCCAGTGATAGGAAGAAGGATTATCCATTATGATTCTTATCATAGTTACAACCATTCCTTACAAAAGGCTAACCTGGCTGCGACATTGACGGGCTTGGTGCAATTTAGTTTGCCAGGAAAATGGAAATAAGGACCAGTGTTCTGAAAAATGTTTTATAAAGTTATCATTTACACCCATAAATGCACATTACAAATTCTAAGGAGGGATTACAAAAAAAAGTGCTAAATTTACTTAAGCGTACAGTAGTTTGCATTGTGTTGCTTAATTTTCTTTTTCCAAATGAGTAGGATTTTGCACCTTGTAAAGGAAGAATAGCCAAAGGGCCGAGAGAATCTAATATGATTCTCTTTGAATTATTTAACACATTAGCTATGAGCACAATGGCTATATATATGAAAATTACCTGTAAAAAATAACATAACTTTGCAAGTGATATTGTTCATCTCTGAACAAAAAGCTCCATATTCCTATCAGATCCTCCATAAAAACCCATATGGATCCCTGAGGCCCAGAAGAGGATGGGCAAGCAGGTCCCACTGGGATGAAGAGAACTAGGCAAAATATTGCTTTTTTCCAGTGACCAATGAACGACTGGGCCAGGTATTATTGTGCTGCATCCCTTTTGTGACATTGTGGAGGTTAACCAAAAAAATTAATGAATTATTGCATAGTATTTTTTAAATATTTTTTATGGTTTCATTTTTATTTTTCTTAAAATAGGCAGTCAAATGCCAGGACATGATTTATTACAGGTATGAGATATGTTATCCATAATGCTCAGGACCTGGGATTTTCCAGATAATGAATCTTTCTGTAATTTGGATTTTCATACCTGAAGTCTACTAGAAAATGATTTAAAGGGCATGTAAAGGCAAAAAATAAAATCCCATTTTTACTTTCTTTGATGAGAAAGAAACCTATCTCCAATATCCTCTAATTAAAAAATGTGTACCGTTTTTATAAGAAACCTGACTGTATGCGGTGAAATTCCCCCTTCATTTACTGCTGTGGATAGGAATTGTCAGATGGTCCCTAACTGCTGAGCAGGGAAACAATCATACTTATGAACAGCAGGGGGAGCCCCGCCTTACTTCCCAGCCATGCAGAACTCAAGCAGATTTGTTTATGATAATCCCTAAGCAGCCCAGACCACACTGAGCATGTGCACAGTCTTAGTCTTGCAAAGATGTTTAACAAAGTTACACGATGGTGACCCCCTGTAGCCAACTTTGAAAGCATAAATTATTTGTTTGTTTGTGGTGCAGTAAGTTCATGTTTATATTTAGTATACAAAATACAGCATTTCTAGCCTTATTCCATTTTAGACTTTACATTCCCTTTAAACATTAAACAAACACAAAAGACTGTTTTTACTTCTAATAAGAATTAATTACATCTTAATCAAGGGTAATAAAAGTACAAAAGCATTTATTAGGACATAATGAATGGAGACCTAATGTGTTTTGTACCTGTTGGAGCACTTACTCATAGGTGTTTTTTCATGGATATGCATCCGTGGACTGGGGTGAACTGTGAGTATATCCTCGTTCCTATATTTTTTGTTTGCATAAACTATTGAAATCCTATTTACTGTGGTAGTACCCACATTGGCTTCTGGCACATATCCTAATTGTTATTAATTATATCTTAGTTTGGTAAAAGGAAATTGTTTAAAAAAAATCAGGTTTAATTGACTAAAATGGAGTCCATAGGAGATGGCCTTCCCGTAATTTGGAACTTTATGGATAACGGGGTTCCAGATAATGGATCTGATACCTGTACTTGCAAAGTGCTTTCCTTTTTTCTGTATATTTGAGTGGGAAATTCATGGATGAGAAATGTGTTACTCTATGATTCTTTTGAGTTTTTTTCCATAGACAACAGAGTATAATCGAGACCCTGTTTATGGAGATTTTTAGGGGGAGCTTATAGAGTTAGTTTACTATTGCTCAAGAGCAGTGATCCCAAACCAGTAGCTCCTGAGCAACAGGTTGCTCCCCAACCCCTTGGATGTTGCTCCCATTGGTCTAAAAGCAGTTGCTTCTATTTGAATTACTAGCCTAGAGGCAAGTTTTGGTTGAATAAAAAACATGTTTACTGCCAAACAGAGCCTCCTGTAGACTGCCAGTCCACATAGGGGCCACCAATAGCCAATCACAGCCCTTATTTGTCACCTCCCAGGAACATTTTTCATGCTGTTGTTGCTCCCCAACTCTTTTTACAATTGAATTTGGCTCACAGGTAAAAAAAAAAGTTGAGGAGGCTACTGCAATACTGGTGACTGCAGTCTCCAGTCTGCACCTTGAAATTGATTAGAACTCCAGCTAGGGATGCACCGAATCCCAGATTTCGATTCGGGATTTAGCCAAACACGAGATATTTTTTATCAGGATTCCGATTAAGATAATCCAAGAGCCTGCGTAAACTGAATCTAAAGCCTATATAACTTTGCGTGTGCATCTGGTCTTTCCAACCCCTGCACCAGCTTTTCCAGTGCAAAAGGTTTTTTTATCTGGTTTGGTATTCAGCCAAATTCCCAAATCCAGTGGTACGGATTCAGCTGAATGCTAAACCGAAAAGCTGAAAACTGGAAAGCAGGGTTCAGTGCATCCCTACTTCTAGTTCAAGATGCAGAGTACAAAGCAGTGGGTAGTGCCTTATTTAACACCCACCATGGGCACACTGTGCATATCAACACTCCCCAGCTTGCACATTTACATGGCATGCAGGCTATAAAGGGTCTGATGGCACGTTACATCTATATACTGCCTACCACCCCACCCACCCCTCGAGTATAAACACCTGCTAAATTAAGGCACTGCTGTATTCATTACAAAGGCTCAAGTCTTTGTGATCCATTCTAAGCCTAAGGGTGAAAACCATGGGGTGCAAAGTGCATTTAAAATGTGTCCCTTTTGTGTCCATTATTTGCACTTTGAACCCTGCCTTGAGCCCTGAGACTTAAAATGTTGTGTGCATACACATATGCTATGTGTGAATTAGGTTTCCTTTCAATATTCAACTTTTTTGCTAAAGGGTAATTAAAATCTTTGTTTCTTGTTGCAACTGAAGGTGTTATTCAAATTCATATCAATATATATATATATATATATATATATATATATATATATAAATATATATATATATATATATACATACACAAATAAGATCTGCACTCACAGGACTTATGGAAATTATAGAAAATGTATTGCAAGAGTCTAACGTTTCGGCCTCCTCCGAGGCCTTTTTCAAAGTGGAGGACTATATATATATATATATATATATATATAGAGATAGATAGATAAGACTAGGGATGTAGCGAACGTCGGAAAAAAAGTTCGCGAACATATTCGCGAACTTGCGCAAAAATGCGAGCGGTTCGCGAACGGTTCGCGAACCCCATAGACTTCAATGGGAAGGCGAACTTTAACATCTAAAAAAGACATTTCTGGCCAGAAAAATGATTTTAAAGTTGTTTAAAGGGTGCAACGACCTGGACAGTGGCATGCCAGAGGGGGATCAAGGGCAAAAATGTATCTGAAAAATCTGCCTGTGTGTGCTTGGAAGAGATAGTGTAGGGGGAGAGCTGTTAGTGATTTCAGGGACAGATGATAGTAAGTTTGCTGGCTAGTAATCTGCTTGATACTGCTCTGTATTGGAACAAAAAAATAAATAAAAGCAGTCCTTACAAGGACTACTGTTATTGCAGCAGTCAGCAGATGAGATCAGAAGCAGGACAGCTGCCCACTGCAGCTACATACAGAGCACTGCAGTAGAAGGTAGATTACTAGCCAGCAAAGCTACCTAAGCTTAAATGTCCCTCAAACCCCTGCAGACTTCTGTCCCTCCAATAACAGAGCAGTATCAAAACGATTACTAGCCAGCAAACTTTCAACTGTCCCTGAAATCACTAACAGGCAGCAGCTCTCTCCCTACACTATCTCTTCAGCACACACAGGCAGAGTGAAAAAAACGCTGCAGGGCTTCGGTTTTTATAGGGAAGGGGAGTGGTCCAGGGGAGAGCTTCCTGATTGGCTGCCATGTACCTGCTGGTCTGGGGTGAGAGGGCAAAAAAAAGCGCCAACAATGGCGAACCCAAAATGGCGAACGTCGCGCGACGTTCGCGAACTTCCGGCGAGCGCGAACACCCGATGTTCGCGCAAACAAGTTCGCCGGCGAACAGTTCGCGCCATCTCTAGATAAGACAGTAGGGAGCCGGCACAACTCGTAATCAGCTGTGTTTTGTGCCTGGGTGCTATCAGCAAGGGAGAACCATGGATATCCAGAAAATAGGCGAGCACTCACAGGTCTTATTAAGATTATAAGTGAAATTTATTTAGCAAATAATAGCTGAGGTTTTGGCTAGTACTCTAGCCTTTCTCAAAATGCAAAAACACCACAACAACCAAACATTTGAACCCTCAGTGGCGGGAAAGGGGAGTGCTGACGTCACCAAGTGCCAGCGGGGGCAAGGGTGAAAGGTTGTGACATAAATAAATCACTGGTTACGTGCCTAAACATAATCACTAAAATAATATCATACATTTAGGGGCAGATGTATCAAGGGTCGAATATTGAGGGTTAATTAACCCTCGATATTCGACTGCCGAATTAAAATCCTTCATCTTCGAATATCGAAGTCGAAGGATTTTGCGCAATTCCTTCGATCAAACAATTCGAAGGATTTTAATCCATCGATTGAAGGATTATCCTTCAATCATAAAAACTTTGGAAAGCCTATGGGGACCATAGGCTAACATTGGCCTCAGTAGGTTTTAGGTGGCGAACTAGGGGGTCGAGGAAATTTTTAAAGAGACAGTACTTAGATTATCGAATGGTCGAATATTCAAACGATTTTTAGTTTGAATCGTTCGATTCGAAGTCAAAGGTCGTAGTCGAAGGTCAAAGTAGCCAATTCAATGGTCGAAGTAGCCAAAAAAACATTCAAAAAACAATTTTTTTCCCTCTATTTTCCTCTATTCCTTCACTCGAGCTTAGTGAATGGGCCCCATAATGTGTTGAGGTATGAGGAAAGAATAAAGTTACATGGAGAAAATTACATTATAGCAAAAGAAGTATGAACTTTGTATCGCTAGCACGGAAGCGATGTAGCAAAGTAGTACTGAAGGAGCTTACAGCATGCATCCAATAAAGCTTTTTTTACTGCAAAAGTCCCTAGAGTGTATATATATATATATATATATAAACGTCGGATTATGATGTAATAATAAAAAGCGAATTTTTCTTCACATGAATATAGTGAGTGCTGATCCTTCTTATTCTATTTATCCTGAATTTGATCGTGCACCACAAACCAGTTTAATGATCAGAGTGCTGGTACTGCGGGACTACATATATATATATATATATATTGTAAGATGCGGGATTCACGACAGACACTTCTCTTCTCTTTAAGGCAGTTTATTTACACACAGGGGTGACCATTTCAGGATACAAAACAAATAATAAAAATAAATCCTGCCCACTGGGCGCTACCTTCACACATGAAGAGTTCCCTTACTAAACTGGGCCCCTTGTGGACTACCAGTAAGCAAACACATAAGTAGGGGTCACCCCTGTACTCACGAATCTCCTGGGGGATTGCTCAGCCTCCTGGCTTTCCTCAGTCAGACAGACCCACGTCACTTGGTCTCCTCTCTCTGCACCTTGCAGTAGCAAATGGCACCCCCAGCCCCTCTGGGAGTTCCTCACACAGGCAGGTGTCCTTCCTGCTCTGTGCCCTGCTCTGAGAGACTTTCCTAACAGCCTCACTAGAACTAAATACCTTTCCACAGGACAGCCTTCCTGTGGAAGGTAAGCTCTAATCCATGAGCTGGACTTCTGGATCGGAGTAGCTTGCTTGCCTGATCTTTCCAGAATACTCCAGCTTCCAGGACCTGGCAACCAAAGCTTTTAAACAGAGAACCTATTCTCTGTTTAGTAACACCCTTCGTGGTGCCTACCTCTCCTACTATGGTGAACTTAAAGGTAAAACACACATTTTCACACATTGTTTTGGTCACTCTACCACAATATATATATATATATATATATATATATATATATATATATATATATATATATATATATATATATATATATATTGTATATAGTAAAAATTGTATGGCACTTCATAACAAAAAAAGATATTTTTATATATGCTTTGATCAAATAGTTTGCAGGTTGTGAATTAGATTTCTATAGGCAGCCCTTATAACCCCATTTTTATTAACAAAATAATTTGTGTCTCCCCTTGTGTCATACTAAACAGTATTAGATACTCCATTTGTATGTATAATATCCTTACAATTAGGGGCAGATTCATCAAGGTTTGAAGTGGAAATTTTAAATTTGAATTCAAATTTTTGAGGCTTTTTATAGCCAACGCTGTCAAATTTGACTAGGGAATTATTAAAATTTGATTTGAGGTTTTTTTTAAAAAATCTAATTCAATTTTCATCATACACTGGCCCTTTAAGAACTCAAATTCGATTTATTTGCCACCTTAAACCTGCCGAATTGCTGTTTTAGCCTATGGAAGACGTCCTGGGATTACTTTGGAGTTGTTTGCAGTCTTCTGACATTTGAGTTTTTTTTGGAGAAAAAAACTTGAATTGAGTTTTTAAAATTTTAATTGAATTTGATTCAAATTAGAATTGAGTTTGTGGGTTGATCCTATTCACCCAACTTTAGAAAATTAGATTTCTTAATAAATTTCTAATTTTCGAATTTCAAGTTCATGGGAGTTTATGGGAGTTTTAAATAACTCCCATGAACTTGAAATTCGACCCTTGATAAATCTGCCCCTTAAAGTAATTGTAAACATACTGTATACATAGCACAGAACTGTAGCCCATATTAGCGTGGTTACTGTGACTGAAGTAAGGACCTTGTCATCAGGATAACAGAGGTGTCCTGGACCTTGCTGCAAGGATATTGTTATTATAAAGCAGCAACATATTTTGTAACATTATACAGTAAGTGGATGTATACATTGAACATACAGATTTACATACAAATCCACCATTAACCAACGCAAGAAGTTATATTAAAAAAAAAATGTTATGGACATGTAGCGCTATAGTAAATTGAGTGCACTGTTCTCTATCTATAGGCTTCACCCCTGTGCTCCAGATGAGACCTTAATTATTCAGGGGTAAGCTGCCACAAACGGTGTGGTGACAGGATGTAGTACAACTGTAACTTGGCAACGGGTACAATAATTGGGCGCCAGTGGTTCTTATAACTTAACCAGAGAATATATTTAGAAGAGCATCCACAATGGAGTGTACATATAGAGCAAACAGGATCATACAGCAACAGTGGATAGGCATATACTCACAGCATCTATGGTCAGTATCAGTTCTCACAGGGAAGAGAACATGTATAGAAGCAAATGCTCAGGGTACACCCAGCTTTCAGCCTTTTCCCTTAGTGGAACCTGAGGGGAATCTCTACATCCCTAGGTCTGTACACTTAGTCCCTACTTCTGGCCAATTGGTACCCAGGATCATAACCCCATTCACAATCCTCAGAGGAGCTTCATGCTGCTCAGCTAAATAGCCTGTCTATCTGTCACTCCTAGAATGACCTCTTAAGGTTAGTAGCCTATCCTGACTAGACCTGACCTGCCTAGGTTCCACTGGAGCTCTGCCTACCTGCTCAGGCCAGAGCTAGCACAAAATGGACCCTGAGCACATGACTGCTCAGCACTTTATACTTTAGCACAGTGCCATATACTGGGCTCTGCTTGAACACCAAGGGGCATAGCTTTAAGCAAGATAAGGAAACAGGTCCCCCTCCTAACAGCCCCCCCTCCCCTCCTAGGTGTCTATAACACTAGGGGACTGCTGGCTAAATAATACTGGAAGACTAATTTTACCTAAAGACAAAAAGGCCTACCCTTGCATCCAGTCTCACCCATTTATTAAATTGTCTCTCATTCTACTAGATCCCTTAAGCTCCTATAGATGTACTTTACTCTTCCATCAAAAAATAATAATACTATTTGAGATTTTACTTTCACTTTCTAATATAGATGAAACTTTAATTCAGTAGTGGATAGTTCAGTTATGGGTTTTTTCTAATAACCCATGTAGTTTGTGCTACTAAAACATCTATGTATGTCTTTGTTTTGTGCTATATTACAAACACTCCCCTTTATCACACTGAATTGCTACGGTTATCAGATCATCTGAAAAAATTGGGGGCCCTTGTAAAATTTGCAATTAACAGAGCTGGACTGATTGCAGCTTGTATCTAATTTAAAGGCAATCAGCGTGCAATCAGTGCATCCCTGCTAATTCCTTCAAAATGTCCACGATTTATGTGATGATCTAGCAACCTTATGTTAAGATACGCTATTAAAACTGGAAAATATAGCACTTTTCTTGTCTTCTGTTGTGTTCCATTGTTTAGTCACTATGTTTAGTTTTTATTCTGGCTGGGCCTTAAGGATCATTGTGCATGGGTTAATAGCTGTTCTCTAGGTACATCTGCATCTGCATGAAAGATCCACTCCTTATGTCTTCACATATGTCTTGGCTAATCGCTGATTCATAGCTCACAACACTGGACCAGTTCTGAGGAAAAAAAGATAGAAAAATAAAATAGCAAAAGAAAACAAGAATGTAAATTTCTGTTAACCAGATTAACATTTCTTTTCTATCACATTTCTTTAGCTTTTATCACACTGTCTATACATTGACTGAAAAGTTTCAGTATGCATATGTTGGAAAAACAATCCCAACTAAAACATATTTTCCATGTTTATCAGTTGAAAAGTTTGACCTTTTCATGCATTGATGCACCATGTTGGCTAGTGCATTGTGCATTAACAGAGGAGGAATAGGAGCTGCAGCTCCTCCAATCAGCCTGAACAAATGGAAAAATATAAAGGTGGACATGCTATGTGTGGCCACTCATACTGCATCTGTCCATGGGATAAGTTCTGTGGCGAAATTGCCATTCAATAATATCTGGTAGGTTAACTTCACTCTGAATTATATTGTGACCAATGATTATCTCTGGCTCTAACTAAATCGTGTGCACCCACTTTCACCCTATCTGTCATTAAGGTTTCATGTGTCTCGTACTTCAAAAAAGGAATGTTATGTGGCTATATACTAGCTGATGAAAAATTGCAGCCACTTATTGATCATTTTATGGGAGCCTTCCAATGGTCTGTCCAACCAAAATATGACCAATAATTGTACAGATATCAGGCAGGTTTGAAAATCCTGCCATATGAAGACCACATTGGTGAGTTGATGTTCTCTTCCAATGAGTTTGCATAGGTCAGTATTAGGATCTGATCCTAGGATCACATCAGACTGATTTTGACCAGTTCATGGTTGAACAAATCAAGCCAAGATCCACTCATTTTGCAGCCATGGCAAACAAAAGTGCATATTAGTACATGGCTAGCTTTTTACTTGTAGTACTTTATTTGTTACTGATAAACAAAAAGTAGTAACATCACTCAGGCAGTCTTTTAGTCCTTTAAAGGAGAAACAAACCCTTAATAAAACTAACCCTACCCCCCTACCCTACATAGACCCCCCCTCCGCCCATAGGGGTAACTAAAGAATTAGGGGCATTTGCCCAGTGGGGCAGCTAGGCTGGGGAGGAGGAGGGAGGGGGGCCTATGTAGGGTAGGGGGGTAGGGTTTTTTTATGAAGGGTTTGTTTCTCCATTAACGAGAAAATGATGGTAGAGCTAAGAGAGAACACAGGGTTTACATTTTTTATAATTTGCAAGCAGTTTCATGTCAGTAGAACTCCTTTATGACTAACATACATCCTATTTAGAACTGGAGCATATCTTATAGATATATGGAATAATGTACTGGCCTGGAAAATGGCAGCAGGAGAAAGCAAATAAAGACACCATGCAGAGGCGGAGGTACAAAGACACAGACTGCATGGCTTTAAACAGGTCAATAATAGCCTAAGATAACTTCTTATATTCTCATTTACAACATTTGTTTTCGTAATATGAATGTTTCAATAAATCATGTGACATGAGTGACATCAATAAACCCTCATTATAATTGATGACATCACTAAGCACCATATGTAAGGATATATAGTTTACAGGTTTTATATAATACAGAGAAAGTGTGATTCATAGCCTACTTGTAGTCAGTCTACTAATAGTCAGGGGAAAATGTCTGTTTATCCATAAAACCACTAAAGAAGATGTTGTGGGGTTGACTGATTGTATCATCCATAGCCACATTACTTGGGATGTTGCTATTGTGAAAGTAAAAAAAAAATTAGAGGGGGTTGAGTGAGAGAGGAATTCTCATAGCAAATAACCCCTTAACCTTTTCTGTCAAGGGGGAAAGCAGAGTCTTATTTATGTGCAAATCTGTACCCGCTTCCCTTGGGGTGGGCAGAAAAAATATCCGTTGTTTCTTCTCTGTTTGGGATTAGTGGATTATCCCTCTACATCTCCACTGTTTTCCCTCCCTCCCAGTTAGCACTTTCAGGACAGCTGCCCCTAAATCTTTTCCCAGGCAGACATCTCACACAGCGGGCCCCAGAAGAGCAGCTAACGCACCGTTCAATTTTCCTGACAAAAGCCGAGAGGGGGCACATTTACCAAACAACAGAAAGTCTCTGCCAATCAATAAGGCCTGGCCCACGTGGGCCACACACTGCTCCTGATGGCTAATCGATAAGCTGTTCCTGCTGACACCAGCACATCTGGTGTTACCAGTGACGAAAACAGAAGGAAGACAGAAAGGATCTGATTTAAACCTATTGAACTGCCTGCTTTGTACCATTTGAATCTTGCTTTGAATATGATTGAGAAGTGGACTGTGTTCCGCCAGCAGCACTTTCAGTCATTATTTGGCAAGCCCTCCCTGCTGCATTTTCTTAATTTCCAAATTTAAAGTTCCCAGATACAACTGCTACTTTCCCAGTTTGCAATGAATCTCACACATGATGTCAGAAGGCACCAATATATTCCTATGAACTAATTCAAGAAAAAAAAAAGCTGTTTAGGAATGCACTATACTGGAATTTTATCCCACAATGTAGAATCAGATCAATAAATGTCATTAGAATACAGTGCAGACATGTATATATAGTATATACTATATATAATAGTATATAAAAAAAAGTCACGCCTCTATGTCCCCAGCATCAAAAGAGGCCCGTGAGGGGGGAACACTACCCAACAGGGTATTCTGGGAATTATAGTTTAACATCAGTGGGTGAGCAATGAATGGATAGCCATTATTCTCTCTGGTCCTACCCTGAGAAGCCATTGAAACTGATGTTTGTATTGTTATGACTGCTCATGTGCCTGTATGAAGTTTATCTGATGTAGCCATTCCATCTAGGAACATGAAAAAGATTCGGCATGCAACAAAAATGTGTCGTGAAGCATGGTTGCAAATTAGAGTTGTCAGATAAGCAGTTGTAATGCTGATTTGTATAATACATGTAATGTGTAACACTGTGCAGCTGTATTTATCCCCACTGTATTAAAAAAAAATGGGGGACTTCAATGATACTGACTCCTGCTACACTCATGGGGGCATAACCACAAGACAGTCAGGCACTAACATAACCCTCATTTAGTTGCTTAGCAATAATTTAATATATTTTTTTAAACTATTTTTGAAATGCATTAAAGCCATCATTTTTAGATTCAGCCAAATCCCAATCTGATTTCATCAAATCTTTTGTGAAAGCCAAATACAAAAAATGTGAATTGTATGCATCCTGAATTGAAATTGAACCTTAACTTGCATATTAACGTTTGAGTGTCAAATTCAAGTTCAATTATCCAGCACTAAGTCTTTAAAGGGCATGTAAAGTCTAAAATAGAATAAGGCATACTAAATATAAACATGAACTTACTGCACCACAAGCCTAATCAAACAAATAATTTATGCTTTCAAAGTTGGCTACAGGGGGTCACCATCTTGTAACTTTGTTAAACATCTTTGCAAGACTAAGACTGTGTGCATGCTCAGTGTGGTCTGGGCTGCTTAGGGATTATCATAAACAAAGCTGCTTGAGTTCTGCATGGCTGGGAAGTAAGGCGGGGGCTCCCCCTGCTGTTCTTAAGTATGAATGTTTCCCTGCTCAGCAGTTAGGGACCATCTGAAAAATTCCTATCCACAGCAGTAAATGAAGGGAGAATTCCACTGCATACAGTCAGGTTTCTTATAAAAACGGTACACTTTTTTTTTTTTGCCTTTACATGCCCTTTAAGGGTTTGGATTCGGTTTGACTGTTCCATTCATATAGATCCTTCAAAAATGCTTGGAATCTGCCAAATCTCAAAACAAACCTTGAATTCAGTGCATCCCTATAACCTTTAAAATTTACAAATTATTATGCAAGAAGATAACATGATAAGCCTTGTTTATTACTTTAAAACCCAAAGTCCAGATGGTGGGAAAATGATTTGGATGTTTATTACCCCAATCCCTCCAATTTTTGTTTCAGAACATTGGTTTTTGCTGTACCCATGTCATTCCACTTACTGGCAAGTAGGGGAACCCCACATTCTTTTAATGTATTTTAACATGTCCAGCTACCTCTTTTGTTGTTGTGTTAATAACTGAATGAGCAGTTTTATTCCAGTTTATTATAGTCACTCCCTTGTTCCTACAAAAGAGCATCTACAAAAATTTGGCACCTTCAGGCACCCCTCTGCTAAAATTAATAGTCCACCCTCCTGTGTGTACTTAAAGGTTAAAAATACAGTAGGTGAGAAATCTACTTGATTTGTAATTTTCCCTTTTAATAAATGTGTCATTTATGGCCACTGTAATGTTTGTTATCTTTTTTATGCTCCAAAAAAGGCTGGAATTGAAAGCAACAAACGGAAATGCATTGCCTCTGCCACTTTCTGTTTTATTTGTGTCTACAGAAATGATCCCCGCTCAAATTTGGTTTAGGAATGCAATGCTTTTAATAATCCGCTTGGTATAGGAACGAAGGCAACACTCCGAAATGCATTAAGAATACACAGAAACCAAAATGATAGGATATGTCTACCTATTATAATGCATATGTAGCCCAGTACAAAATGCCCTGGCACAGACTCTTACTTTAGACTTTAAAACCTGACTCCCTCTTTTGATTTCCCTCTTTTTAAATGTATGAGAGCTTTCCCTGTGTTCCAGGATTTTAAATAAATCCCATAGTAGATAAACCACTCTGGTTTCTGTAGGGTTGCTAATGCACTATACATTCACTGTCTTTTCATACCAGCCTTCACCCTTAGAGTTTGGCCTTTTGATCCTCCACCTTGTGCTCTGTGCTTAACAAAGGAGGATTCTGGCCCTGCATCTTCTTATAGCGCCATATCATACAACATCATTCACTCTAATTATCTTTGTGTATACACCCATGTGTGTCGTTCAGTGTTACTGTTAGTTCTGGGAAGTTTGGGCAGGCCTAGACTGGGAAAGTGTAAATTAAAGCATCATCCTGAAATAAGATTTTCTGTTTCTGTGTATGTGTTAAACTATATATATGTTTCAACGAGTATTGTATGTTCACTAAGTTATCCTCTGGGTTTTAGAGAAAAAGAGGGTTCATTCAAAACCACTATTATAAGAGTTTCAATAAAACCCCTTCAGTCTATCATCTGTCTGTCTGTCCTTCTATGTATTTTTCTATGAACTATCTATCTATCTATCTATCTATCTATCTATCTATCTATCTATCTATCTATCTATATATCTTCTGTCTATCTATATTGTTAGTGTTTCACAGTAGGACATTTAGTATGCATTTTCATATTATAAGCATATTTCCGCAGTTTATTTTTTTTAAAATATGGTACGGGTATAGGATCCCTTATTAGGAAACCCGATATCCAGAAAGCTCCACGTTATGGAATGACTGTCTCCCATAGACTCCATTTTATCCAAATAATCCAAATTTTTTAAAATAATTTAATTTTTCTCTGTATGAAAAAAACAGTAGCTTGTACTTGATCGCAACTAAGATATAATTAATCCTTATTGAAAGCAAAACTAGCCTATTGGGTTTGTTTAATGTTTAAATACATTTCTAGCAGACTTAAGGCATGAACACCCAAATTATGGAAAGATCCGTTATCCGGAAAACCCCAGATCCCGTGCATACTGGATAACAGGTCCCATACCTGTACCATATTTTTTTTATTATATATTTAGTATGCATTGTTTAATGCATTGCACTGTCATTGTTTGTTGGATTTAAGCACCATTGCACTATTTTTTTTGCCACAAGTATATTGTTATTTTAAAAATTACACCATTTGGAATAATCAGGGTACATTTCACTACAGGTTGTACTTGTAGAACTTTGTATGTGACAAATCAATGAATCTATCTATCTGTCTGTCTATCACTATTTATTTATTTATAATCTGTCCTGCTGTTTATCTGATAATTCTTATCCATATCTATCTGTGTGTCTATCATACATCTACAATCAGCCCTTACTTTGCATATCTGTTTAATTAAGCAAAATACATACAGGTTTCAGAGGTTATATGGCTTCTTAGTCAGTTAATTGTTGTATTATTTTGTACTTGAAGGCTAAAACATAATCATACTGTGATCTACAAGGCTAAAGAATGAGGAAGAACAGTAAGAGAACACAAAGAGGGGCAAAGCTTTTACCATGTGATGTAATGAATAGTATGATACTGTAGTATCTAAAGGGCCTCCCCAATGTGGTGATAAATCAGGCAGTTCATTTAAATCATCCTTTATGTCATTTACTTGAGCTATTAGAGATGCAGGCTTCATTAGGCATTTGTGACAGCACAAGTAGTTAATAGGTACATCCAGTTGTAACAAACTGCAATGTTAGAGCCAAATCCAGACTAAACTTGGAAATACTTTTCCTTAAACTAGGCCATTGTACTCCTATGTGATCTCTGACCCAAAACTCACAGCTCTGAACCATGGTGTTGGATTCCCAGGAATGGTAATACCAATGCCGTGTGGGGGACAGAGAGAAAGGAAATGCTTAGGGTTGCCTGGGAAACATGACCTTGTGCCGTCTGTGGGGAACAAAGGCAAGATTCATGTCCATTCTATCTGTGATCAACCTCCCCCCGCCTCTCTACCATCATCATCATCATCATCATACTAACAAGCCTTTGTTTATTAAACAGAGTCTCACCCAGCTATTAGTGAAATGATGCAGTACTAGAATAAGACCAAATGGGGTCCTTGGCAGCACAGTGATTTGGGGCCAGCCTCCTCTGACTACATATATGGGTGATTTATGACTGTTCTATGTTTCATTAAGAAAGCTAAACAAACATACAGTTTATGATTTGCTGTTGTAGTATTAAGATAAAACTTTAAAGGACCTTGCACAGGAAAAATGATCATCTATGCTACATGGCTATTTATTAATATTGTTATTATTATTATTATTATTATTGTTCTTTCCTATATTTATTCATCTTCAACATGTAACCCAACAATTTACAGAGATTATACATTGCTGTCATCTACTTCTGCCCCATTGGAGTTTCTAATCTTATATTCTTGCCATGCAGACACACACTCAATGTAGACAGTGGCAAGGTTAGAATCAAACTGATGACCCCGGGACTGCAAGACAGAATTATAAACCATTACGCTGTTACCCATTCTACTACTTGAAGTGTTTGACGAAATACCTCATCCCATAGCTCTTTCTTACTTTTCTATTATATAAACACTAGGATTAGTGATTGGCGAATTCATGGCGAATTTGCCCATTTCGCTACTGGCGAATAAAATCAGTCAACTTTGACACCGGCGACCATTTTGACGCCGGCGTCAAAATCACAGTTTCGCAAATTTTTCACCAGTTTCTAAAATTTTGCTGGAAATTCACGAAATTCGTGGTGAAGTGAAACGGGACAAATTTGCCCATCACTAACTAGTATGTTACAGTAATACTGTATCCTTTACAACTCTGCCTTTTATCAGTGGGAAAAACCCCATAACAAGATTGCAGAGGCATCCGCAAGCTAAGAACTTGCTTTTATAACAAAATGTCGTGTTTATTTTCTGCACTGTAATGTTTTTCCCAGAATTCTTGCATAATTGCAGCCACGCTCCCAGTTACACCCACCACAATTGTGTATGATGCCGATAATGAAATACTATTGTACACTGTGCTTTCTCAAATTAGATGCAATTTGTAGCTAATACTTTCAGAATGGGGATGGCATCATTTCTAGAAAGTGGCTAACAAACTGTATTAGTGTCTAATTTACAAGTCTGTGACACCTATTAATGCAACCCACTATGGGAAGCCTAGTATTACCGCCATGTCCAGGGTGGTGGTAGCTCCAGGGGTTCCAGCTTCAGTTGTTGCATTTGCACATAATTAATCAGAATCATCAGGATGGTTGGTTGGTGAATAGTTTAACCCTTTAAATGCCACAGAACTTAGAATTTACGTTCTGTGGATAAAGGGACTTACCGTATATACCCGAGTATAAGCCGAGTTTTTCAGCATCCAAAATGTGCTGAAAAAGTCTACCTCTGCGTATACTCGGGTCAGCGGTACCCGACCCAAGTAGCTGAGATTGCAGTCACTTTTAATCATTCCTATACCAACAGTACACTTGGGGAGAGATTGCAATATCCCACAATGCCCTCTGTTGGTTATATGAAAGAATAACAGTGCGCCCTCTGTTGGTTATATGAAAGAATAACAGTGACTGCAATATCACACAGTGCCATCTGTTGGTTGTATGAAAGAATAACAGTGCGCCCTCTGTTGGTTATATGAAAGATTAACAGTGACTGCAATATCACACAGCGCCATTTGTTGGTTGTATGAAAGAATAACAGTGTGCCCTCTGTTGGTTATATTAAAGAATAACAATGACTGCAATATCACACAGCACCCTCTGTTGGTTATATGAAAGAATAACAATATGCCCTCTGTTGGTTATATTAAAGAATAACAGTGACTGCAATATCACACAGCGCCCTCTGTTGGTTATATGAAAGAATAACAGTGACTGCAATATCACACAGCGCCATCTGTTGGTTATATGGAAGAATAACAGTGACTGCAATATCACACAGTGCCCTCTGTTGGTTATATGAAAGAATAACAGTGACTGCAATATCACACAGCGCCATCTGTTGGTTATATAGAAGAATAACAGTGACTGCAATATCACACAGTGCCCTCTGTTGGTTATATGAAAGATTAACAGTGACCGCAATATCACACAGCACCCTCTGTTGGTTATATGAAAGAATAACAGTGATGGCAATATCAAACAGCACCCTCTGCACATGGTAGTGGGACAGTGGGACATGCACACAGTAATCCGTTTGGCAATTCTCTGTCACCATCAACTTTGCAAAGAAGTCCGGTTGATCGCTGGGGGGGGTCGCTTTGGCAGAATGTGCGCTGCTGGGAGACAGGGCTGTAGTTGTGTCTAGGCTTATACTAGAGTCAATAAGTTTTCCCAGTTTTCGTAGGTAAAATTAGGTACCTCGGCTTATACGCGGGTTGGCTTATACTCGAGTATATATGGTAAATGCCACAGACCATAGATTCTACGTTCTGCAGCATTTCACACTGGGAAAGCGAAGAAGCGGTGATCATTCCCCCACCCTAGGCAACAAGCAGGAGGGGGAACGAGTGGGCTCTTGAGTGCAGTCACCCAGGGGCCCCATAGGCAGCAGCAGGCACATGCTAACCACATGCCTGCTGCTGCAGCTACTTTCGGTACCCCCCACAAGCCCTCCTTACCAGAACCGGCACAAGGATGGACTCTCCTGCCTCTTCTTCAATGTACTTCAGCCAGCCTACCCTAGGTTTGTGTAACACACAAACACACACATTTTACACTATTACACACTTACATTTACACACATTCACATACATTTTTGGGGGATCAGGGGGTTTCACACATTCACAACACTCACACATACTTGCACACACACACAGGCACATAACACACAGTTTGCCTAGTGTAAACATACATACTGTATATACACACTTACAAAATTGTATAGCTTTTTTTTAATTTTCTTACTGCATAATGTGTTACGCTAAACGCTTAACCTTTTGTACGTTATTTCAGTGATTATATACAATTTTCGGTGATTTTGTTGCATTTTTAGCCATTTTCTTGCATTTTCAGTGCTATATAAGAAGTATTTCAGATTCCTTACATGTACAAATAAATAAATGGTTTATTCATTTTAACTTGGGATACAAATCACCCAGATATTATGTGTTCAGATTAATTATTAGTTGTGCCTGTGTTAGTAAGCTATTAGTAATACAGTACAACCCCCATTGTACATCCCCTGATTTAAATTTTTCCCTCATTTTTAATTGTTGTTTTGTGGTCCCATCTATATATTATGCATAATACATTCCCCTGACTTTACATTTTCCTGGATTTTAAACAATTTTTTTCTGGTCCCCTGAAAAACGTAAAATGGGGGTTCTACTGTATATAAACTATAGCTGGTACTTTATGGATGAAACTGCAATATTTAGTAGTAATAGATACCATTATCAGTTGACCAGAGCTAATGTAAAAAACACAAATCTTTTTAAGAAAGTGGCAAAATGTGAGCCCTTTTTTAATTTTGAAAAGATAGAGTCCTCTAACAATGTAGTGTAGCAGCAAAACATGAGTGTGAATTGGTCTTCCCATTGACACCAATGCATTTCAGAATATTTTGACACAAAGCAAAACATGCTATATTTAATGATCACAGTCTACAATGCTTGAAAGTAAGGGAAAATGTTTTATTGGTAGCCACAAAGCTGAAAAAGGGTGACACAAACAAAACATGGAAGATGGGTTTCATCAAATTACATTGCACGTCAAAAAATAACGTTGAGAGTTAAAACACAGATGCGCGCTTATTTTTCGGCAAAGCAAAACACCACAGATTCGACCCTTCACTAGTTTTGGGGGGGGTTAACATATTTTTCTGTGTTTTTACGTGTTGATTTTTTTATTAGCTGAAGTGACCTACAGTACTATTTGTATGCGTTAATTTCCTTTTGGGGCCCCTAAATGGTAAACATTTGCACAATGAGCAGCTATCTGTTGGAGGACGCCTGGCAATCATATTTAGGATGTCTTTTCTTGGTACAAAATGATACATGGGCGATGTGCTGGAAAGTTAAAGCTTTCAGTCAATTTCCAGGCATTTCACCAAAATCGCCAATTTTGGGAAAGCCTTGCAACTCAGTAGTTTGGAGCACAAAGACATGGGTACCCATTTTAGATTTGGCAGAATGTGTACTTTCCAAAAATATATGGCTTTTGGGAGTAAACATACTTTTCTGTGTTTTTCCCCACCAAAAATGAAGTAAATTTGTTGATTTTTCATTAGCTGAAGTGACCCACAGGACTGTTTGTTATGCGTTAACTTCATATTGGAGCTCCTAAATGTCAGATACCGCCAATTTTGGGAAAGTCTTGCGACTCAGTAGTTTGGTGACCAATGTCAGACTGGGACACCAGGGGCTCACCAAAAAACCTTATACTAGGGGCCCACAAAAAGTTTTTAGACCAGGGGCCCACCCTTAGTAGTATTTTCTTCCTCTCCTCACTCAACCTCTATTCTCCTGGTCTCTTTTCTATACTCTATTATTCCACCTATTTAGCCACTTTGTTCTCATATAAATAGAGAATGGCCATGAAATAAGCCAAAAGTTTAGCAGCATGCGGGCCCACTGACACCTGGGCCCACCGGGAGTTTTCCTGGTATCCAGATGGGCCAGCCCAACACTGTGGAGCACAAAGGCATGGGTACCCATTTTAGATTCAGTAGAATGTGTAATTTCCAAAAAGATATGGTTTTGGGGGGTAAACATATTTTTCTGTGTTTTTACCACACAAAAATTGTTGTTTTTTCAGTAGCTAAAGTGAACTTTGGGACAATTTGTTTGAGTTAAGTTCATTTTGGGATCTCTAAATGCCAGATACTTTGGTAATCCTATGCACAATGGGCATCAAACTGTTCAGTGGACCCCTGACAATCATATTTAGGATGTTTTTCTTGGTACCTAATAACGTGTGGGATATGCAGAGCAGCAAAGTAAAACCTTTGAAGTGATTTTTCAGAATTTTAGTATAATTTTATAAAAAACGCTAAATTCAGACAAGCTTTGATGTGTGGTAGTAAGGGGTAGAGAGACATAGGGGCAAATTCACCAAGATTCGTAGTTGCGCCAGGCGTAACTTCGCCGCACTTCGCCACACTTCGCCCACTTCGCCAGGCGTAGTTTCGCCAGCGCTTCACAAATTCTATAAAATCCGAAGTTACGCTCAGGGGTAGCGTAAGGTTGCGAAGTTGCGCTAGCATTGATTCGCTAAGTAAAGCGAAGTTACGCTAGCGAAGGCTAATTTGCATACGGCGCCAAATTCAAATTTCAATGGAGGGATATGTATCAGCACTACAAATGGCTAGAAAAGCTTCAAAACATCAAATAAAAAATGTATTTTGCCCTACACATGTGCCCACTGTATAGGTAAGTTGCCATGAGTCAGGAGATGTAGGGGGGAAGGAGGGGAGCCCCAAAAAAAATTTCGATCTTTTTCAGGCTATCACCCATAATGTAGAAAACACGCCAGCGTTTTTTGGGACTTAGAAAAAATTTTGACTTTTTTTAAAGCAATCCCTATCTACTCTATTGCGCTTCGCCTGGTCTGAGGTGGCGAAGGGAGTCTAGCATAAAAGGTAGCGTTCAGTACACTGTGCGCGTTAGTGAATTTGCGTAGTTACGTCGCTAGCGAAACTTCGCCAGGCGTAAGGGTGCGAAGTAACACTAGCGAAACTACGCCAGTGTTCGTTAGTGAATTTGCGCAGTAACGAAAATGCCAAACGCTAGCGAAGTAACGCTAGCGTTTGGCGCTTCGGCACTTAGTGAATTTGTCCCATAGTTACCCATTCTGGAATGTGTATTTTTCAAAAAAATATGATTTTCTGGGATATCAGGGTTTTTTGGGCTTTGGAATCTAAGTATGGCGATTTCTGTTTGTGCTTTCAAAATTCAGTAAATTACTGCTGGGAGTGTTTGCTGTACATTAGTCATACATCTTCCTAAAACTATACATATCTAGTATTGGCACATTGGAAACTTCCTGTCCATCTCTGTATGGGAACCTACAAGCAAAATGTCTTTGTAACAGATGAAACTTTCTATACCAAACATCCTATAGAGACTTTTTAATCCAAAAATAAGTTAACATAAAAATAAACAACAAATTAAATATAAGGAGTATTCCATTGCTGGTAGTTAAAAACTTATTGCAGGGCAAAGGGTGAACCTGAAAATCCCCCCTATGCTGGTGGACCTGTTGGTAACTAACCCTTGATAACTGTACCGGTACAGAGAACTTTCTGCATGCTTGTATCTGCCATATCTTAGATAAACATTTAAAAGAACAACAGAAAAAAGAAAAATACAAAGTGAAAAATGGTGGTGGCAGTGCTATTATATTGCTATACAGGTATGGAAAATGTTATTTGGAAACCCATTATCCAGAAAGCTCTGAATTAGTGGAGGACTATTTCCCATGGACTTGATTATAAGCAAATTATTAAAATTTCCAAAAGTATTTCCTTTTTCTCTGTAATAATAAAACAGTACCTTGTACTTGTTTCAAAAGTGATTTATAATTAATCCTTATAGGAGGTTTTTTTTTTTTTTTAATATTGAAATTAGTCCTTTGTAGACTTATTTACTCAAATTTTGCAGATTTTTTTATTTAAACAAAGTCAACCTAACTCCCATCCACGATTGCACCTAATTTATCCAAACATAAGATCGAAAAAGTTGGTGCAGAAAAGTCTCGAAAAAATCGTGCAACAATTCGAATTGTGCAACTTTTTCGAAATTGACGCCCAAATCATGCAAATTTTGAGATGTTACCTGATAACCTTGACTTTTTCGGATTCTCGTGTGAAAACCAGGGCAGATCATGATGTCAAGGAACATCTTCAGATTGTAAAAGGGATACCTGCCATTGACTTCTACTTGACTTTGACAGGTTTTAGCTGGAGCATTTTCAGATCCCAATTCTTAGCAGCTTTGGGGTATAGTAAATATCTAAAAATCCAGGTTTTTTTTTTTCTATAAAACGTCGAGTTTTTCCCCTTTGAAAACTCGACCAGAAAAATTTGAGGTTTAATAAATAGTAAGTGCCCCAATAGGCATAAAACGCGTTAGGTATCATGTCCTAAAAAATTTTCTACTTTACTTTTGTTTTCGTATTTTTTGGAGACCCTCACATTCCGTCTGGACACAGTAATTTTGACTTTGCACCTTGGGACTGAGGTGAACTGTGAGTGTTTTCTCCTTCATTCTTTATTTCAATTGGTATTTTTTGATTTAATACTTTTTCATTAAGTGGTACCTTCTTTAATAAATAGGCCCCTTAAAGTATGGTGAAGAAAGAAGAAAACTCCATGTCCCCAGCATTCTGGATAATAGGTCCCATACCTGTATTGTATGATGTTTAAAGGGGCATTAAAATGAATGATTATGGAAAGAGAGAACAGTAAATCTTATTTATACTAAAACAATGGCTAAAAGATGTCTTTTTTCAAATGTTCAAGTGTACCACCATTGTTCATGAATTTGGTCATCAGAGGTCAATGTTCCATTAGAGTGCTTCAGAGATGTTACTTTGTCAGAGCAGTGATGGCTTCTCCCAAAGATATGCAGAGAAAAAAAGTGTTGCTGCGCAGAGAATCCTATGTGAACATGTTTAAATAAATAGAGTAATATTCTATTTTTTCAGTTTTTTCTGGTTTTAATTGTTTAATAAGCAGTTTATTTTATGAGGCAGTGTGCCTTTCCTTTTTTCTTTTGGTTTCAATATTGAAGAAAACCTAACTTGTTTGGTGAGAATATAAAGGCACAAGGCTGGAGACAGAGTCCTTTTATAGGAACTGGTTTTGGTTAAGGATTTTGTGTGAAAACCAGCATATTTTAAAGGATTTTGTTGATTAATTGGGGAGGGGATGATTGATGAATTTTACAATTCATCATGATCACTAGCATAATTATGAAAACCGGAAACTGGACAAAATCATAGAAAAAAAACTTGCAATTGCAATGAAATTCACATTGTTCCATTTAGAGTTTAGAAATCAAATGCCTGAATGGTGAGCAAGGTGAATGTTAGTATGTTAGTAAACAAGGTTCTCCCTCCAATAATTTTTCTAACCATAATTAATTTCAGATAAATGTGACCTAGAAGGTACAAGAATGCTTATTTTTCTCATTTATATTAGCTACAGCAATGCCGAACTCTAAAAATCACATGTCTTTAATGCACTGCCATACTAGAAGCAAGGTTACTTTTGAGTGATACTCAAATCAGGGATTGGATGTGTTTTAGGTATTCAGAGAAATCTATGCTTTGTGGCCTCCTTCATACAATGTGTATTGATAACCCCCTAAGCATATCCTTTACTTATTTAAATGTATTCAAACTTTTGGAATTTATGAACTAGCCCAAAAACTATAGCAAAAGGCATTTCAACCCTAACATAAATTCTCCCAAATAAAGATGGGGTATATGTGGTGCATTTGGTGCACACAGCACATCTTTGAGAAAAGGGATGTGGCTGTGTGTGATTTTTTTTTCATGCTTTGCTTGATTCAATGACATGCTCTTAACTTTATATACATATCTGCTAATTTGAAAATCAGCTCTGTTCATTTTTGTGGAAGATCTGAGGGACTTTAAATTTTCAAAAAAAAATATCTCCTGTAATTTATTGGTTTGCAACATGAAAATACATTTCTGTCAAGTAATCTTAAACATGATTGCATCCTTTTTGTATCTGCTCTCTGGAAAATCCTCTGTAGGAGGTTCATCTTTCATTTCTTTCGACATGCAGAATAATCCAGTGTTTCTTCCCAGCCGTCCTGTTATTTACACTGTATCGAAGTTCTCATACACTGCTGGAGAGCAATTCCATTAGTGCAATCCTCGTTTCACGCTGTTGCCTAGGGTTTCAGGGCACGTGTTTGCTTCTTATGGATCTCCCTGCACAGACTGATTTCCTCATTAATGATTAAACTTCCCTTCTGAGGAGTGTCCTTTCGATCACACAATCTCACCAGTGAATATTATGTGATAACTGCCTTTCTAACATATGTCATTACTCAATTAAGGGAGTCTTGGCAGATTATGACCGAGGTTTAATGACTTGTTCAAGATGTTTAACACTGTTACGGTTTGCCATTTCATTTACAAAAGGCTTGCTCTGATCCTGGTGAGTTTCACTCACATTTGTGGGAATGCTGCACACTGCTTAGGTTTGGCCTCGAAAAATATGGAGAATTTAAATGTTTTACAGATCTGTTTAATTCTAGTAATAATTACCTTAATGCTGTATCCGATTAAAAACACTGAATACTAAGGGGCTGAATTATTAACTTTCAATTGAATTTTAGTGGTATTAGAGCTTTTTGAAACCACAGAAAAACTTTATTTCTCTAAAACCACAAATGCATTGAAAGTCATTAAAAGATCCAAATACAACAAGTACTAGGGATGCACCGAATCCACTATTTTTGGATTCGGCGGAACTCCTGAATCCTCTGAAAGATTCTGCTGAATACTGAACCAAATCTGAACCCTAATTTGCACATGCAAAAGAGGGTCGGGTAGGGAAAATTGTTAGACACGTGAATCATTGCCGAATTGAATCAGAATCCTGCTGAAAAAGATCGAATCCTGGGTGAATACTGAACTGCATCCTGGATTTGGTGTATCCCTAAAAAGTAGGATGGATAACATGCTGAACCATGTGCTAAAAAATACAAATATCTAAAATCATTTCAAAATTCAAGTTTTTTGGCTAATTACTAGGGAAAAAAACCCTAAGGGGCAGATTTATCAAGGGTCGAATTTTGAAGTAAAAAATACTTCGAAATTCGACCATCGAATTAAAATACTTTGAATTCGAATATCAAATTCAAACTTTTTTCATAAAATTAGTGTATTCGGCAGTCGAACGATTCTAACAATTTTAACGTACAAGAGTGATTTTACTTCGACTTCAAAAAACTTAGAAAAATGCTGTAGAAGGTCCCCATAGGCTAACATAGCACTTCAGCAGGTTTAATTTGGCGAAGTATTGAAGTTAGGGATGCACCGAATCCACTTTTTTGGATTCGGCCGAACCCCCGAATCCTTCACGAAAGATTCGGCCGAATACCGAACCGAATCCGAACCCTAATTTGCATATGCAAATTAGGGGTGGGAAGGGGAAAACATTTTTTACTTCCTTGCTTTCTGACAAAAAGTCACGTAATTTCCCTCCCGCCCTAATTTGCATATGCAAATTAGGATTCGGATTCGGTTCGGCCAGGCAGAAGGATTCGGCCGAATCCGAATCCTGCTGAAAAAGGCCGAATCCTGGCCGAATCCCGAACCGAATCCTGCATTCGGTGCATCCCTAATTGAAGTCAAAGTTATTTTTAAAGAGCCAGTACTTCGATTATGGAATGGTCGAATATTCGAAGTATTTTACTTCAAATCGAATTCAAAGTCGTATTATCCTATTCGATGGTCAAAGTATCCAAAAAATTACTTAGAATTTTGAATTTTTTTACTTCGAAAATTCCCTCAAATTCACTTTGACCCTTGATAAATCTGCCCCTAAAAGTCTGAATGGTTAAAAAAATGTCCAATAGGGTCAATACAGCTCCCATTGACTTCTATGGATCTTTACTGCTTTTACTAGGCAAAATTTTGAATAAAAGTTTGGTTTTTATACTTTTTAAACGGCTTTCACACTTAGGGGCCGATTCACGAAATTCGGGTGAAGGGTTCGAATAAAAAAAAATTTGAATTTCAAAGTATTTTTTGGGTACTTCGACCATCGAATTAGTTAAATTCGATCGAATTCGAACGAATTCGAACGATTTGAATGATTAGAAGTAAAAATCGTTTGACTATTCGACCATTCGATAGTCGAAGTACTGTCCCTTTAAAAAAAAACTTCGACCCCCTACTTCGGCAGCTAAAAGCTACCGAAGTCAATGTTAGCCTATGGGGAAGGTCCCCATAGGCTTGCCTGTGATTTTTTGATCGAAGGATTTTCCTTCGATCGTTGAATTAAAATCCTTCGAATCGTTCCATTCGAAGGATTTAATCGTTCGATCGAACGATCGCAGGATTTGCGCAAAATCGTTCGACTTCGATATTCGAAGTCGAACGATTTTAGTTCCCAGTCGAATATCGATGGTTAATTAACCCTCGATATTCGACCCTTCGTGAATCGGCCCCTTAATAAATCTTGAATTTTTAGAGTCTTAGAGAAATAAAAAAACACACATTTTTACAGAAAAAACATTTGTGAAAAAAAAAAAATCTGAATATTAGTAGACCACTACTGCAATATTTGTCTTGGTTGCTCTGTTTTTGCTGCAGGATTTTTTTTACGTGTGAATTCTCACCACCTAAAGCATACCAAGATGCAGGTTTTAGAAAACATTGGAAAAAATATGGGTAAAAAAATAGAAACAAACAAACCAAAGTTGAGAAACATCACAAATCAAGAAATTTATAAATCTGCAATTTAGTATAGTATATTGTATTTGGAATCAATAAAAATTATGTTATAATAAAGAATATATATATATATATATATATATATATATATATATATATAACTTTGCATTTGGTTGAGATTTTTTATGATTTACAAAACACACTAGCAATTTAACAAATGCACTGGAGTAGTGAATACAGGAAGGCACTGATACCACACAGCATTTCCAACCATACCAGCAGCTAGCCATTAATAAGATGGAATTTTAAACAGCAACAACTCAGGTTTTTTTTTTTTTTGGATTGACCCCAATAGTAGACCCATTAGAAAAAGCCATTGAGTTAATTAGCATATAGATTTTTCCATAGAAAACTAATTTTCAAAATGATTAACACTTGAGTCTTCTGACCGCAAATCTATTGATTTCTTAACTTTTTCCCTTTATTTTCCATTTTCCCAAATTTGTGGCTCTATTGCTGGGTGCAGTTTATTACAAGTTTTGAAGTTTGTCAACTTATCTTCTGATTTCTGCTAGAAGGCAATGTATTTGCATTGCAAACTGGGAGCCTATAATATTCAAAGTGCCTTGCTAGCCTTGAAATATTGAGCCATGTTTTTCAAATCTATGCACATTCCTGTAATACTCAATTCAGGGTAACACGGCAGTTGTGAAGCCTAATTAGTGGAATAACGACACTTGAATATACCTGCTTCTTACATATAATTAATATTCCTGTATAATCATGGCTGCGGTCATAGGAGTAAATTCTGCACTGCCGTTTCTGATGGAAAAGTAAATAAAAGTTCTCTTTTAAGACTCAGAAGTAATTTATAGAATCAAGTCTTTCCTCGAGCTACTAAAAAGTCCAGCTCCTGCGGTTATTTATCTAGAAGGATACAAATAAATAAAATCTGCTAAATGTGCAGTTAAGAAGAGAACATTTAAGATGTATAGGATTTAATGGCATTAAGGAAATTATATTATCATTAAAAATTAACTGCCAGCATTTCATTAATTCCAGTTGCTTCTTATGCATGTGCTTCAAGAGACACTATTCCTTAAAACAGCTCTGCTGTAATAGGCTTAATATAGGTATTTTTTGAGCTTTCTGGATAATGGGTCTTTCTGTAATTTAGATCTTAATAAACATTAAATAAACCCGATAGCATTGTTTTGTCTCTAATAAGGATTCATTCTATCTTTGTTAGGATCAAGTACAAGGTACTGTTTTAATATCAAAGAGAAAAAGAAAATTATTTTTAAGAATTTGAATTATTTGATCAAAAGGGCATCTATAAGAGATGATCTTCCCATAATCCTGAGCTTTCTGGACAACGGGTTTCCGGATAACGGTATCCCATACCTGTACAGGGAAACAGGAGTACCTGGAGTTAACTCATGAAGATACATACAACCCTTAGACAACTGTACAGGTTTAGGATCCCTTATCCAGAATCCAGATGTCCAGAAATCTCAGAATTATGGGACTCTCCCATAGAGTCAATTTTAAGTAAGTAATCCAATTTTTTTACCACTTTCCTTTTTCTCTACAGTAATTTGAGACAAGCGATTTTGACTTTTCCAGTGCAAAATACACTGGAGTCTCAGGATGTTTTTCATAGTATCTGTTTTTTGCAGCAACATTTAGAAGGTTATTTATCAATGTCCGATTTTATCTCAGTATTTTCTGCTGCAAACTCCGATCAAATCCGCTCAGGTTTTTTTATGCTTATTTATTATTACATTTTCCCCAAAAATTGCTTTGCAGGAAAAACACTGATTATCTCAAATTTTTTCACCCGAAAACTCTGAATTCTTATTTTTTTTGCCCGAAAACTCTGAAAACTTCGGGGGAGTTTAGTAAATAACCCTCTTACTATGCAGAGTGGTCTATGGATGTTTTTTGCAGTGAATTTTTTTGGCAGTTTTGTAAAAGTATTTGGCAATGGCGAAATGCAGAAAATCACATCCATACCGGGTCAAACATGTTTGCCTATTGCTAGCTAGAATAAAACAGTACCTTGTACTTGTGGTTACTAAGCTGCATGAATCCATATTGGTGCAAAATAATCCAACTGGGTTTAAAATATATAGGTCTCAGTAAACATAGTTTTGTGTATGTTTTTCTACTGGTGGAGTAGCTATGATGTGCCAGGGCGCACTTGTAACCCCTGTACCTATAGCACTATATGGTTCTAATACAGTTATTAACACAACACAACTATTTGGTGTTGTGCTACCTGTATAAATTGCTAATTTTCTTTCTATTTGTCTTCTGGGAGCGCTGAAATGTATAATAAGCGTGGAGGGACTGTGGAGCAAAAGCGATTGCGCAATTCCCTTCATGCCACAAAGGTTTGCTTACCGGGCAGTGCACAAGGTCTTCACTTTGTCCCCCTTCTATTCCAGTACAGGATGGTTCCCGCACAGCACTCCTTGCGCAATCACGCACACACACACCGAAGCAGCATCCCCCTCCCACCCCTGCTTTTGGATGCTTGCATGAGAATGTTACATTTGTATTTGTTTATTAAAGTTTAATAAAAAAAAGTCAACTTACAGTATGTATATCTATATATGCTATGTATTGTGAGTTGAATAAATAATTTGTTAAAAATGGGCTCAATATGCCAGGTTTGAATGTCACAGCAGTTGATGGGTATAGTCCTTGGCTACCAGGCCCAGATTTGTGGAAAGGCCACCTAGGCCTGGGCCTAGGGCGGCAGGATTTTAAGGGGGCGGCATGCTGCCCAACCATACCCACATTGGTTAAAAAACACTGGGGATGCACAGGAGATACAATCTCCATGAAGATTTGCACCAATAAAGGGAAGGGGACAGGGGCGACGAACGGCAGTGGGCCTAGGGGTGCCCGCTATGTAAATCCGGCCCTGTTGGCCACATAATGTTTTGTGCGTTTTGCTTTATTTCACGTGCCCACTGCATTAGCATTTGGATTAAATACAGCTATAACATGTTGTTATCACTTGTTATGTCAATATATTTGTGGTTCAGAAAATATGGATACTAAGGACGATAAAGGATGGTATAATAAAGCTGTTACTGACCTCTTACCCTCACAAGCATACTGTATATCTCTGTGCCGTATTAAAAAAAAATGGAATAGGCGGCGCTCGGGATAAAAGAAGGTGGGTTATTGCAACAGGCCACAGTCCAACATCCCCTGATGAGTTTTGGGAGCAACTGCCTTAATCAAGTGATGTTGGACTTTCTTGTCTTTTTTTCTGAGTGCCATCTATTCAATTTTCTCTAATACGGTGCATTACAGTGGGAACGCTGGTGGCAGAGCACCTGGGACATTAAGGGGCAGATTTATTAAGGGTCGAATTTTGAGTTCACAGGAGTTTGTAAAAACTCCCATAAGCTCGAAACTCAACCAAAATTCCACCAACTGAAACTTATCAAAAAATTCAAATATTGCAAACTTGGATGAATGGGATCAAACTGCAAACTCAAATCAAATTAGATTTGAATTCACCTGAGTTTGCAAAATTCAAGTTTTTTCAGGCTGGCTCCAATGCTCTAGAGTTACTGCATCCTTTCACCTGCACTTTTTTTTTTGGCAGCGCACAAGTTAAAGATCACAACACTTTTCCTAATGTGCAATGTTCAGCCCCTAGTTCCAGGCAAACCTGTAACAGATACGTGCTAAATAAATCTTACCCTTTTTCTGCGTCTAGGAGAAATGTGCCACTAATCAAAGCGCCTGGAGAAGAAGCTAGCCAAAAATGCAATAGTGATCTGTTTTCAATGAGAAGATCTGACCAGACTTGGAGTTGGCGACCAGCTTGCTTGGCTCTCATGGCATCATGCACTGCCTGGAGGCACTGCAGGGAGACAGCTGCTTGAGGGGCACGATCCTTGGAGGCTCAAGTGGTGCTGAATGGACAGCGACTGGGTATCAGCAGCACACACAGCTCTATAGGTGGAGAAGTAGAGGAATGATCGTCAAGGAGCAAGGCAGCCAGACTGGAGTGTTTAGCAGCATAACCAGTTCATCCCCATGATTTGGGCAGATGTACTTCAATAACCAGAGGAGCCGGTGGTGGGAACATATTTATCTCGACTGGATATGCCATTTCTTATACTTTGTTTTGTTGCCCCCCCAGCATTTGTGTTTGATCCTAAATGTTAAATGTATATATGGATGTGCATGGATAGCCTGTGAGAAGGCCATGTCTCCATGGGGGAGATCACCGCCCCATGTCAGTCTGCTGCCCCCTAGACAGTGCAGTGAGAAAGGGAACCATTGTCTCTGCTGTCTTGGAGCAAATAACCCCTGAGAAGATCACTTAAGAATACTCATCAGAAGCCCATTTCATTTGTTTTTAAAGGCTACTGCCATTAATAGCATAAGCACAGGTTCCTTCCAGTAAAGCTTATATTGTAGCCTTTGTTGTAATTCCCAATTTGCCTACTTAAATGAATTAGTGTTATTACTGCAGACAACTACACTTCTTGATTGAATTGGCACTCTTTAGGAACATCCACCATAGGCTAAAACAGAAAGTGGCAGGTTTTAAATGGTAAATAGTAGAATTTGAATTAGAATTAGAATTACACTATAAAAAAAACTAAAGAATTTTCACTTCAACCCCTAAGTGGAGCTTTATTGAGGAGTGCACATGAGGGGTGAGTTTGGAGCGGTCTAAACCTTTTTTGATTTGGAAGTCTCTGTGTCAGCCCTTCAGTAACAGGTAAGGGGAGGGAATCAGTCTCCACAGTCATAACCAGCACCACACCTTCCTCATTGGGAAAAGCCTTTTGCATCATACTAGCAAAAGGCTCCACCTTAACTTGAGATAATTATGTGATAGAGCTACCATTGAACAGAAATTGAACGTAAATTGAAAAAAGGGCAAAACATTTAGCCAATAATATGCTGGAGGTAAAGTGTTTGGTAATGTTTTAAACAAAGATCATCTCAGGTATGCACAGGTGGAATTGTTATAATTTTAGGTATCAAGGGTAAAATAATAATCATAAACCTAAAGCAGGTTATACACTTGGGGGGTTATTTATCAAATCCTGAATTTATCTCAATATTTTCTGCTACAAACTCTGATCAAATCCGCTTGGGGTTTTTACGCTTATTTATTATTCCATTTGCCAAAAAACTTGCTTTGTGGGAAAAAAATCCGATTTTCACAAATTTTTCTGACTTTTTCATCCAATTTTCAAGTTTTTTTCATAATTTTCACCCGAAAACTACGAAAATTTCCAGGTACTGCTCGAAACCCAGCGCACATCAAAAAATCATTGAGACTTCTCCCATTGACTTATATGCAACCTCGACAGGTCTGAGATGCTGGATTTTCAGATTCTGACTTTTCCATCCTCGGGGTTTAGTAAATTCCAAAAAATTCGGGATTTTAAAAGTCAGATTTTATTAAAAAAATATTTTTCGTGAATTTTGCATTTGGAGTTTAGTAAATAACCCCCTTGGAATTCCTGAATGGAATGTCTGAAAGGACAACTACATTTTAGCTAAAGAAGTATGGCAGAAATGTTGTACAGGTAAATTGGGATCCATTATCCGGAAACCCATTATTCAGATATTTCAGAATTATGGAGAGGCTGTCTACCATAGACTTCATTATAAACAAATAATCCAAATCCAAACTATTTTCTTTTTCTCTGTAATAATAAAACAATATCTTGCACTTGATCCAAACTATGGTATAATTAATCCTTATTGGAAGCAAAAACAGCCTATTGGGTTTATTTAATGTGTAAATGATTTTCTCGTAGACTTAAGGTATGAAGATCTAAATTATGGAAAGATTCATTATCCAGAAACCCCCTGGTCCCAAGCATTCTGTATAACGGGTCCCATACCTCTACATTATGTTTTAGTCATGTAATAACTAAAATGTAATAAAAATCGGTAACGGAAAAACTATTCGCAATGCGAAAAGTTATGCCTTTGCGCGAACAAATTTTGCTTTGTGCGAATTTAATATAGCTTTTGCGAGCCCGGGAAATTGTTTAGCGCCCACTTCCGACAGTGAAAGGCCGTTTGCGAATTTTATAGTTTGCGCCAATGCGCGGTCAATGTAATAAAACTTCTTACTGAAAAAGTCGTCATGTTTGCTCCAAAAGATTACAACACCTTCAAGCACTTCTTATGAGTGCGCAATTAAAATTCACAATGCAAGAACAGTTTAAGGAACAATATTACATTGCGAGATGTGGATTTTTAGTCTTATTGGTGCGAATTATTTTGCTCTTTGCGACATTTATTACATTCCCCTGAAAGTGTTTATTAAAATGATATTCCCTCAACAGTGCCAGGGACTATATTAACCAGCCCCAGCTCCTTGCTTGCAGGTATAACTGAATGCAGAACTACAACACACAACAGTACTAGGCATTGTATTAGCAAGTCCCAGCTCCTTGCTTGTGAGCATAGGTGGACACAGGCTGAGGAACAGTAGTGGAAGGCAGGGAAATAACTTCATAGAGGAGCGGAACTGCTACAGTGCTAGAGAGGCAGGGAGTGAGCAGTGTCACTGAGAATTCCAGGGACAGAGGCAGCGGAATGGTCAGATGGGCTGGTTTATGTACAATGAAGGAGGCACGCTACTAAGGCATGAGACAGGAGTGTAGTCAGGAGGCTAGCTGGATCATAGACAAGGGGGAAAGATTGAGCATTACCAGAGGCAGAAACTAGAAGCTGGGTCGTAACCAATAATCTAGACAATGCGGTACCCAAGAATCAACACAAAATCAAAGCTGGACAGGCCAAGTTCAAATACTAACTGATTGCTGGAACTTACTAGAGCTATACATACATATACATATGGAACGTATTGACTATACAAATAAGCTTTTTTCTCAAACAACAAATGAACAGAGGCAAGGTCTCTAAAAAGCCTCTCCCAGCAGTTGATGGTGGAAAGCTTTCTCCTTGCCAGTTCACCCCTGCCATCAATAAATATTGCACCAAATGGTTTGTCTTCCATTAAACTTTGTTTTATTTTTACAGTGTTAGAATTTTTTGAATAGTTTCACATAGTGACACATTTTCTCTTAAAATGTACTAGTTTCTCATTAGATAGTAACAAAAAACTACATTTTCAATTGCATTGGGGCAGTTTCTTTATTCCCATTTATATATTTTTCTTACTGATCCTTTGCATTTATCAATACTTAACCCTTAGGGATGCATACTTTCCCATCAGGCCAGGCAGTTTGCCTGCATCCCCCTTGGTTTCTACTGATAAGATGTTGAACAATGCTTTCAATGTGCAGGTGCCAAAAAGTTTCAAGGAAGTAGCATTAGTAGGAGATGTGTTTTATTGGCAGGGCCACTGTGCTTCTCAGCTGATTTGATAGGTTTTCCATTTTTTGCATACAGGTCAGTATTATCCAGATGTATTATGTTAACTTGATATTTTTGTTAAAACACACTATGGGGGTTATTTACTAAGCCTCAAATTTGACTTTTTGGCCCAAAATCTCGAATTTTTCTTGGGGAAAAAAAACCTCACATTTTTTGAGGTTTATTATACCTCAATGCTACAAAAAGGTTTTTCAGGGAAAAAACATGTTTCAAGTATCAAGTTTTTCTGCAACCATTTTTTTAAATCAAAATATGAGATATATTCGAATTTTAGTAAATAACCCCCATCTGGTCAAAATAATAATTGGAATTGGGGATGCCACAAGTACCATTACGTCATACAGTGATATTCTTGTAATTGTAGCAATTTTTTCAGGACAATTACCCAATGCACACTATACAAAACTCATTTGCAGAGAAGGGATTTTAAGAACATGATTGGGCCTCATACAGCCCTGTTCTCAACCCAACCAAACCACTGTGGGATTAAGTGAAATTGTGAAAACACCATACTTAAATCTACATTTTAATGGTCTTGCATGTGGGCAACTCATAAGCACCCATATGCACTCCCCATAACCTTTTCTTGGGCATCATTCATGATGTTCAAGTGGAATTTGTCTACATAATAATAAATGGCAATAAAAGGTGCATTGTTTGCAACAGGTAAAGTCTCTTAAAGTGACCAATCAGTAAGTAGCTTTTACTGGTCATCTGTTTAAAATTAAACATCTTATTGGTTGCTATGAGTTACTGCATCTGGGCAAATGTACTGCCTTTTATTACATATGGGGCTATGTGTTTTATTCTCAGATGAGATATGACTCTTTAGACATGGAAGCAGTAGATCAATGTCAATTTCACCAACTATTCAGTATTCTTTCCCAGAATTCCAGCATGTGTGGCCAATTCAATTGCAGAGTCATTTAAAGGAAAACTATACCCCTCAAACAATGTAGGTCTCTATAAAAATATATTGCATTAAAACAGCTATGTAAAAACCCTGTTTCGTGTAAATAAACCATTTTCATAATAATATACTTATTTAGTAGAATGTGCCATTGGGTAATCATGAATAGAAAACTGCCATTTTAAAAAATAAGGTTTACATAGCAGAGCCAGTTCTGCTATATGGGAAAAATGATGGATCAAGGGTTTCCGGATAACGGGTCCCTTACCTGTACTCATTTCCATGTACTGTAGTTGTGATTGTAACGACATCTTGTGCATTATTTGGCTTGCAGCATAGCTCTTTACAGTCCAGTTATATAGATAATACTTTTGTGGCCCAGCTGTCCTGAGTCAAATGAAGATCACATTGTAAAGCTGTATACATACGCACATATACTGTATTACATTATTCTAAATAATTCATACATTTCAGATGCATTAGATGTGACATCGCTAATTATAATAACTCTCTAAAGTAAAATATTTGGACCAAGTGGTAGTATATGCCATATAATACATTATTACATACATAAATAAAACCAAGTCAAATGTTTTAATTAAAAGATATTGGTTTACATTTAAATCCCTGCAGAAGAACATGAGCTGTCTGGTATAAAGCCAATTTGGTATAATATGAAATCACAAGCAGTTTGCAACAATACACTTTGGTTGTTTATTTCATATTCAGAACCCTTGACTGCAGATGGACATGTGAAACAGCTTCTACAGCCTCTGTACCAGCTCAGATCTGTACAATCAAATCCACTTCCCAACACCTTGAGACGTAAAATTGAAGGTGATACTTTGAAGTCAACGCTGGGTTTAACACATAATCTTTCTCACAAGAGAGGGAAGCTTGAAACACTCCAGTAAGCAAAGGAAATATTAGTTAATGGTTTGAGATATTGCAGTATATAAATATTCAGTTTGATGGTCTAGAAATGTATTTCAGATGACTTCTCCCGTTATGATATAACCACTGATTCCTATAGCTTCTTGGCTTGCCGGAATAAGTGAATAATTGGCCAAGATAGGGGGACGTTTATCAGGGAAAGTCCTAATCTGAGCAAAGACGTGAGGGTGATGGAAGAGTAATGGTTGGAAAATGTTTCCGATAAGGAGGCTGGAGGTTTGTTGTTGCTGGTTTTATAGAACGTAGACAGTTGTGATATGGTAAAGAGGCAGTTTGCTCTCAGCATTGGAAGTAAAGTGATATTGAGAATCCAAACCTGATGTAGTTTAACCATTTAAGCACCAGGACGCCAGATCAAGACATAACAACAAGTAGATAGGCTTTCTATGCTTGTAATTCTTCAAAACATTGTTCCTCAAACCTGAAAAAAAGGTTATGGTAAGAGATTAACTGAAAAAAATGTAAGTGATAACATCCCATCAAAAGTGGTATGGTTTCTAAAAACATAAAACAAACATACCATACCCACCCCCCCCCCCCCCAATTAGTAGCAGCATGGGTCATTGGCTGAACAGACTAGAAAGAAGACAGCGGAGTACAGCAAAATCCCAGCTGCCCCTTATTATTTATAGATTAGTTGCAGGGCACTGGTACCAGCTGACTGCCAGAAAAAATACAAGGATAACATACAGAATATTGCTATGTAAGTTTCCATTTGGTAGGAAATGTTTTAAGTAGTACACAATACAGAGAAAAATTGTGAAAGCTCGGTTTAACCCACGTTGTAGCGCTGACCAGCTGCTAATATTTACAGCACTCAGACTAACCTACATTCTGGAGTTGACCAGCTGCTACAAAATATATACAGAGAGAAAAAACTCACTCAACTGTATGAATCCTGTAAATACTTTAAAAAACATTGAGGTGTTAGGACTACATTTTGGCCAAAATATGGAAGCTCACTTGCCACGTCAATGTAATATACTTTATTACCGTCCTGTGTTATTAAATTGCAAATTTTAATGGCACTTACTTAGAGCCAGGATATTATTTTTGACTTTGTATTTTTATTTTAAAAATACCTTTTCAGAAGTTTTATTACGTAAAATTTGCAGTGGTGTAAAATTTATACAATGTAATATTTTAATAATATTATATAATATAATATACCATCCTTTTGTCCACCATTGAACGAGCTCTCTAGCTTGCGGGTTTGCAAATGTATATAAAATTAGCAAAAAGGAAAATTGTTCGTGCAGAGGAATCGTTTTGTAAATATTTTTCCTCTTATGACTTTTATTACACTTGTCCTCTGTGAATGTTAAACTGCAGAAGATGCTATAAGATGTGGCGCCAGCCATGCACCACCCTTAATAATTTGCCACCCTAGCCCCAGGCCTATATTTGGCTTCCCACAAACCCAGGCCTGACAACAACAGTAGTCCCAATTCCAGCACAGTATTTTCAGGCTAGAGGGTTTAACCAGATAGTCCACAATGGCAGCCCTTGGCACCAAGAACTAATATGTCAGCGGTTCTTCTTTTTCTGACTCTTTCCAGCTTTGAAATGTCATTGAAGTCTACAAAGGTATTGTAAGTCTACAAATGTATTGTTATTGCTACTTTTTATTACTTATGTTTCTATTAGGACATCTCCTATTTATATAATTTAAATCAATGCATGGCTGCTAGGGTAATTTGGACCCTAGCAACTAGATTTCTGATATTGCAAACTGGAGAACTGCTGAATAAAATAAACTCAAAAACCACAAATAATACAAAATGAAAACCAATTGCAAATTGTGTTAGAATGTCACTCACTACATAACGCTAAAAGTTCATTTAAAGGTAAACAATCCCTTTAAAACATTGATAGCCGCAGGAACGGAGTTGAAGACATTGCACAGATGCTGAGGTCACTAACCTAGGGTCCAATCAACTGGAAGCTTTGTGTTTTTGCATTAACCGTATTTCTTTCTTTTTTAAGCATTCACTTTCACAACACTAAATTTTTTTCCCTTACCTAACTAGCAAAAAAAATATTCCCTAAAAGGAACATTACTAGCAATTACCTGTTAAAAAAAAAAAAGTTGCGGTTTAATTCCTCCTGTGTTTAAACACCTTTATGGCTGCAAATGTGTTTTAGTGTGTAATTTATGTATTTATTTATAATTAGCTGTGAAGTTACAAGCATTGAGCACAGGTATTTAACCCTTAACTCCATATGGATTATCTATCCACAAGCACTTACTGAAGACATCTCAACACTTACCCACCAGCTATTTCTTTTAATTATATCTCGTTAAGTTAAATTCTGCCTCGAGATTATTTCATCCCACTGGAACATCATATTTTTGCAAGATTATTTTACCCCCAACTACTGCTTCCCCCCACCCCAAAAAAGAAAAGCATAACCACGTCCATTTCTTCAAATCTATCAGTCTTGATTGAAAGCTAATGAAAATGCTGTCCCACGTCAGTTTATTCCTTGTATCCATTAAGAATAATTACGGCTGAACAATTTTTGATGTCTGTAACCTTCGCAAGTGTTGCTAATGGCATTATAAATTGCTCCTTGTCCAATGAGTAACGCGGGATGCTTAATTCCGAAGCTTTCTGTCAACGAGGTTGATTTGTACAGCTAATGAGTGCATTTTAAACAAGAACCACAGCTCATGCATCCTGATGCCAATAACAGGATTTGGTTCAATAAAGAGGCTTGTCCGTAATAATTAGCAGAGGCGAAAGATTCAGATTGGTCTGATGGAATTATGAACATATTTGTTTTCTGTGTGTTTAACCAACTGAATACCAGAATATCTAATAAAGCCTTTAAAAGTCTTGTTTATCCGTCATGTGCTAAAGGAGTCTGATGCAAAAAGAATGAACATACTATGTTTGCAGGATTGTACCATGAATAAAATCAGTTGCCTATTTGTGATTGGTTCCATGGAATGGATGGATTGATGAAGCCCACATACACCCTATAACTTGGAGCTAAGAGTAAATACTACTGACAATATACAGATCTACAAATGCAGGGCAGTGTGCAAAATCACAAATTTTTAAATTTAAAATTTCAAAGCGGGTTCAAGTTGCTGCTTACATTTTTAGAGTGTGGATTGCATCACTTCTGACGCATGGTATTAAAATGACATTAGTGTATTATACTTTTTAGTATAAGGACTTCACGGACGATTCTGCTGCAATCCAACACGCTACGCAAAAACGCATGCGTCACATATGTAATTCTATTGTTGGATAGTATTGCAGCGTTGATGCGACGCGACACAACTGTCGGATGCAGACGCTGCACGCTGTGTCTGCATCCGACAGTCGTGATGCGTCGCATCAACAATGCAACACGATCCGACAATAGCATTACTTACCTTATTTCCGTCACATCCGACGTGACGTCTGCGTTTTTGCACAGCGCGTTGGAATCATTGTGGAGTCCTGCCCTAATAGTTTAAGTCTGTAGCACTACCCTTTATGGGACCGGGATTTTCACCTCATCTAAGGGTGGCGGTATCTCCAGACATTTCTGTTATCAATAGGCATGCTTGTACTTGATTTAGCAGGAGAGGCAGGGTGGACCCAATGTTGCTTAGCACATCTATACAGACAGCATCAGACTGGGGGTCTGCAGCCCACATGGCTACTGCTTAGAGGCCCCCACACTCCCCTGGGCCCCCAACCACAACCCCCTCTCTCAAGCATACCTTCCTCTTCTCATGCACGCAATTGGGCCTGGGCGATAGGTCAGGGGGCAGCACCCTCAAGGGCTGGGGCCCACCGTGTTTTTTCCTTATTTGCCACCGGCTCAGTCTGACCCTGTATACAGAAGTACAAGGAGTATGTTTGGATACAAATACCTTTAACGTACAACATCAATATATTAATGTGAGCACATTTTAGAGAGACTTGGGGCTGAGTTCATGGATGAGTGATTTTTGCTAGAGCAAACTGGTTCAAGACCAAGGAATCAGTTGTAAAAATAAGGGCCATTTGGGGTCAGTTGATTTCCCTTGAGAGCCATACAGTTCATCAACAATTTGTTAAAGGAATTTTGCTCTTTATTATTGATATTTATGAGTGTCATGCAGAATTATGTCTACCTTTGTTGGCATGAGAGCATAACTTCCCTTAAGTCACCCTATGGCCTTCTCACTGAAAAGTACATTTTAAACATTATATTTACTATAGCTAAGACGATATATAAACAAATGCAACTCTTGTCCTCGCTCTTTAACACATAGTAACCAATGATCAGTTGTACTGGCAAGTATAGCTAGATGAAAGATTGAAAGCAATAGCTGATTTATGGTTATTCTTTAAAGGGCTAGAATACAGTTTGCTCAAATGCACACATAAGACTGGAAACCTATCAAATCTGTAGTCTCACAATTCTCAATTGTTGCCTTTAATAGGTTCAAGATTGGACTGGGAGTAGGAGTTGCTGCCCCCAGCAGACCCCACACCCACTCAGATGCCCCCACCACTAGTGATGGGTGAATTTGGGCCAATTCGCTTAGCCAAAACTACAAAAAATTTGCGAAATGCTGATGGCGTCTCGTTTTTGACGCCGGCCATCACTACCCACCACCACCTACTAACTCAGCCCCTGCCAGCCCATTCCCCCAGCACCCACCTAGACTTTGTTGCAATCAGGGCAGGAAAGGCATTGGGGGAACAACAGTACACACTTGTAGAGATCAGGTCTGGGTCAGCAGGGGCCCACTGCCCAGTTTAACATTGAATAGTTTAATCCATAATGTTTTAAATGTTTAATCAAATTACCATTTAACCTCTTTGAGGATCCTTTCCACTGAGGTTTTTTAATGTTCACTACCCTATACTTTTATATCACAAACCCTACCCCTACTGCTTTAAACTCCTGACTCATAAGGAAGCAAATAGGAAATCTCCCTCTTTCCAAAGTCTGTAACACACAAAAGGCTGTACATATGCACCCAAAGCACTGGTGTACTGGGTCATTAAATAACCTAGAGTTTAGGGTTGGGTAAATCTTGTACGTTAGGTATGTGCAGGTCAGGAAAAACCCAAACCTGCAAAATGTTAACCCACACCCGACTTTAACCTGCAAAATGTTGCCAATGTAGGGCCTGCACTTGACCTGTACCTGCATGTTCTTGCTCTGTACATTACTGCTGTCTGCATTTCTTATTCCAAGACATGGAGTCTTCTGGAGCAGAGTAGGAATGTACTCCCCCATTCTGACCTGCACCCAACCCTAACAGTCAATGGTTGGCCAAATTTCAACCAGAATCAACCCAACTGGTGTTCAACTTATGGGTCACCTCAGGTTCCTGGTCAATCCACATATCACTATTGCACAGATACGCAGAAATTTAAATAATACTAAGCACCCGACAACTTACATACATACATAAACAGCCTGTTTTTTTGCACATTTAAGCCAAAACATTTCTGATTTTTTTTCTGAAAGAAAAATGCTTACATTAATAATAACCATTTTGCGAATGTTGGCAGAATTATGAAAATGCAGCCGGGGAGTTTTTTTATGTTGGAATATTCAAGTTTTCCATTATACCTGTATGTCATGACACTGTAATTGTCTGTAGGAAATCTTAGTTTTGCCAGTATTGGGACATAGTGAAGCTGGACTTTAATATATTGGAAAATCTAGATTTGTCAGACACTTCAATGGACAAAACAGGACTCCAGAAGGCCAATGTTTTTTTCTTCCATTAGAAGAAAAAACTGTGCTTAAGCCAGTTGACTGGCATTTCAAAGGACATGATGTCACATAGGTCATACTTCTGGGTCATATGTTACAAAGCAATTCTAGAACAGGCAAGTGCACTCAATGCAAATAAACTTTAACATGACTTCATAGTGTTATATTTTTTTATTTGTCTATCTCTGATGACTGGGACACAGTCAAGAGGTCACTTTTTTATACTTCTGTTGCCATACCACAACAACCCTGTATTCTGAAATATGCAATAAGCATATGTGAGATGGATGGAAGTAGTATGGCAAACAATATATTGTTGAATTTTTTTTATTTTGCCTGTTGTTAAAGGAGTTGCCTTAAATCATATAAAATTAAACCATTTAAAGTGATTTTAAAAAATACATATTTTTTAAATTTAAACTGCACTGAGCTCCCAAAAATACATAGATAAATAAAGGGTTATTTAATATGTAATATTATTTTTGTATTATTGTTGCATAAATATTCAGAATCTAAAACTTGAGACTTTTGCAAGATTCAGTAGCAACCCCATCATAGGCACTCATTTCTAAAAATTCCCTCATGCTAAAGTACAGGTAACAGGCCACCCAAACCATCAAACCTATCAGCCTATATAACCATTAATATCTAAAATATCAGTTTCTATGGAAAAAAAAATGAATGTATTGAATACTGACTTCAATGTGCAGTTAAAATAAATGTATCTACATTAATTGTATAATTGTATAATATATGTAAAGCCAGAGCGCTGATTCCCAAACAGTGGGGCTGGCCCATTTAAGGGGGCTTGGTGTAGTTGCTGGGGTGGCCAAACCTGGAGGCCAGTTAGGGTGAGATTTAGTGAGCAAGCATGGCCCTCCTAAATAGTCCAAGGTAATATATGCAGGGACTTGGGAAGAACAGTTATTTGCAGTTGTAGATCTTCTTGGAACTATGCAAAAATGTCTGATATAGCAATGGTTTGTGTAACCTTAGCTAGGATGGGGGTTAAATGTTAGATCAAAGGGGGGGGGTTGAACACAATAATATGTAGGTTTCACCACTACGGAAGAGCAATCAAAACTAACTGCTGATTAGTTGCTATGAGCAAGTGCAATGCTAATTTAGCTCATGTTAGTAAACTCTCCTCCAAGCAAAATGTAGCTTTTTATTTTAGAAATACAAAATATAATGGAATCTTTATGGCAGTACAAAGTCTTGGCTGTTTTCATGTATTCCTGCATGCCTCGCCAGATATGTAAGCAAACCTTGCAAATTAAGAGGTTCATTTGTGGAAAACAAATTAAATTGATTTGATATAATTGGGTCGATCTAATAGGGTTCAGTCATCCCAAAAAACGAGCAGTTTGGTAAACATGATCAATACTGATATTGTAAAAAAAAACATTATATTTCTCATATACTTTTATGGTATTCTATGGTATTCAACATCCCATTGACACTGTTATTTTTGCCTAAGTTTTTTTGACAATGATAAATATGAATGCTGAAGATAATTATCAAATCGTCTAGTTGTGTCAATCCTTAGAAATTCCAGCTCATATTGAATGCCTGCAAAGAATTTCCAGATCGATATTTGATTAATCAGCCCCATAGTTTGATGAACACTGGTCTATTTTATACACAAGCTTGTTTGTGTGCAAAATGTTAATAAAAATAGAAAAAAACATCAACCAGTATTCCCATATGTTGAAGGGAATTAAGCTAAATGTCTGTGAAGGTTCTCATTCATCCAGTTAAGGGTATATCTATAAAAATAAATCAGATCAACTGGACCTGATTTTTTTTTCCTTGAAGACGTTTTGCTAGTCCTTCGACTGGCTTTCTCAATGAGAAAGCCCGTTATATGACTAGCGCGAAACAGCAAGTCCAGTTGATTTGACTTATTACGATAAATACAGAATTAAAATAAATATGTGCATTTGTTGAGCGCATTATTGATACATAGAGATGGCGCGAACTGTTCGCCGGCGAACTTGTTCGCGCGAACATCGGGTGTTCGCGCTCGCCGGAAGTTCGCGAACGTCGCGCGACGTTCGCCATTTTGGGTTCGCCATTGTTGGCGCTTTTTTTTGCCCTCTCACCCCAGACCAGCAGGTACATGGCAGCCAATCAGGAAGCTCTCCCCTGGACCACTCCCCTTCCCTATAAAAACCGAAGCCCTGCAGCGTTTTTTTCACTCTGCCTGTGTGTGCTGAAGAGATAGTGTAGGGAGAGAGCTGCTGCCTGTTAGTGATTTCAGGGACAGTTGAAAGTTTGCTGGCTAGTAATCGTTTTGATACTGCTCTGTTATTGGAGGGACAGAAGTCTGCAGGGGTTTGAGGGACATTTAAGCTTAGGTAGCTTTGCTGGCTAGTAATCTACCTTCTACTGCAGTGCTCTGTATGTAGCTGCAGTGGGCAGCTGTCCTGCTTCTGATCTCATCTGCTGACTGCTGCAATAACAGTAGTCCTTGTAAGGACTGCTTTTATTTATTTTTTTGTTCCAATACAGAGCAGTATCAAGCAGATTACTAGCCAGCAAACTTACTATCATCTGTCCCTGAAATCACTAACAGTTCTCCCCCTACACTATCTCTTCCAAGCACACACAGGCAGATTTTTCAGATACATTTTTGCCCTTGATCCCCCTCTGGCATGCCACTGTCCAGGTCGTTGCACCCTTTAAACAACTTTAAAATAATTTTTCTGGCCAGAAATGTCTTTTTTAGATGTTAAAGTTCGCCTTCCCATTGAAGTCTATGGGGTTCGCGAACCGTTCGCGAACCGCTCGCATTTTTGCGCAAGTTCGCGAATATGTTCGCGAACTTTTTTTCCGACGTTCGCTACATCCCTATTGATACAGTTATGTGTACACACATTGATTGCATTTTAGAATGCTTAGTATGATTCAGTGGAGGTCACAGCAAAGCATGCATGGTTAACTTTTTATTATTTAATACAAATTCCACACATTTTTGAGCAAAAAAATGTGGACAGAGAATTAAGTTGATTTTGGAGCATTGTAAATGACCATCAGTGCTCTATAAAATCTTTCATTCTGAGTTCTAAAACTTTTCAATGCTCAACAGTAGGACTGTATGCAAATGGAAATGGAATTATCAGTATATAATATACTTCCCTGTGTCCTGCATTATAGGCCTGCACTAAGATTTTTGGAGCGTAGACAATACATGGACATGTCTGCAGCCACTGCTGGATCAATGTATTTTAAATGTCAGTGGAAACTAAACCACTGGCTGGCCCTCTATAAAGGAATTAGCAGAAACAATGGCCAGAGGAAAATTCTAGCATGTTGCCCAGCTTAAAGGAGACATATAGCATAACTAAAAACCCCTTCTAATTGTGTAGACAATAATGAATAATATATGGTGCAGGTTTCATTTTGGGCTAAAAAGTAATATTATCTTTAAAAATTGACCTTTATTGGAGCTCCTATAGATCTGCAATGGTCCCTGTCCATGTTTCAAATGATATGTGGGTATGTCCTAATGATCCCTTCTGAAGCACAGTGGATAGCCAATCACAGCCCTGAAATCACACAAGCAAAGACAGGCTTTAGTTTCCTATCAGGTCTTCCTAGCTGCTGACTGGTTCCTATCCTACAGTACAGTGTGCTGAGTGCTGCTGGCTCCGCTGCAAAGCCTGGGAAAGTAGGCAATAAATATGAAAAAAAAATAATAATCTTAATATTATAATATTATAATCTTCATTGACTGCTGAAGACAGAAGTCAACTAGCTATGGATATGATTTAGGAATTGGAGGCCAAAGCCAATAGCTACTTGCTATGGAGATGATTTAGGAATTGGAGGCCAAAGCAAGGAAATGAAAGGCCAAAAAAAATGTAAGAACATCAGACAGGACCTATCTGTTAAGAGATTTAACAGTAAGCTACTGTATGTATATGAAGGGGCACTGCGCCAATGAAGCAAATTGAAAAATTAGCCCCAAGTGGCAGCTGTGAGCAAGTTACCAGGGGTGGCAAAAATTCACTCCTGGTAACTTTAGGGGGGGTTATTTACTAATAAAACTTAAATTTTTCTGGTCGGGCTTTTAAAGTGGTAAACTTGAATTTTTAGAGGAAAAAAATGTGAATTTTTAGATATTTATTATACCCTGTAGCTGCTAAAAGTCCAAATCCAAAAAATACTTAATCTCAAACATGTTGAGGTCCTGTATAAGTCAATGGCACATGTCCTATTCCCAATTTGAATGTATCATACATGGTCTGTACTCGGTTTTGTACTGGGAAAATTTTTGGCTTTTCATTCGTTATCAAGGAAAATTAGAGTGTTTCGGGCATCAAACTCGATAAATTCAAGTATTTTGCATTACAATCAAAAGTTGACCGATTCAAATATTTTTCTAAAATTTTTCTAGTTTTTTCTCTGTTCTGATTTTTTGAGTTTTTTTTTAATGATGAATAAGGTCAAATCATGGATGGGAGTTTGGTTGAGCTTTTTTTATTAAAATAATGAGAAAAATTCTGATTTTAGTTAATAACCGCCCCCCTAGAGTTTACAATCTGGATGGAAACAGAATTGGTATAAATAATAATTTTGGTAAATGCAATTTTTCAGATATTGCAGCAAACACTTGCAGCAAACACCCCAATGTATCGATACAAAAATAAAATGCTAAAACAACCTGTATATACTGTAGATGGAAAAGTGGCTGTAAAATCAAAGGTATTGCAATATAAATATACAGATGTATATTTATTTATATTTCACCTGTATTTATTTTACAGATTATGAATTGTGGATACATTTCCTGTGTACAGGAAGTCTTAAGTAAAAATGTGGAAAAAACATACTCCTTTAAGCAGAGGGTTATGGCTTCATGGAAATGTCCCTCACAAAAGCAGGTTAAAACAAATACAGGAATAAGGCTGCAAGCAATTGGTTTTTATCTTTCATTGAATGAGATTTCTCTGTATTATTAAAACGTGACAACTCATCCTCTTGCTTTTCCTATTACTCTATATATCTGCAGCCTATATTGTTCACTGAAGCAGAGCAATGCAATATATTACATTGAAACAATCTCTAAATGACTGTTTTAGTGTCTGTTTAACACCAAAATGGTCAATCTGGGAGTTTAATACATATGACCCTATATTTTTTTATTTTTCCTAGACAAACAACCATTGCTACTTCCCATTGATTTTACACAACACGAGACACATTTTCCAATATTTTCAGACTGAGAGGTCATCTTTAAATGGAGGCTGTTAGATCTGCTGTTGTACTTCCAAAGTGCAATTTAACCCTGTACCTTTAAGGATTGTGTAGGGGATTGCAGTTAATCCCAAAAATTCAAGCTCTGTTTTGCAGTGATTTTTCTGCACAGTAATTTTACGGTTAAAGCCTGATTGCATGCAAGGGTTAAAATAAAGACAATACACAATACATTTCTCGATCATTTAGACCAATCATTTAAAAATGTTATATAGAAAAATAGGATTTGGAATTAGGCTAGGTTCAGTCTAGGACGGCTACCTTTTTTAAACTCATGAATAAAAGACATGAATAAAACCTAAGTGTCGCATGCTTATTTGTAACTGATGCTGCAGACTGCAATAGTGCTAAGGGGATCCCTAAGTCCAACAAATGAGCTAATGAGCACAGTTAATTTATATTAATACACACACACATATATGTGATACACATAAGTCATTAATAATATGCAAAATAAAACCTTAAAGGAGAACTAAAGCAGTAGTAGTAATAGTAAAGAAGTAATCTAGAAATGTTGTCTAGCAATGCTGTACAAGCCCAAGGCAACCATAGCCCTTTAGTAGGGAAGAAACGTGCCTCCAAAGATGCCCCAGTAGCTCCCCGTCCTCTTTTCTGCTGATCCTCTGCACATGCTCTGTGCTGCTGTCACTTTCTGAGCTCAGGGACCCACTCACAATACACTGTATATACAGAATAGAAATGTCAGCTGCTCAGAGCCCACTGAGCATGTGAGTGTTGCAGACACTTTCCATGATGGTGACAAGTCCTGGATCATTGCTGCTATTGAGAAGCTGAAAGTTTGGCTGGTGCAATAAGTTCAGTATATAAAATATGGCATTTTTTGCCTTATTCATTTTTAGGGTTTAGTTGTCCTTTAATACAGTGCTTAGTTATGTGATCAGATGCAATCAGAGTATTATCAAATTACTCATTGAAACTCATTGTTAACCCACATTTCTCTATGTCATGGAGCATTGCGGCAGACATATACCGTCCCTTTAGAGTTTTCCCAGCTACTGTGCCACAATATATAAACGTTTATGAAACACTGCTCTGCTCCTGTTCACTGTATAACAAAATGCAGAGGTAAGCAACAAATATTCTTTTTAGAAATAGAGATCAAGCCCTGTGCACTGCGGGTATGTAATCAAGAAACAAATACATCAACAGAGTCACCAGTAAATGAAAATATAAATGATTTCCATACAAAGAATGTTCGTATATTATGTTTATATTAAAGGAGGAGTGGAAAAATCATTTGGGGGTTCGAAAAGTTAGGCACCCTAAGTGATTGTAATCACGTACCTGATACCCTGAACCAGTACTCCAATCAGCAGAAAACTGAACAGGCCTGGGGTTCTACTCAGCAAGCACCATGGAGAGATCTTCTTTCTGCTTCTTCTTTCTTATGCATGCTCACCTGTGCAAACATCTAAGAAGTAGGAAGAGGATCGCTCATTATGCTCGCTGAAAAAACCCTGAGCTACTGATTGGAGCACAGGCCGAGGTATTAGGTAAATTAATACAATCACTGGGGGATTGCCTAACTTTTGGAACCCCTCCAGTCCCCAGTCTCTTCATTCTTTCAGTCTTGCTACCAGCTGCTTTTATGGAGCTGTTAGAAGTCCCCCAAACAACAATAAAAGGAGGAGAATTGGGTTGTAGCAATAATTATTATTGTTATTATCCTTTATTTACAATGGTTTGTGCACAGTGTGATATGAATCTGTGAATAATAATCTTAATATGAGAAAATGGAGGGAGGGCTTTATTGTAGGCAGAGAAAGAACAGGCAATATGAGACCAGCAGTCTTTATTTCATTACAATAGTTCCTCTGATGTTGTTTTTTTAACTTGTAAATCATGCCATTTTGTTAACCATTGCAATCCAGAAAAGAGGTTAATACTTTTTTCAAAGGTGTCTTGTAGTTCCTCACAAGAACCTAATTGTGCTGATTAATTGAGCATAGTGAATTGGGCCTAAAACCCACCCTCCCTTCACTTAATGCTGCACCTACCAGGTTACAATGCAGGCCAAGGCGGATTCGGGAGATGTGCAAATGAGCAAAATCTCTGGCTAAAGACAAAGAGGTCGCAGGTTAAACGCAGATGGCTCTTCCGAAGGACACACGCCTGCATCCATTTACATATTAATATCTTCAGCTAGAAGCCTGAGTGCTGCATTTTTAGGGACAGCTTGTTTGCAAAAACACCATTAACAGGAAATTTATAGGGCCAGAGGCAGGTCGACCCTTAGCCTTGTTTTGTTAAACACAAAACAGGCATTGATCAGAAAGACTTCTGACTACAGCTACGATTGTCTTCCAATGTCAGTTTCTGAAGCTAATCTGATTTCTGAATTCTAACCCTAAAATGTATTCTGCAGCATTAAAGGGGTTGTTCACCTTTAAAGTGATACTGACACTAAAAAACTACTTTTTAAAATATGAATGTACATTTAGGGGCAGATTCACTAAGGGTCGAATTTCGAAGTTAAAAATACTTCGAAATTCGACCCTCGAATTGAAATCCTTCGACTTCGAATATCGAAGTCGAAGGATTTAGCGCTAAACATTCGATCGAACCATCGAAGGATTTTAATCAAACGATCGAAGGAAAATCCTTTGATCAAAAAAAGCTCAGCAAGCCTATGGGGACCTTCCCCATAGGCTAACATTGACTTCGGTAGGTTTTATCTGCCGAAGTAGGGGGTCGAAGTTTTTTTTAAAGGGTAAGTACTTAGACTATCGAATGGTCGAATAGTCGAACGATTTTTACTTCGAATCGTTCGATTTCGTTCGACTTCGATCGAATTCGATCGAATTTAACCAATTCGATGGTCGAAGTACCCAAAAAAAACTTCGAAATTCGAAGTTTTTTTTATTCTAACCCTTCACCCGAATTTAGTGAATCGGCCCCTTAAAGTTACTTAAAGGTCATGTTGATCATTTTTTGCCTAGAGGTTTGTTTTGTATGTAATTGTTGTTGAAGTTTCTAAACCTGACTGTTTTGTCAACCTGACTGTGCCATCTCAGCCTCTCAGTTAAAGTTTCTAATGTTAACGGACTCCTGCTGCACAAATATGGCAGCGCCCTCATACAGAAACATGGGGCATCAGACAGGTAATGTAAAAACATTGTGCAGATATTTAATGGCAAAGTTATAAGTAGCTTTCAAAGGCAATATTATGATAGATGTAAAAAAGAGTTTAATTTCTGGTGTCAGTATGTCTTTAACATAACCTTTAGTATGATGTAGAGAGTGATATTCTGAGACACTTTACAATTGGTTTACATTTTTTATTATGTGTGGTTTTTGATGCATTTAGCTTTATATTCAGCAGCTCTCCAGTTTGCAATTTCAGCAATCTGGTTGCTAGGGTCTCTGTATAAGAGACTGGAATATGAATAGGAGAGGCCTGAATAGAAAGATGAGTAATAAAAAGTAACAATAACAATACATTTGTAGCCTTACAGAGTATTTGTTTTTGGATGGGAAAAGTGACCCCAATTTGAAAGCTGGAAAGAGTCAGAAGAAGAAGGCATTCAAAAACTGTAAAAAAAAAAAAAAAAAATGAAGACCAATTGAAAAGTTGCTTAGAATTGGCCATTCTATAGCATACTAAAAGTTAACTTGAAGGTGAACCACCCCTTTAATGATGGGCATTATTAGTTGACTCTGAAAGCCCCTCGGGTATATAACGTTGTAGTAAAAAAACTGTTGTTGATTATAACGCAATGGGAATCATTTATTGTGTTTTTTCAATGTTAAAACAAGGTGCTATGAGCGCAACAACAATAAGTTTAAAAGTCAGTGACAAGCAAGTTTTCTTTAATTTCTCAAAATGATTTGTCCCATGGGATCATTGTTTCATTGGAGTCTATATATATCATTTTATCTGCTCCAATGTTGAACTGAAATTTCATCTAATTGTTTATTGTTTATTGTTTATGTGGACTATCTATGAAAATAAAGGTCAGTCCTGGACACTTTTAGTTTAGTTGCTGTCTCCTCAAAACACTGTATTTAATGGAATAAATCATTTATATTTTGTGCCGCAAGATGATAGTTGGCTTTCTGCAGGCAGAGAAAGAAGTTTGAATTCTCTCCCCGAAAATCATATTTTCTTGCTTAAAAATCTTGTTTAAAAATAGATCTTCAATCTTTAGACTTCATTTTAACATAACATCTCCTAATAGAACTTGATTCCTCTGAAGAGGAGAGGAGAACAATGTGTCTTCAGTACAGTGCTCGCAAAAGACATGATAGTGGGTCTAATTTGCACATCTAGGTCTATTTAAGCCTTAGATTGGCTCATTGTACCTCAGAAGGATGCGGCTGATGGAACCCAGAATTAAGGATGTACGGCTGTTGAAACGGCCCCAATTGGCTGCATGAGATATCCTGATTGCTCGTCTAATACAAAACAGGCCTAATCTTGCTGTAAAAACCCAAGGCAGACCTCATGGGGAAATATTTATGAATCCTGATTGTGACATCCCATTTAATGGCTTATTCTAGATTTACCTGCATTTGAATACACAAAAGAAAAAAATCTACTTTTTTTTGCAGGGAAAAAACTATGGTTTACACTTTCAACTTAGTTAATCGAGCAACAGATATCTTAATTGGGCATGATCTTTATTTTACGGAAGGACGTTTATCTTGTTGTTTGGCTGCCAGTCATTTTACTCTCCACTTATAGTACAGGTAGAGGATCTTTAATCCGGAATGCTCAGGACCTGGGTTTTTTTTTGGATAAGGGATCTTTCCCTAATTTGGATTACCACAATTTAAGTCTGCTAAAAAATCATTCTAAACCCATTAGGATGGTTTTGCCACCAATATGCAGCTTAGTAACTATCAAGCGCAAGGTACTGTTTTATTAATACAGAAATATTTGATTAGAAAGAAGTTTATGGGAGATGGCTTTCTTGCAATCCAGCGCTTGCTGGATGATGGGTTTCCAGATGAGAGATCATATAGCTGTACTGTGCTTCTGGACTCTACAACATATCAGAAAGTGTTTTTGAAAATCAAGTTCACAGAATTTTATGCCATGGAACAAGAACAAGAAGATATATATAACTAATATAGAGTATTTTTGAATGAAACATTTAAAAGTAGCTATACGCCTGTTAAATGTCTATCCATTATCTACAAGCTGCCAACAATCAGTCCCAACTGTCACAGTTTCATCAGTAAAGGGACACCTTCTGGCCACAATCTCTCCAGACCTGGGATTGACCCAGATTGACAATAATTCTGTATGTGTTGTAGATCAAGTCATCAAGCAAAAAAAATACTATAATCCCTATTACACTAGGACATATTATGGCATTCTGAACATCAAAGATGTCAGCTCTAGTGTTACAATTTCAGTGCTATGATCAATTTACACATTATATTATATATGTTCTATATGTTATTATATATGTTAGCAATTATAATGTAAATGATTCAATCATATTGTAAATGATTCAAGATTTTACATATTGTAAATGATTCAAGATTTTACATTTAACAGGCTAGATAGGTCATACTGTTATATCTTCTCATAAAAGGCTATTACACAGTTAAAGGACAAGCACACAGTTAGAAATAAAAAATTTAATAATGATACCTGCAATACAGCCTAAAGGGACAGTGGAAGTTAACAAACCCATTAAAAAAATATTGGAGATGAGTGGACCACTAAGGGGTAGATTTATGAAGGGTCGAATTTCGAAGTAATGGGAGTCTTTTGAATAATAATAAATCAAAATTTATTAAAAAATTCAGTTTTTAACTTCGGGTGAATAGGCTGTATTCAAATCATTTGAATCAAAGTTTTAGCGCATTCGATCAAATTCGAATCGAAGGATTTGCCCCAAAAAACTTTTATTTTTCAAAGCCCACCAAATGACTCAAATGGTTCTAGGAGGTCCCCCATAGGCTAAAACAGCAATTTGCCAGATTTCTATTGGTTTCTGAAGTAAAGAAAGTAAAAGGGGATACAGAAATGAAAAAGGGGGAAGGGGGAGGTCTACAGCCAAAGTACAAAGTTTCCTGATCTTACAGCACTTTTACATGTTAATACAGTGCATCATGTTAATACAGTACAACATCGTTGGTTTGCATTTTGTCTTTCCTTTCTGTGTTTGAATGCTTTTTGCGTTCAGTTTTAACGCCATTTAATATCTGCCCTTTCCACACACACACGTTCTTCAACAGACCTCTTTATTCTTTTCTCAGTGAGGTGAGGACATGACTAAACCTCTGCTGCTCATTGTTTTTTATCAATAAGCAAGAATGTTTAGCCTTGGACATTCCAACCCTAGACTGTTAGATGATAAAATACTTACTGCCCAGAAAATGACAGGTGCTTAGCAACTTAACCAAGCCTGCAACTGACCTTTTAGTCCTGGAAAGGAGCTAAGTGTCATTCTTTAAAACCCATGTAGGATTAAGGAAGTTAATTTCTTTCCACTCAGACAGATCTTGCCCTTTACACTTGTGTTACTACCTACTGTATATGGTGAGAACCCAGACAATCCTATTTTCTTGATCTTATTAGATTCTCTTAATAAGTATGTGGTTAGTAATAGACTTATTTTATTATTCTTATATAACACTACAAATTGTATGCAGATCTGCCCTTGTCCATAAGTGTCTGATAATAAACTTGCTTGAATCATAATCAGACTTCATGTGCAAATGAAACTACTGACTGCATGTACAAAGTGGCTTCGAGTCTGTCCCACCAATCGCAAGGTTATTCAGATTAGTATGCCACTATAAACACCAATATTTGTGATCCCTATGTAACATAACCAAGGAGCTGGCATAGGTAGACCATTGCCATCCACTGCTGATTGGGAAAATTGATTTGGTTAAAGCTACACCCCAGCTGTGCCCCATCCATGTACTTGATCCTTCCAATGAGCCCAGTATCCTTTTAGATGTGTAAATGGAGACCATCCCACCTAAACAGAAACTATTGTTAGGTATATCACATAATCGCAGAACCATTTCTGCAAAGTGTACATTTCTGTGTGGATATTAAACATGCTTTACTGTTTTTTTCTTCTTCTTCTTCTTGCTTTTTTAAATTATTTTGCTTTACTTTTGAGGAATAAATAACAAATTGGCTGAATATTTATGAGATTTTATTTCATACTGTATATTTTTTTCAGGGGGTTTCATGAAATTGCACAGCCAAAGAGGCAGGAATAGCAGTATTTTTATTCTCCCTCTGTGTATGGTTGCATCCTACATACTGAAGAAACAAGTTATTGTCAAGGTAAATGCATATCAGAGATATTCAAGGCAGATCTATTCATGGTAATGTTTAATATGGTATGCAGAACACTAGCTCTTCTACATGGCAGACTGAAGGCCATAGTAAGCTCTATTCACTCATTACTCACCCCCCTGACTATGCCACGATCAGCGCTACACTCCAGGAGGCTCAACTGAGAAGTAGAAATTGATGTCATTAACAATCAGCACTATTGTGAAATATAATAGAAATACTGAAGAAGACCCTTAAAGGTACACTAATGGTAAAGTACAACTATATACCTTTTGAAAATTAACTTGAAACATATACACAAAAAAGTCAGTAAAAAAATACCAATATTTTTATTATCAACTTAATGCAGTTTATGAACTTTGTAGCTCAAAAACTGATTTAGAACGTACGCCTGTTGTTTCAATTATTATGTTTTATTTTAGGTAGAATTTCACATTATTTAAAGAATTATGGAGATCCACCCAGAACAGCATGGGGTCCAATTTCTTTGGTCCTGGCTAAGTGAGTAAATGGAAATTGTTTTTTTATATAATTTGAAGTTTTATTAAATTTTTCAATATAAAAGTTCAATATTGAGATAACATTCTGAGAATTACATGCATCGCATCATTGGATGAGTTCACATCACATGTCATCTAGTATAGTTATTGTAGTTAGGCTACATCCTTAGAAGGCTTGTTCTATCTTTCGTCATCTGTGTCTTTATGTAACAAAGAGGAGTTAGGCGGTGAGGGGGTAACGGTTTGAGGGGGGATGAAGGAGGAAGGAGGGGGTAAGAGGTGGGAGGAGAGATGGGGGAAGGGGGTGAGTGGGGATGAGAATTAGGGGAGAGGGAGAAAGAACAGAAAGGATTCGTTTTTCAGCTTTCTTCATACATCAGCTTAGAAGCTCGGTTCTTCATGATACATAAAATATTAAATTCTACATAAAATACCTTATGTTATGGTATTAGTCCTCTGATGAAGGCTCTCCAAGTAAATGGCTTCTAACCAACATTTCCTCTACACTAGTAGTGAAAAAACAAGTTGCTGGGATCTACTATAAAGTTAGAGATTGTAGAGATTGTACTAAAAAAGATGTGTTGTACGATTTTCTGTGCATGGTGGCTTGCCAATCCTGACAAATATCCTTATACTATCCTTATACTATGGATTTAGATCATTTTAGGGATCAAGTCTTATCTGGTGATGCACCATGTAGAGCTGCAGCTACTGCTTTACTTCCTGCTGTTCTGATCATTCAGCAGATCCCCTAACAATCTGAAAAGAAAGGCAACCATTTCATGTATGACATATATCCGAGCATATGGTCTGTCCATTTGGTTGGCTAGAGCATGATTTGGATATAAATTGTGGGTGCATCGTTATTTAGAAAAGTACTTGCAGTCATATACTTTGCAACCAGTAGTGAGCTCCAATGTGCCCTTCAGCTTGCTTTGGTTAATTACATGCAAGTGCCTCTTAAGAAAAGGCAACCCTGGAATTACTAGCCAGGACCTGCTGGTAATGTCACGGTTGCCTTGGCAGGTTGTGTCAATAACAGCAAATGACATATGGCAAGTGAAGCTCACTACTGCTATTATTGACACCGAGGGCTGGATGTTATAACATTCCAATACTAATGCAGCCAAAAAAAAAAAATGTGCCAAAATGTGTTTTACTTGCAGTGGACACTTGCCCTACCCGTTAAAGTTAATGTAGAGAATTCCCAAGAACATAGTTATGCTGTGAATGTTAGAAGACATGGCAATTAACATCTTTCCTGTAAGCTAGGAAAGAATAAAGAATACAGTTACAGTAGAACCCCCATTTTACATTTTTCAGGGGACCAGAAAAAAATAATGTAAAATTCAGGTAATGGAAAATCAGTGAAATGTATTATGCATAATATATAAGTAGGACCACAAAAAAACAATGTCAATGAGGGAAAACTTAAAATCGGGGGATGTAAAAATTGAGGTTCCACTGTATTTGGTTTATGTAGTGTGATTCTATACAGAATAGACTGGAACAAGGATGAAGCAGAGAACACTCCTCACTTCTATTAGAAGATAACCCGGTGCACAGAGTAAAGTGTACGGCAATCCCCAAACGAATACTTCCAGTAAAGATACACTGGCACACAAGGTACATTGCAGTGCAGGGTGACCCCTTGCTTGTTTATTTGTGCGGACATGCGACGTTAAACGTTGCACGTCCGCAAAAATAAACAAGCAAGGGGTCACCCTGCACTGCAATGTACCTTGTGTGCCAGTGTATCTTTATTGGATCTATACAGAATAGTACAGCATAAGTTCCTATCTGCATGTATTAGGGAACAACAAAAAAAGGGTTCTTATGCTTGCCTCTAATTTGTGTTGATATAATACACATTTATGCAATAAAGAAAAGTGACACTCTTTGCACCTCTTTTGTTATGCCCTTTCTGATATACACATTTAATTGGATCTTGATGAAGCAGCTAAGTGCTCCATAAATACTTTGCAAAAGCAAAATGAGTTTACATGTCCCCAATAAGGAAGGAGCATTGGGGGATGGGGGGTGTAAGACAATCGTATTTTAAAACCAGAAGGAAAGATTTGCAAGCAAAGCCCTGGAGGAGCAGAGAAATCTATTTCCATTAAAAGAACCATTGATTTTTGTATTAAAAAAGTCTCATTACTTGAGATAATTACCCTGGGGTTTCTTGGTTACTCCTTTGGTTCCTAAATCTTGCATCTTAATCTTCCTGTGTGCCATGAAAGGGAACACCTAACACACATAGGGCAGTGAAGGCAAGACACCTGAATATTCTATTGTTTGTAACACTGATCATGCAATGAACTTGCCCTTTTGCAATAAATATGTATGTATATGTGTATGTATGTATGCATGCAAGTTGTGTATGTGTAGTCGCCTACTCACCAGGGGTATAGCTGGATTCCCAAGAGCACATAGCACACAAGCTCAGAACATTTCTAAACACTTCAAAGGCAAATGCATATATAATGTACTATACCATGATGTATGACTAAGAAAAAAATGGACAAACAATCAAAGCATTGGAATTAAAGATTTTCAAAGCAAAATCATATTTAGCATGTATGTTAAGTACTGTATAACGATCTGACATCATACGATTATTGGATATAGTATATATAGTATATATAATACAGTTACAGTGGTAATGAAATAAAAGTCAGATCAGTTACACAGATCTAGTTAATCATAGTAAACAATCAGATGTTTGCTTTCAAGCAGGTGACCAATAAATTCTACCTCTTGATTGGTTGCTTTTGGTTATTAGAATTATAAATTATTAAGGTCAGAAGAAGAACATGAACAGGTTAGGCAATGATTAATGGAAGCAGTGGTGTATTTATAGCATGAATTGCCCTAGGCCATCAATAAAAATTTTTAGAGTTTTGGGAAAAATTGTTTTCTTTCCCTCTTCTAGCTCCACAGATGTCTCCTGAACCATAACCCTTACAAGTTAAAATTGACATGTTTTTCCTACATCTATGGCTGTAGAGGTTCTCTAACTTGCCATGTGAATGACGCCTAAAGGGCAAGTCAACCCCAACATAGAAATATGGCCCGTGAAAGGAACCAGATGGTACAACCAGCTCGAATTCACTGAATTCCAGCTACATGCGGAAGATCATTTGGATCTCAAGCTGGCCACATAGTCATTTACTTGTTTGTGCTGAAAGTAGAATGAGTGGATTGTGGGACATTTCCATCCACAGGCATCACCAAACTTCACTGATTTCAGCACAACAAGAGGATTGAAAGAAGAGCAGAAGGAATGTGCCTACCATGTTATTTCCAGGTCAGTTGAGGGTGTGGACTGATAGAAGCCATTGGCAAGCTACATTTTTTTCACACAGACCAGTGCATTCAGATAGGAGCATATTATTATGTCCTGGGCTACTCCACACATACAGAGTCATTTAAGCCCCACCAATGCATAGCTAAAAATGAGAAAATAAGAAACAAATTGTCAAAATGGTAATTTAACAAAAATGCACAAAATATTCTGTAGTGTGATAACCAATAGAAGATGTATGTTTTCAAAAAGCTGAGCCATAAATATTACATTGTAATTGGGTGCTACAAGACCAGTAGCAAACTTTGCATCTTTTATTGCTCTATCCCCAAAGAACTACAGTATTCTCCCCGGGGTTTAGTGTGAAAGTAGAAAAAAACAAAAAGTCAAAAGAAGGTCAACATGACTTATTATTATGTTTAAGGGGACCCTTCACCCAAAAAAATGATTCAAAATCCTATTTTATCACGTTAGTCAAGCAAAATGAACTTTAATTACACTATATAAATTATTTGAATCTTGCTTACTTCAGTCTGGGATTTCAGAATTATTGCAAACAGGCAGCAGCCATTTTGTGCACACTGTTATTAAGACAAGCCTTGCATCATCTCAGAATCTTGTTTGTGCACCAGAATGGGGGACCCGATGTCCATTCCCATGCCCTGGCTACACAATTAAATGGTTAACAGAAAGGGGGAATGTGTGGAGAGCAGAGACATCTAGGAAGTGCTGAATGGAAAGTGAAAGTAATTGTCTGCCCCGCCTCTATGCCACGGGCATAGAGGAGGGGCAGGCAATATTTGATTGACAGCTGAGATTTTTAAATGAGCTTACAACAGCTATGAATGCTTTAATAAAATATAGAAATTGGATTTCATGTTTAATTTGAAAAGGACTTTCATTATACAGATTTTTGTGTCTGGGTGACAATCCACATACAACACCACTTTTTGAAACTGGCTTGTATAGGTAGATGGCTATGGAGAGCTTTCAGTTTTGTATCAGCCAAGGTAAGTAATAAAACAAGTGAGTAGCAGCAGTGCCCACTCCACATTTAATACATGTAGTGCCTCTGAATTCCGGGCACTGGTGCAGAATTTCTGCTAGAAACATAGCAGCATTATACTCCCACATGTGCCCTTGACCTCCCCTCTATCTACAGTAATAAAAGCTGTGCACACAATAAGCTATACAGCAAGAAAATAATTTCCCACATAGCGAAAATATTTATAAAAATGAAATATTTCCCTATTTATTACAACTTTTCAATACTATGTTTATAAGTTTGCTTTATATAGTCAGCCCATTGCAAATAGTTTTTTATTCCTTATGTGCACATTATATAATTGTTAAATGCCTATTATTGGATACAAATTTTAGCCTAATGCCCTCTCCAATGTACTCTACAATGACCTTACAGGTATATGCAGTTGTAATGGTTATTAGTTGCATTTGTTAACACATGGTAAGAATTTCAGATACCTCAGCATGTTAAGAGTTAAAAGCCACAACACAAAGTGACACGCTGTGGAATTTATCACATATGCCCTTTTGCCTGGGGAACAAGCTTCTTTTTGAAGCAGGCTCGCCCATTCATTAAGCCATTACAAGTTTAATTAATTTATAATTACAGTTCTGTCAAGTTAAGAAATCGTTTGGTGCCCAGAGACTTGGCATAGATAGTTTCACTAGAAACAAACAATATCCGATTTTTAACCTCTTGCTGTAGCAAAACAAAACGGGGCTTCCTGTTACATGGAAAATTATCCAACGCTGTCTTTTCGCCCTTTTGGTTGAACAGTATCCTTAAATTTGTGAATGGTAGTAATTAACAGATATGATGATTTTTAAAGTACTGCATACATTTTCAGGTCAAGACTTCAATAAGGAACGTTGCCAATTTTATATATCTTTTGACGTAACCACTTAGAAATGGTGGGAGTGAGGGGAAATTCTTATTCACTGTCCCCTTTAATGGCATGACAGGAAAGATTCATTCCATTCCAAAGCATGTTCTGATGTTGTCACGGGTCTACCCTTCCCAAATCTCATGGTAACTGGTCATTAACCTTAACTCAACAAGAGTTTAGTCAGCACTCATACCTTCCAGTTACTTAAGTCTGGTGCAAGTCCCACAGTTTCCACCTTGATTTTGTTTCCCAAATTTTACATCACAGACAGCACCGCATGGTAAAATTTGGGAAACATTAACCTTAACTACCAGGCACTGCTATGGGCCCAATATAATTTCCTTTTTTCTCTGTAATATTACTATTTTTTTAGATTTAAGGTATGAAGATCCAAATTAAGGAATGAAGATCCAAATTACTTAAAGACCCCTTATCCAAAATACTCCCAGCCATGAGCATATTAGATAAAAGTACCAATACCTGTATATCTTTGTGTATGTGTTTCGAGCATATGAATGGTTAAATCTGTAATATCTTGTCTTGGAAATTCTTACAAGTAGTACTAAAATGCAGCAATAACATTAATGAAGTCACAGTTAATAGAACCATAGACACTTTAAAGGTGTCGTTCACCTCCAACACTTTGTTTTCAGATAGTTCAGCAGAAATAATATTTTTTTTTCAGCTACTTTCTGTTTTCTATGTGTGACCATTTTTCTAATATTGAAGTGTAAAGTTTCATTTTTCATCTTCTTATGTCTTTCTCAAGATGCTCTGAAGAGGGGGGGGGCGGATCACCAACCCTGAAAAAGTTATGAATTGATACATTAGTTGATGCATTTTACCTTTGTATTAAACAAAGACACACTCACCATCTTGGAAAGTGACTGCGACACTCACATGCTCAGTGGGCTCTGAGCAGCTGTTGTAAAGCTAACTTTAGTAGTCGTCGCAAATTATAAAGCAGAAAATGAAGTTTGTCTGTAATATAAGTTGATGCTACGGTGCAGATTATTAAATTCTGATAGTTGCACTGGTTACTGTGCTTCCATGTAGTAATTATCTGTATTAATTACTAATCAGCCTTATATTGTGAAGTTTATATTCTATGTGTACTGTATATTGTGAGTGGGTGCCTAAGCTCAGTAAGTGACAGCAGCATAGACCATGTGCATGTGCATTGAATCAGCAGAAAAGAATATGGGGAGCTACTGGGACTAGTGATGGGCGAATTTGGGGCATTTCACTTTGCCGAAAAATTCACAAATTTTTAAGCGAAATTCACAAAATAGTGGAAAATTCCGGCATTCATTTTTTTTACGCCGACGAGTTCATTCGCCGGTGGGGAATCGTAGGAATTCACCGCAAATTCACGCCTGGCGAATAAATTCGCCCATCACTAACTGGGACATCTTTGGAGACATAGATCTGTTTGAAGTCCTAGATCATTGCTGCTATTAAGAATCTGAAACTTTAGGCTGGTGAAAAAAATGAATTAAATAAAATATGGCATTTTTAGCCATATTCATTTTTAGGGTTTAGTTCTCCTTTAATGCTTATGGACAAAAACTCCATATTTTTTGTGTAGATGAGATCCCAGCAAACGTTTCAGGGCTAGGACCTTCATCAAGTGCTTTTAAAAAGTCTGTACAAGGAAAGTACTTAAAGGGGATGATATCCAGATACCACACCAACCGTGATCAAAATTACATTACAATGAATATCTATCTATATATATATATATATATATATATATATATATATATATATATATATATATATATATATATTTATATACCTTACATATATTCAAAGGATACATAGTACCTTGGTAGCAAAAGTCCATGTGCTCAAAAACATAACAAGTGCTCAAAACAAGTCCTTGCATTGATGTGAAATGATTGCTGAGAAAAAAGTTCATAGTCCGTTAAAATGATGTTCAATAGTCACAATCCCATTATCACAAGGTGAGCAGTGATGGGCGAATTTGCGCCATTTCGCTTTGCCGAAAAATTTGCGAATTTCGCACGTAATTCGCAAAACGGCAAAAAATTTGCAAAATGGCGCCGGTGTCTCGTTTTTTACGCCGCCGCCCGTTTTTGACGCCGGCGTCCGTTTTTTCGGAAAAACATTTTGACGCGGGCAAATTTTTTCCACCAATTTTTGCGGGCGTATCGAATTTATTCGCTGGCGGCGAATCACGTAAATTCGCTGCGAATTCGCGCCTGGCGAATAAATTCGCCCATCACTAAAGGTGAGGCATGTTCGTTGTTACATTTTATCTTTGTCCCTGCTACGCAGAATCCTTGAGTTTTATTTAAGGCAGCTGTTAGAATTGATACAATTGTTGCTAATATTCCAAAGATGCTGCTGAGAAAAGTGTCAACTAATGTAGCAAATTTTAACAGTTCAAAATCTGCGCTGAATTACTGAGCTGTCAGACTGAAGCACCAGAGTCAGGAACATTAAACTTTAAACTTCCATTTTAGAAAAATGGTCAAAAAAAGAAAAAAAAGAAAGCAATTAAAAAAGTCTTTATTTCTGGTGAACAAGCTGAGCTTTCAACAACCCCTTTCATTTGAAAAAAAGCGTTGAAACATAGTCTTTCATGCATCAGCTATTAGAAAACCTTTATTAAAGAAGTAACCACCATTGTAACAATATTACTTCATAAGTCAAGCAGTCTTTTAGTAAAAGAGCTCTCTAAAAGTATCAGACATGTAAAACATCACGTCATCATCACAATTTCCTGATCTGAAGCCTTTTTGAACATTTCCATGCAGAAGATATGATGTGCAGGAATGGATGTTTGCAAAGAGTCAGTGAACAGTATTGCACTGTTTTTGTTAACCGCATGACTCTTCAAAATACCCTAGGGTTATATTCAGTGTACAGCAGGTTAGGTGCCAGCAATTCATTTCTAAACAGCATAAATTACAAATCCAGGACAATTATTATGTAGAGTTAATGTTTTCAAAGGAATGTCGATGTTAAAATATATTGAGTTATACAGGAGCACCTGGTTTTAGGGGTCCTGTGATATGAACACTTGTATAAAGCATGCTAGACGACGCTACTAAAATAGCTACATACCCTGGAAAATGGCATACTTTCTAAGAAAGGAAATACATTGAGCTTAAATACATAATTTTATGACGTGTGTGTAATTCCTTTTATAAAGCAATGCCTTCTGGGAGCATTGATCATCACTTCTTATGTGGCAAGGGTGTATATGCATTTGCTTTCTCTTACATTGGAATGAAAAAAGAAACCTGAACTCTTGTTCTGTGAGTTTTTAAATGTTCCCAAGTACAGACATGAATTTTCATTATAAATGCCAAATGTATAGGCTTGGCTGAATTCTTAGCTAAATAAAACATTTCATGGTATAGGTAATTTATTTTAAGTCTGTATTAAAGGGGTGGTCCACCTCTAAGTTAAATTTAATATGATATAGAATGGCCAGTTCTAAGCAGCTTTTCAATTGGTCTTCATTGTTTATTTTTTGTATAGTTTTCCAATTATTTGCCTTCTTCTTCTGACTTTTTACAGCTTTCAAATCGGGGGTCACTGACCCCATCAAAAACAAAAGCTCTGTAAAGCTACAAATGTATTGTTATTGATACTTTTTATTACCAGTTTTTCTATTCAGGCCCTCTTCTAATTATGTTCCAGACTTATTCAGATCGATGAATGGTTGCTAAGGTAATGTGGACTCAAGCAATAATATTGCTGAAATTACAAATTGCTAAATAAAAACCTAAATAACTCAAAAATCATAAATTGCAAATTGAATATCATTTATCACGCTCTACATCATACTAAAAGCTAATGCAAAGGTGAACAACCCCAGTTTAAGTAACTGTGATACCCATCACTGAATATGTAGATCAGTGCTGTCCAAACTTTTCTGTGCTGTGGGCTAGCTAACTACAATTTCCTGTTGCAATGGTTACTATAACTCCCAAACTACAATATTAGGCAAATTTGAACCTGATAAAGGGGTTGTTCACCTTAATTAATTAATTAACTTTTAGTATGATGTAGTGAGTGATATTCTGAGATAGTGACGGGCGAATTTGCGCCCCCACGAAATTTGTGAAAGGTAGAAAAATTCACAAAATGTCCATTTTTGACGCCAGCATCCATTTTTTTATGACGCAGGTGAATTTTCACAGCCGTTTTGCAAATTTATTCGCCGGCAGCGAATCGCACAAATTTACTGCAAATTTGCGCCTGGCGAATAAATTCGCCCATCACTATTCTGAGACAATTTGTATTTGGTTTTAATTTTTTTAATTATGTGTTTTTTTTTGTTTTTTTTTGTTATTTAGCTTTTCATTTAGCAGCTCTCCAGTATGACATGTTACAAATTGCCCTAGCAACTATTCATTGATTTGAATAAGAGACTGGAATATGAATAGAAGATGAGTAAGAAAGAGTAACAATAACAATACATTTGTATCATTACAGAGCATTTGATGGGGTCAGTGACCCACATTTGAAAGCAGAAAAGAAGAAGAAGGCAAATAATTCAAAAAACTATAAATAAGAAAAAAATGAAAGCCAACTTCAAGTTGCTTAGAATGAACCATTCTATAACATACTAACAGTTAAAACCTCTTTAAAACATTACAAGAATGAGCAAAGTTTGATCACCATGCAGCTTCTAGTACAGACACGTGGTGCATGATGGATTAAACATATGGTATACTGAGAAAAGCATGAGGACACATGCTGAAATGCAGCAGTGGTAAATGTTCCTTGTGTACCAAGAACTAAAAATATTTCTATCTTTTAAGCCTTCAAGGAAATGAAGAAAGGAATCAGGATGTATCTTTAAAGCAAGAATGAGAAGCTGGTGCTTTAGTCACATCAATCCAAAGTGAAACAAGCATAGGCCTGAAAATTCCTGGCACTACTCTATGGGAGAGGGAGCCAATAAGTAATTTGCTTAGAGGTACAAATGCACCAGAGCTGTTAATTATCAACCTAGCTCAGAAACTTTCAACAGAAAAGGTGTTCAGCCTTGTCCTCAGAAAGGTTGAGAAGTATCTATCCCAAGGTGGTTTAATTCTCAGGCTTAAGGCAGACTGAAATGATGAAAACAATAACAGAGATCATCCAGGTTTCACAACAGATAAAATATTTTTAAGTTTATTATAAATATTTACATGGAAATATATACTATAATGTTCTAATCACTGTAAATTGTTTTTATCCGGTGTTCCACTGGCCCACTCTGACCCTGCCACTGCGAGGTTAATAATTGTGGTTTGATGAGCTCCTTCATTTGCACTAGGCACAAGTTCTGTATCTTCATTTATTAGGCAATGGAGAACCCAAGTTTATTGCAGCACGGAAAACCATATGTACAGAGAGGAAGAACTACATAACCATGGTCTCTGGTAGAAGATTTGACTTGGACCCTTTTTGTTCACCTTTACAAAACATGTACCAATCACAAATAAAATGCAAAATAATCCTCCAGTGAGAACCTTAGTTATATTCTCTGTAAATCTGATTCCATGGTATTTGGTCCTACAAATGGAGTTGTAAGCATTCAACATGGTTTTCTGAGCAACATTAGCAATTTGATTTAAGATAGCCAAGAGAGTTGTTTCAAGCAGCATTTTCATTGTTAAATATTTTTTGCATATGTAATTGCATTTTTTTTGGTGAGCAGAAATTGGTAATTTTTCTTGCATCTGTCAGAGCACTGTCAGAACAGAATTTTGCATGATATTAATCGACAGGATATCTTATCAAATCTGTAGCAAGTGTCATAAGATTCAGGAGAGGTATTAAAACATGTTGTTCTTCTATTTAAAAAAAATGTGGCATCTGAGTCACTTTATTTACAGTGGGGCCCTTATAAACTGTAGAAGCAGAAACGTTAAGTTCCTTGTTGCACATCACCAGCTTCCAGTGATGTTTAAAATGGCTTTTTTCAAACCTTTAAATGTTTCCAGCAAAGTCCGAGGGATGTTAAAGCTGTAAAAGCTGTAGTATAAGAAATTTTGGCAACTATTAAACTGTTACATTGCTTTTTTCTAATCCATTTTAACAAATAGAACAACATTGTCACTGGCTACTAAAATATTAGTGATTCTTCTTCATTTAAAACAAAAGAAATTGTTCCATCCCCCATAAAAAAATTATGGGATTTCACCCATTTGCCTCAACAAAGTAAATATCAGTTACTGTATATTTTGAGCAAATTAAAAATTTTGTTTTTAGACCATCAGGCTTTGCCTGTTCTACTTGCTGTCAGGATCTGCTGGGCACTCCTTATTGCCATTGGCTCACCTTCAAATTCAAAAGGTTTGTCAACAGTGTTTGTTCACTGTGTATATATCTGATGGGATGCACTATTGGATTTATCAGCAACACATGTGGATCTCTCAGAATTATAACAAACAAGGGAAAGTTGTGCTCACCACTATTTTTTAAAACCACTAGGCAGTGGTGCAATGAGGGTGTGACCACAAAATACATATAGTCAAATACAAGAGTCCTCTGCACTCAACCCATTATCAATATATTTAAGACAGAGACATTTTGTGCATACTGCTACTGAAAAATGCCTTACCCTTTAAACAAAACAGGGATTGTTTGTCCATATATTGCAATATATTTAAGCTGGCCAACTACGTCAAAGTCATCCCATATCTGGCCAGTCCTATGCTCAATTTTATCTGATTCATTTAAGAATGCTATTGCTTCATTATACATTTTACAAAGGGACTAGGTTTTACCTGCAACTTACTTGCTGCTTTCAAAGTAAACCCCCATACTTGGCTGCCCTTTTATTAGACACCAGTGGGATCACCTGACTATAGCTGGGAAGGGTGGGAGCTACAACATGGAGCTGGTCACTGCTCCTGTATAACTATAACAAACAAGGGAAAGTTGTGCTCACCACTATTTTTTAAAACCACTAGGCGGGGGTGCAATGAGGGTGTGACCACAAAATACATATAGTCAAATCTCAGAATTAACCATGCACTTAGGGATCTACCCATGATCCTTTGAGGATACCCACTAAACATCTCATGTGGACCTACTGCTACTTCCTTCTTTCCTACTTTCTACTTGCTACTACTACTACTTCTCAGGCATCTCCACTGCATACTCACTCTAGTCTAGTCTGACTGCCCACTATAATCTGTGATACAATTTCAATAACAACAGTGAACATTGCAAAAAGCATAACATTGTCATAACACCAATGGTCTTCAGTCTGACCTTCTTTAATCCAAAACAATACCCTGTAGCCACAAATCTCCTATCTTAGAGGATACCAGTCAGGACATGCTACAGAGCTACTGTATAAATTGGAGCCTGCTGTCTCCTGAAATCAATCCACAACAATGGTCACCCACCATATAAGTTAAACTATTCCACCAAGATTTGCCTCTTTTAAAGTCACCGATTCTCCCTGGCAGACTGACATAGGCCCACATTCCAGCTGTGACAACTACCATTAGTAAAGGAATCTGATAATTTCGTGGCCCTCCCAATTAACTGACTAACAACTTTTGCCTAACAACCCAAGCCCTCTGGATCATATGTTTGACAATTACTTAGAATAACAAACTAAAATAACAAACAGCAACCCTCCCAAACCAGAGAGGGCAGGTGGGGAACCTTACTTTCAGCTACATGAACAAAATGGTGGTTAAAAGGACCTAACCTAGAACTACAATGGCCATTCACCTACCCCCCTGAACTAAACTCCCTCTCCCTTTAACTGAAATAGATCAATGGACTCCTACATGGGACGAGCCTTAGTCAAGTCACCCCTTCTCCAAGTTTTGCTGCTAAAAGTATTGCTTTATCTATCTACTGTTAAATTGCACTATAAATACATAAATGAACAAGTCAAATTTTTTCATGTGGGTGGAAAATGTGAAGCTTCAAACTGTATCCTCAAGTAACCCTCCAAGTGTAGTTCCTTTGGAGGTGGATCGAGAGTGCTGGAAGGATTTCCTCTTCTACTGTAAATAAGGCAGTTAAATACATTTAATAAAGATGTAACAAATGACATCAAGTCAGCATGTGGTTTTGGCCACATGGTGACATTTGATCCTGGCAAAATGGATGTTGTTTGTTAGGACTGTCGGCAAAGGCATACAATTTGGAATGCACAAAGGGTTAAATTCCTTAAATGTTAGACACAAACTTTTGAACCAATAACTTTTTTAAAAATATTTTTTGGAAGGCAGAAGCAGCAAGCGCTGACACGGAGAGATTGTTTACAGAGATGTTATCCAGGACAGCAAAGCAAGGGGAAGGGGCTGTTTTTAAAATGGATGAGTCGACAGTTTTAAAGATGGCCGAAGGCATAGTGAGACACCTGGAATGGATAGCCAAAGGGATTATTGGTACAGTTATGAAAGCAGGAGTGTAAGCCAAGCAAAATAATATTACTCTGGCAGTTTGCAACTGTTTTTTTTTCAAAGTGCACCAGCCCAATAACCTGCAAAACGGGGACATGAATCATATTAAAGCGCCTGATTTCTACAGCAAAAAGTAAATGCAATGGGGACTTTGTTTAACTGCGTCTAGGTGCTGTTTTCTTTTCTCATCCATCCTCTATGCATGGGAGTTTGGAAATGCTGAGCAGCACAATTACATTCGTCTTGAAATCCATTGCTCATTTGATCCTGTAATACAAACATCGTGTTTAATAAATATTGCATCGCGTTTTAGATATGTTTAAACTGCATCTGTAAGCTTTTTTTGTTATTTCCAAATAAAATGGTTTTGTAAATTCACTTATTTTTTAAATATTATATTGGTTATAGTTTTGAAATATTAAAGGATCAGACGAGAGCACACAGTGGATAAGAAAAGAGAATAGTTAACAACATGCTGATGCAAGACTGTGGAACCTGGAGGTTAACTCTTCGGAGAAAATAATAGGAGCAAGAGTATCACAATGAACTGTTACTAACACTGGAAAAGTACTGAACAGCTGTCACTGAAGTTCATCATCATTAAGAGAAACTGCGCTTTGAAGTAATGGTTTATCCTGCTGTAGGTATGTGTGGCGTTATCTTTGTTCTTAAGATATTACACTATAGGGCAATGGCATTGTGCCACTATGGAGGTTTTTGTGATAATACAATAGCTGCATTTCTTCTAACCCCAAGAATTTTACCCGGCATTTTCCACACAATTTTGATGCCATAGTACTTATTTGGCAGTGCCCCCCCCACAGCACTCCCCAAGTATTAGTCCATTATCCAACACTATGCCTATGATTAAGTGCTTAAGTGCACAAAATGCTTACCGTAATCTTTTCTGTACATCTACTACTTGCCTAAAATAAAGCCTGTCCATTGAATCTGGGAGTGCTTGCTGTTTCTTCATTGGTTTCATACCTCCACTTTGAGCTGTAGGTCTGGGGTTTGTGCACTTATGAGAGTCTCTACTTGCATGTCTACATACCAAGATTTTTTTTTTCATTATACCTCACCATCCACCTGCCTTGGAAAGGGGGCCCTGCCAACTAAGTCCCTTAAAATGAAAGAAAATCAACTACAATTTGAACTTAGTCACTCCCAATTGAACAAGTCAGTTGATGGTAATGACACTACCTTGTAAGGTTCCTTTGTATCAGTGGAATGGACTGAAGGGGTGCATTTGCCGCCTGTATGGGTACAATTGCTCACATGTGTTAAATTTTGCTCCCGTATTTACACTTGGCACATTACACTTCCCATGATAAATGAGCCTTGTACACTCATAAATAAGAATAATTATTAGAATATATCCTAGACATAAAAAGAACATTTCTCCATTTAAAAGAAACTTTCCAGTGGTCACATTGGATTTATCCATATTTCTCAATATTTATTTATTATTAGCGTCAGTCTTTTCTGTATTTTCTATCCCCCTAGCCACCCCAGCAGCTAAAAGTCTTACTTTCTGTGCTTCCCCATTTCTAAACCACCATGCTAAAACAAAACTATATCCACATTGTGTATAACTTTGGGACAATGGGTGTAGCCCAAACTCTGCCAATAATAATGATACTGTAGAGCCGCAGCTCTCTATCAAACTCACATCCCAATCACACACACATTTAGGTGCCAGAGTAACAGATGGTCTAACGGACTTGTCTGCCAAAGGGAAGTCAGACTACCTTTGGCTTTCTCTGTGTTGTAGGAATAGTTTCCAGGGCTGTAATGGCTGCATCAACACTGCATGGAGGAAAATTGAATGTTCACATGGTTCCTGGGCTGGAGGTTCAGGCCAATATGGCAAATATTTAATAGCTATTCTATATAATTGTCTGTTTGTCTATAGAACAAAACCATGCACTGAACGGAGCCACTCAAAGGTTATTGCACATAATTAATTAAGGGGGTCATTTGGACCCTAACAACCAGATTGCTGAAATTGCAAATTGGAGAGCTTGCTAAATAAAAAGCTATACCAGTAAAAAACACAAATAATAATATAAATGAAAACCAATTGCAAATTGTCTCAGAATATCATTCTCTAGATCATACTAAAAGTTAAATCAAAGGTAAACATCCCTTTTAAAGGGGACCATTACCATTGTTAAATATCCACAAAAATGTAGGGCTTGTTTAATTGTTCTTTTCATAAATATGCATTTTTGTATGGTTGTTGATGTAATACATTTTGTTCTACAGATAACCATGCTGTGTGTCAGTAGTGCATTGTAAATCAGGCCAGATGAAAATTTTCAGCAACTTACAGCTCGAGGAACTTGGTTGATGTCGGAATTTAAGACTGTATGAATGAAGGGACCAGCTTCAATTCAGTGACAAAAAGGGTTTGTCATGTGAAAGCTCATGGACAAGATTCAATTTGAGATGCAATTCAATTTGGAAAAACTTATCTCACAGTTGATCACGTGAAAACTCAATTGAAGTCTATGGGAAAAAACTAGAACTGAATTTTTATAAAAGTTTTTTCTTCTCCAATTGAATCTCGTTCATGACTTTTCACGTGGTAAACTAGAAGATAACTTTTTCTCACTGAATTGAATCTGGTCCAATGAAAATATACACATTATTTCAGAAACACATTTATTATACATTCATGGATGTTTAAAATGAAATTAAATGAACAATTGATGCCTTTTCAAGTTAAACCTTTAAAAAACAATTCTAGAAAATGTCCCTGTTAACTACTGTTGGCATAATAGCTGTGCAGAAAGAGACACATCTTGCAGATATTTAGCTTTATTATTTTGAGTGCTGAAGCACATCAAGAAACAACTCTATTGGGTCGGAGTGGGCCAGCGGGACACAAGGTAAAAACTCATAGATCCATGACCCAGCCATGCTCGCTGCTCTCCAATTTGGGCATTCCTCTCTCAAGTAAGAGGAATGCAACGCAACATGGCATGTGGGATATCAGGTGGGGGAAGTTATGGGTTTAGGCTGGCGGCTCATGGAGGAGTTTGAGATGGGGGTGTGTGGGCCCCAGAGGTGACAGCCCCAGTAGGGGCAGAGGGATTATTTTCACCCAACACACAAAACTTTTATTCTTTTCTTTCCTCTCTGGCGCCCCACTCACATAAACTTTTGGAACTAGTGGGGTGTAGAATCAAAAACAAAAATAAACTCAGAAAAGTGAATTTTAATGATACAGATGTATTGAACTGAAAGAAAAGATGCAATGTTTACTTCTGTATTTGAATACATACAGATGAAAGAGAACAATTCCACTTCAAACTATGAGAAAGATCATAAGGGTAATTTACAAAAGCAGCCTAAAGTGCAGTAGTGCTATAATAAATGCAAATATTGTGCTTATTGATGTCATTCATTTTGGTACTTGCAAAACACATTCATTTTGGTACTCCAAGCATGATCCTCACACACTGTATATTTGCACTAAGCCCCTTTCTGCCTCTTCTGCTGAATTGTCAGCAAGTGTACTGACTGATGCTGGGGAATTCTGGTGCTACTGTGACCCCAAACATGGTGGTAATTCCAGTTACTCTGGAATTGTTGTAAAAAATGCTGCATTGTGGGTAAAAAATATGGTAATTTGCAGCATAGTGTTCATAATGGACCCTTTTTCTATTGTAACAGAGTTTTTCATAATGTAACAGATAATCAGCCTTTATTGATATCATGAATAATGTATCCTCTATTGTAATTTATAAGTATACTATGGGTCACCAAGGATATATTACATGTCTCAGCATTGCTTGATCTGTACTTGGTCTGAGGCCTCTTGTGTTTATGAGTTGTAGATATGCAAGGTGAGCTCTAAAGTCCTTACAAACAAACAAAAAACTGAATGATCTCTTATATAATCAGTCAGTTGAGTCATTGTGATAGGTCCATTAAACTTAAAATTCAGCTGCTATAATTATATTTCTACATTCAAAAGTCTTACACTTAACTGGTGCCAACCTATCCAAACAGCTGCTACTCTCTGGTGTGTTATACCCAGGAAATGGATATTAATGCTGAAATTGTTAAAATCATGGATTTTGTTTTTATACTAGGCTATTCCATTCATTGGCCATCTGTGTCAATGTGTGTTAATTGTTCTGTCTTTATTACATACTGATACTAAAGATCAACTACTGGTACAAAATTAATGTTTTAATGCATTGTTAAACCAAACCAGCCAGGTAGTTTGTGTGATCCCCAACTTGAAGTGAACAGATAAAACTGTCACTGTCAATTTCAGAGGAATGTCATATTTATGAGTAGCATTACATGTGGGTCAATACATTCAACTATAGCAGTAGTTTCCAAACTGTTCAGGGGGCCTTCTTAGGGATGCCCTGAGCAGTAGTTGGATGTCCAGCCTGAAGTCAGGATGACATTTGGGAAAAATTTCTATTTGCTCTGCTAGATACTCCTAGAAGCTGATGATTAAATTCATTTTGGGGGAGGTCAAAAGTTTACTCTTCTAGATATTATTATACTATAACTATATGTGAAAGAATGACATGGCAATGTTTTCATGTTATGAAAAAATCATGGTTGAGAAACTGCTTGATCTCAAAGGTGGAATGTGAGCAAAAAAGAAGTTCACAACCACTAATCTAGAGTATAGTAAAATCATGTAGATTTATCAGAATAATTAATGCGTTGATAAGTAGAAACAATAAGGAGATTCCACATTTTTAATGCTTTACCTTGAATATCAAAGCTGATATACTGTACCATCTGCTAAGAGCATGCGCAATGTTCTCATGTCCATGTCTATAAAACACCGTTCTAGGAGAACATTGCTGAGAAAACTGTAATCACAGGTTATTTCCTTTACTGTTAAAACAGAATACATATTAGCCTAAAGCCAACTTTATGCAGGAGAAGCTGGGACTGGGGTTTACATAAAGTGTAGTATTCTCTCTTTTCTACTGAGGCACTTGCATAATGGACGTAGATCACATAGATAAGATCCTCTCTCAGAGTCTGCTTAGATATATGTTGGTTTTGAGTGTTTGTGGTATGCACACACGTATAGATTACTAAATTCTAATAACTACACATATAAGAAACAGAGACCAAGAGGTTCCACGAAATTTTGCAATGTGAACAACCATTGAACTGCCTTGAGCTTTTTTTGATTATGGCCATTGCCTGCTCAGATTGTGGCCATTGCCTGCTCAGATTCTAGATATATTTTTGCAATCAACCGATTTGAAGTTGCTCATCTCTTTTGTCTCTTATTTTTATTCTTTCCCATGCCGTCATCATTTTATTATTTATTATTTTCATTTGCTCCTCATGTGCCATCAGTATGTTAAGCAAAAACAAGCAGCACTACAAACAGAGTGAGCGCTACTCTAGGCATGCAAAAATGTTATATCAGGGCCCAAGAAGCAGGGCAAGGTGCAAAAAGCCCTTTTGTCTCCATTTACCATAGAGTTTTCTCCCCCCCTGTGATCTCCATGATTTGTTCTGCTCCACACTCCCTTTGTCATGATTTTACAGGCCCAGGTAGTAGTGGAAATGTAATTGACATTCATCTAGCTGCAAGAAGTCTTTCCTGTTTGTTTATAACTCAAATCCTTTCCTCCGCTTTCTCAAATTCCATGTGGGCAACATTAATGGCAGAGCATAGATGCGTTATATGTGAATAATGTATTATAATGATACAATTTGGGTCTCTTAGCTCTAGCCTAGACCAACACCGCTCTACATAATTTATCATTTCCACACACCTTCCAGAACCTTTTGTATGTAAATATTTAATACAGGAGGCATGTAAATCCTTTCAACATGATGGAACGTCCAGTATATCGGAAAAGATTATTGTAATTAAAGCATGTGCCCATTCACATCAAGGGCAAAAGGGAAAACAAAGTCAGAGCATTTGAATATTAAAGGATTTATAAGAAAGCTATTGTTCTGTGGTTGTCAGTGCTGTTCTCCAGTCAAGACAAAGGGTGTTATGATGCTCTTGTTTCTATTTGGCAAAACATGTTGTGCTCTTGTGGGAATCTGAACTGAAAGATTTTAACTAAAAGACATCTTTGCAGTTGATTCTACACCATGTTCCATAAATGGGCTGGAGACTTTTAACCCCTTGGCTAACAAAGAGGTCATGCAATTCATTATATAAGCTGCAAGGATGAATAGCAGTTTGTAGTGACTTCAGTACACACCAAAATACCATTTGGGATAAGTTTAAAAAGTTTAAGGATTTTAGTTCACCCAGCTGTATAGTACTCCTACATTAGCCTATTTTTGCACAGAGGCTTCCATCAAGAAAAAGATGCAGCCCAAATGGCAACATTCATGACATGTAAGATCTTAAAGATGAATTCTGTTCCTCATTTCCCATGGTAGCAGCACACTCCATTTTGAAAAGCATGTGGTATAGAAACAGATTCAAAAGGTAATAGAACTATGGTCGATTTGTGGATGTTTAGAAAAAAAATTGCCAAAAAGACAACTCACCACAAAATCACCTATTTATTAAATGGCAAAGAGGACAATTCACAAGTGAAAAACCTCTGTAGTAAAAATTCTCTCGTGAAAAATGGGTAATTTATCAATGAGCGAATGCTACCCTTTTCACTAAAGTGTATTTCGCCAGGTTAAGGCTGGCTAAACTCCCATTATAAAGACTATTATATAGAGAAACCACTTTTAAGTTTCAATCATAATTGCCCTTTCCATGCTACTTTTTGCCTTTTCTCCTTCTCGTAAGAATTGTCCCTACTACTATTGTATGGGGAAATATACTGGCGAAAATTCATCACAATTCTGTTGAAAAAGTGAACAATTTTTAGTAAATATGGAGATGTGTTGTGAAAATACAACTGGCAAAGTAAGGCGAACTGTGGTGAAGTCAGGTGAAGAGAAAATTCACACTTTAGTAAATGTGCCCCATAGTTTGACAATATGGGGCCGATTCACCAATGGTCGAATATCGAGGGTTAATTAACCCTCGATATTCGACTAGGAATTGAAATCCTTCGAATTCGAATATCGAATTCGAAGGATTTAGCGCTGAAAATGCGATCGATCGATCGAAGGATTTTTCATTCGATCGAACGATTAAATCCTTCGAATCGAACGATTCGAAGGATTTTAATTCAACGATCGAATGAATATCCTTCGATGAAAAAAACTTAAGCAAGCCTATGGGGACCTTCCCCATAGGCTAACATTGAGTTCGGTAGCTTTTAGCTGCCGAACTAGGGGGTCAAATTTTTTTTTAAAGAGACAGTACTTCGACTATCGAATGGTCGAATAGTCGAACGATTTTTAGTTCGAATCGTTCGATAGTCGTAGTCGAAGGTCGAAGTAGCCCATTCGATGGTCGAAGTAGCCCAAAAAACACTTAGAAATTCGAAGTTTTTTAAATTCGAATCCTTCACTCGAATTCACTCGAATTGAGTGAATCGGCCCCTAAGTGTTGCACTAAATACAGCACTGTAAAAAACACATGCAATCTTTTAAATTCATTTCAGTCTAGGGTATAACATTTGACACTTAAAGGATCTCTATGGCCCCTAAAAATTTTTACTTCCTTATTATAAAGTTTCCTTGGTTGTTTATGTTAATGAATCAACAAATTAAAAATTGATATTCATTTATAGATTGCTAGAAGGCATATATAAAATCTGAAACATGAAAAAATGGTATGTCTTATTTTTCTCATGGTAGTTCTTGATAGGGTACATGGCAATTTTGGATAACGTTTCCGGATACTGTAACAGATCCCATACTTTTATACATTGTAAGATTGTACAGCCCTGTCTCCATACAGAGCAATTTAAATAAAGTTGTACACACATACATTAATACTGAAAGTCCTTTCCAACACTTATACAGGGGGAAATCCCATGCTGCAAATTGTCCACAATTTACAAAATAGACATTACTTTGTGTCACTGTTGATGGAAGTTGTGGTGCCCTCTAAGCTGTCCATACCCATGTCCTTGGGAAAAACTGTGGTTTTTGGCGTAAAATCATGGTGACTGGTATTAAAAAATCTGAATCCGACACTTTGAACTTGTTTGCGAATAAGCTTGGTCTGTGCAGGATTTTCATTTTTTGGTTTGTGTATCTTACTAAATGTGAAATGGGGAAAATAAAAAAGGCCTTAAAGGTGTTTTTCCTCAATGTGTGCTGATTTGTCAAAGGCAGTAGGGCCCATTGTAGGGGGCCTGTTATTACCCAATAATAATCATCGTAAGCCATTGTGCACATCAGTTACTGGGCTCAGATATTCACAGGAGCCTTTTAAATCAAAATATTATTGTGGCAACTTATGTGTGAGTTCTCTTGACGTATAAAGGTTTTATTTTGCCTGTAAAGGGGATGTAAAGGCAAAAAAATAAAATCCAATTTTTACTTTCTTTAATGAAAAAGAAATCTATCTCCAATATACTTTAATTAAAAAATGTGTATAGTTTTTATGATAAACCTGACTGTATGCAGTGAAATTCCCCCTTCATTTCACTTGCTCTGACTGCTGTGGATAGGAAACTTCAGACAGTCCCTAACTGATCTGCAGGGAAACAATCATACTTTCAAACGGCAGGGGGGGAGCCCCCGACACCTTACTTCCCAGAACTCGAGCAGCTTTCTTTGTTTCCCTGTAAAGCAGCTGGTGACTGTGTAGAGATTTGTATCCGCAGGCCCAGTCATATTCTGATTATTAATCAGTCTTGCTGTATCAGCTTCTATGGCAGAAATTATTTAACTTCTGCTGTTTTGATAATTTATGATGATCCCTAAGCTGAACCTCCCAACTGAAGCCCAGCACACACTGAGCATGTGCGTAGTCTTGGTCTTGCAAAGATGTTTAACAAAGTTGCAAGATGACAGCCCCCTGTGGGCAAGTTTGAATGCATAAATCATTCATTTAATTGAGCTTCTGGTGCAGTAAGTTCATGTTTATATTTAGTATACCAAAAACAGCATTTTTCTTTTTTAGACTTTAGTTCCACTTTAAACTTTTTTAGACTTTAGTTCCACTTTAAATGTTGATAAATGAGCATCAGTAACGAAAATAAGTTCTCCATTCTTTCAAAATGCAAGAGCCCTGTGCCGTAATAAAGGACTAGCAATTACGGAATTGTACTTTAAGTAGCCTGCATCCAAACAGAGAAATGACACTGCTCTATGATCAATATTTCTGCTGGTATTGATATCAAAAGCAGATTAGTCTGTTTGTAGATGGACTTCTTCCAATCTCTGAGACCAGCTGAGCACTTGCCAAGATTATAATTTGCTTATGTCTTTTAAAAGTATTGTTTTGTCAAGGCTAATCAGCACAAAGGTATAAATTATATAGAATGTAACTCCATTGCTTGAAAGCATTTCTATCAATTTTTAAGTTTTTATTTTTTCTAGAAGTAGCTGCTCCTTTTACTACCAAAACAGGGGCCAAGTAAAATCTGCAATCAAAGTCTTATTCCTAAACTTTACTGGTGGAGAGGCTATTGTTCGACACTGTTATTTGGGGGGGGGTAGATCCTAACATTGTATATTGCAACTTCTCAAATTAATTTGTCTTTCCCAAAGAAGCGTCACAATGCACAGTGAGACATTTAGCAATTCCAGGCATTTTGTTGCTTGGACAATTAAATTAGATTGTGTGACGTTGACAAAATATTCCAAATTTAATTTGAACATTAATAACGTGGAAATCAAGGGTGCACTTGCATGTCAGCCATTCTCATCTTGGCAAAGTGGCAGTTGGCATTTCTGAGTGTCAATCATGATTGCTGCTTACATCAATTTCATACTATTCTGAACGTTTTGTTGACTGCCCACAGGAATATTAGTTGCACAGATGACACCAGAATTGTTGCATTACTTATTCACTTAACAACCTAAAATGTGCTATAGTGAGCCATTATGTACCATGTGTACCATTATGCAAGCATTAAACCAAAAAACAAAACATTACCAAAGTTTTTGGTAGGGTTGTCTCCTGTACAATATTTAACCAACCTGCCTACTAGAAATGATACTTATTGCCTATGCTTATTAAAAGGAGGAAAGACAGCAGTTATAGGAAGGTTAGCCAGACTAAGTGGCTATTCTAGTTACTAGACAAATCTGTTATTTCCAGGGAATACATTCAAATTACAGATCACGTTTTCATAATGTCAATGCTGTTGACCTGTTTGAGCAAAGTAGACATTCAAATCACAAATCACCTTTTCATAATGAAGTCACTGCAGCTTTAAGACTTTTATGTCGATAACTCCTGTCCTTGAATTGCATCAGGAGACAAAGATATCTAGCAGATGAGGTAAAACCACACAGAAAACGGTGACCGGCATAGGCATTACACAATCTTTAATTGATGCTCTGAATTAAACAACACCAAATAAATACTGACCACTTAGCCTAAAGAGCATTGATTTTTTTATGAGACCACAAATAAATGATAGACCTTCCCGACTAGGGAAATCTACTCTGAAAGGCTGTCCATCCAGCAAAGAAATGCACTCATTCTTGAACACTTTCTTTTTCCATTAAAATGGAAGGACCCTGTCAATGTTGTTGACATGTTTGAACAAAGTAACTATAAGACTCTAATGCATATTTCTGATAGGTGTAGAACCAATGCCATGTATTGCTCTGAAGGGCTTCAGAGAGTCTCTTCCATGTTTGTTTGTTTAGGAAGAAAATGTTCAGAATACACTTGCCCATTAAAGATGTCCCTTTAAACTCTGGGGCAGTAAAGAAAATTAGGCAAAGCACCTGGCAATGATAATCTTCTACCAACAGTGAGTGAATCCAACTAGGTGATTTTTTGCTAGTGCATGCTCTAAGCTGAGGCCAACAATACCATCAAAGTCAACAATTATATTTAAATTTTGCATGGAATTGCACATCATTCATTATTATCAAGGGTGGATAAATGGCTCTGGGTGGATAAATGGCTCTGGAAGGAAGCACCTTTGTCTTGTGACTACAAATTGTTTTCACCAATTGCAAATGCTACCAAGATGTTTTAGTAGAAAGTTAGTTCTGTTAACTGAGTTCATTCATAAACTTCCCAACTGTGTCTTATTTGGGAGGACAGTGCCAAAATGTATATGTGCAAAAATGATAACATACAAGAATAAGGAGCTTCAGCAGGAATTAACTACTCAAAAGTGTTTATTGCCACACAAAATGTTTTAGAGTCTATTGGGCTCTTTGTCAAGTGTGAAATAGCAAGTGAAACAACATATTTAAGGTGTTTTTCAGGAAGTGACCTACGCAGGTAACTGCCCTCCCCCAGGTATAATCTCCACCCACAGAGTGGTTCATTTCAAGTACAGTATGTCCAATTAAAGTCCAAATAGCACAAAGTTCATTTATCAAGTTCCAATACAAGAGAATGTCCTTATAGAGAAAGTCTCAATGGATTAACCAAGAATGCAGGCTGTAAAAATGCTGTAAATAATAAAAGCATGAGATGAATGAGCACTCCACCCAGTCCTACCTGTGTATTAAAGCTTATGGTTCCATTCCAGTAACCATGTACAAACATATAGAATGGACAAAGAGAACACAGGGATCAAATAGAACCAGTATATAACTTGCCTATACGTTACCATTCACAGTATTTTGATTGTTCAAGATGTTGGAGTAGGGCAATAATTCAAAATCTAAAAAACAAGTAAGAGATTACTGTTAGCACCTTATGGTACAGTAAAGGTAACAAACATTAACTAGGTAGAAACTAGATTGTGGATGTACCCTTTGGATTTACAAGCTCCAAGATGCTTGTTAGAGAAGCTCATGGGGAGGAAGGGGTGCTCCAATCTGATATGTTGATGTGAAAGACAAGGGGTGCAAAAAAATTTACTTATCCCTACATCTGAATGATGTCATTGGGTTTTGACTCATAGACTTCATAGGATTCAGGATTCAGGGACTCTTGGCTGTGTAAATTCCACAGGGGAAGTCAGGTAACTAATAGTGTAAATAGAGAGACACTATTTTTTATGATATATACAGTAGTTAAAGGAAATTTTCTCCTCAAGAATGTTAATGCCACCCTCCAGCCATAAAGCTTATTGCTGCTAGTTCTCTCAAACTAAATCAAATTAATCCTATAAAGGTTTATTTGAAGCTCTGTTTTCCAGCCAACCAGAGTTGTAGATAAAGCTGAATGTGGTGGTATGGTAAAAAAAGTCCCCATCATAGGGGAAATTTACTAAAGGGCGAAGTGGCTAACGCTGGCAAAAATTCGCCAGCGTAACATCATTTCGGTACTTCGCTCGATTTACTAACGGCTGCTGGAGTAATTATGCTAGCGAAGGCGATAGACTCTAGCACAATTTCGCACTATAATGCCAGGCGTATTTTCGCTCTGGCGAAAGAGCGTTACTACGCAAATTCACTAAGTTTTTGTTTTTACTGAACGTTACCTCTATCGCCAGACTTGCCTTTGCCACCTCAGACCAGGCAAAGTGCAATAGCGTAGATAAGACTTGGTCCAAAAAAAGTTACATTTTTTTCTAAGTCTCAAAAAACGCAAGTGTCTTCTGCTTTTTGCAGGGTGATAGGCTGAAAAAGATCGTACATTTTTTTTGGGGTACCCTCTTTCACAACAAAGAAGCACCGCTCAAAGTTCACCTTTTTGCTGCTCCAGTCGGGTGCTCTGTCCGCAGCGTCCCCACTGCTGAAATCCAATTAAACACCAAGAAAAGGACGGCACTCCGGTACGAAGGAATATAGTTTGATTCCATACTCCTTTAAGAATCCAACGCCCTCCTTCACACCTACATTTCTTTACATATGGCACATAAACTATACTGTGGGCTCATGTGTAGGGCAATATAACAACTCTATTTTCTTTTATTAAGGTTTTATGGGCTTGTGTAGTGTACTGTAGTTACTACAACATATACGTCCATTGTACTTTAACTTCACGCCGTATGCTAATTAGACATCGCTAGCATAACTTCAAACTGCTTATCGTATTATCGCTAGTGCAACTTTGCAAGTGTTTGGAACCCTGGACGCAACTTAGGATTTTCCTGAATTAGCGTTGTCCTGCCGAATCTACGCCTGGCGAGGTGTTGCTGGCGCAATTTCAGAGGTATGTAAATACATAGTAACATAGTAACATAGTAAGTAAGGTTGAAAAAAGACACATATCCATCAAGTTCAACCTTTTTTTTTTTATTAACTACCTATCTGCCAGTTGATCCAGAGGAAGGCAAAAACCCATCTGAAGCCTCTCCAATTTGCCTTAGAGGGGGAAAAATTCCTTCCTGACTCCAAAATGGCAATCGGACTAGTCCCTGGATCAACTTGGACTATGAGCTATTTCCCATAACCCTGTATTCCCTTACTTGCTAAAAAGCCATCCAACCCCTTCTTAAAGCTATCTAATGTATCAGCCTGTACAACTGATTCAGGGAGAGAATTCCACATCTTCACAGCTCTCACTGTAAAAAACCCCTTCCGAATATTTAGGCGGAATCTCTTTTCTTATAATCGGAATGGGTGACCTCGTGTCAGCTGGAAAGACCTACTGGTAAATAAAGCATTAGAGAGATTATTATATGATCCCCTTATATATTTATACATAGTCAAATTTGCCCCATAGTGTCATGGAATTCATTCATTCTCACATTTGATTTTCATAGGGACAGGATCTAGTTTGGGAAAGATACATATTAATGCAATGCAATAATAATTTATATGGGTCACCATTAGATATTCTATTAGGCAACATTAGCCATCAACTAAATTGGGTTTGTACACAAAGATGCTTTTTGGCAAGGATGCCAAAATAATGCATCTTTTCCCAATTTCATCACCAATGTGCTTGGCTAAATCAGGTTGATCTGATCTATTGGCCCCCAGGCCAACAATATACTGTACAACAATAATTATACTGTGTAGACCCATTATGAGAGGACCACATTGTTGCATTGATGCAGTACTCATCCAATGGGAATTTCTAATATGCCTGATAAATAGCTGGGTGATTTTCAGCTATATATACTCTATGTCAGATAGGCCTTCAGAAAGAACCTTTACACAGGCCAGTATGCTACTGGCTCAATCTATAGTGGCAGGACTGTAAAACCTATTGTTTATTTGGGGTTATTACAGTATATGCCAGTATCCAAGTCTACAGGGTGTGCACTTAAAGGGTTAAATATAGTCAATTGCATAACATACTGTAGGTCAGTTATTTATTACAATGGCAGCTTGCAGTACATAGGGTTACATGCCTAAAAATCACAGTTTCATAGGAAAAGAAAAAAAACATAAAGAATACACTTGCCTTGGCACCATTTAACAATGTAATGCTTTAATTAGCCAGTGATAATAACTACTGCCATTTAACTCCGGTTATTAAAAAGCAGTTGGGCTTTTATTAAAATTGCCAATTGATATCCACCATCCTTCCCCACAGATAAAACTGTGTTTGCAACAAGATGAAATTCTAAATTAATGAACAGTGCAATCCAAGTTTGTATTTAAGAGGTTCTTAAAAATACATCATAAACAGCACATTGAATTCAATTAACTGGAAGTAAAAATATTATGCTCCGGGGAAAATATGTTGGATTTCATTCAAGGATAAATCAGCATGGCTTTAATTAGTATGGGAGTAGGGGGGAGTCGGCTTGGTGACTTAAAAATGAAAAAATGGGAAAAAAAAGAAATAAAGAGAATGCTGGAGATATTAGGTTAATGGCTGTGATTTACAGAAAATTGGAATTTTGAGACATTTGAGAATTAGAGATGAGTTGCTAGATTACCATATCTAAAAAGGAAAGCAGATTAAAAGAGACATTAATAGATCATCAGAGATGCACTTTGCCAGTCAAGAAGTGAATGTTATGCTCTGTGCGCTTCTGTATGGCTATGAGGCATATTCCATTCAGTGTGAAGAAGGCAACAGGTATTGTATTTGTGATGCAAGGCTTATCATGCTAAGAATTCTGGGAGCTGTAGTACAGCAAGAGCTGACTGGGCAACCGATTAGCAAAAAAGTATTAACTGGCAAACATTTTTTTGTTGCTCTTGGTTATTAGACCTAAAGCAAATGTCGTTCCTCTTATTACAATACACAATTAAACTTATGAACAAATGTTGTTACGCAGTGCAAATCCCAATACCCAGTGCTATGTGGTTACTTATTAGTATTACCCATTTTACATTTGTAGATTTACCTTATGGCCAGAAGATGGACATTCCTGTCTGGCAGATTTAAAAGGCTTTTAACCAAGGCGCAGTAACCCCTAACAACCAATAAGATTTTTGAATTTCAGAGCTTGGCCATGTAGTATGTTGTAGCTGCCAAGGGCAATACCAATTGGATCGCAACCTGCTCACAACCTGCCTTCTCTACCCCACCAAGCCTCGTGCAAACACTTCTTCACCTACGCCTCGATTTGCCTTTGCCATTGTTGCTCCCACCAACAGCTGTCAGAGGTTAAACAGGTAACCAGTAACTTCTGCCTTATATTTGATTGCTAAAAGTGGCTAGAAAAGTAACAAACTTTGCACCTATTATTTAGGTTCTAGGTGCTAATACTCATTTAAATCACTTGCCACACAGGAGCCTATTAATAAACAGTCAAAGTAGAAACACTACTTAAATCTTAAATTCTTACTATTTGTTAAACTCCTTTTTTGATAAAATTTTTTTATTACTGTACATATTTGCTTTCTGATGTTAGCAGTAGATACATCATTATGCAATACAGCCAAAAACACACAACATACAGTATTATACCCCAGCAAGGTTGCACTCTATGGGACAAAGGCCATCACAATACACTCGGCAGTGCATTTTACAACCTCACTGCCCTCCCTGTGAAGAAGCACCTACACTGCTTTCTAATGAAGTCTGAAATGGTGGCCTCTCATTCTTTGTTGTTTTCTCTATGATGAACTTGTAAAGAGTAAGTAATCGTGTCCTCTCACAAGTGTCTCTAACCAGTTTAGTTGCACGTCTCTGCACTCTGTCTAGCTATTCTTCTTATAGACTGGAGCCCAAAACTGCACTGTATATTGAAGGTGAGGCCCAGCGCCGGGCCAACCCGACCAAGCTCCCAGGTCGAACTCCCCCCAATCGTAGTGTGAGCACGCATGCGCCAGAAGGGAGGGAGGCAGGGGAGAGTGTCAGAAGGGAGGGGAGAGCGCCGGAGGGGAGGGATGCAGGCAGGAGAGCGCCAGAGGGGAGAGCAGTGAACATGGACTAGGGGTAAGCAGAAGTTCCATTGCGCCCTAGGCAGGTGCCTCTTCTGCCTTCCATTAGTTCCGGCCCTAGTGAGGCCTTACAAGGGACCTACTAAGGCAAAATTATGTTTCTATTCCTAGGGTAAATGCAGTACTAGCATGAAACTGAGCTCTATATGATTTATGCAACGATTTGTATTATGTATTAGATGTTCATTGTTCATGAGCTACCTGGAGGTCCCTGATTCACACATTGTACTACCCCCCCCCCCCAGTTACCCTTCTAGGGACCTCAATGGCTTTACTGAAATGAAGCCTTAAAGTAAAATTTGACACTCAAATGTGCTTCATTAACTACATTTAAATAATAATTCCAAATCCTGTTTTATCACGTTAGTCAAGCAAAATACATTTCATTTACACTATATACATGATTTCAACCTTCTTTCTTTTAGTCTTAATCACAATCACATCAAACAGGCAGCAGTCATTTTGTGGACACTGTTATTAAGGCAAGCTAACATCTTGCCAAATCATCCAAAAATCTTGTTTATGCACCATAATGGGGTACCTGATGCACATGCCCATGCACTGGCTACAAAATAAATGTTGGAGACAGAGGGGGAATGTAAGGAATGCAGTAACATCTAGGAATTGCAGAATGGAAAGTAATTGCCTGCCCCACCCTTATGTCTAAAGCATAGGAGGGGCAGGCAGTACTGTATAGGATTGACAGCTGAAAGTTTTAAATGAGTTTATAACCAGTATGGTTGTTTTAATAAAAAAACGAATTTGGGTTTCATGATTAGTTTTAAAATGACTTTTTTTAAACAAATTTTCATGTGTGGGTGACCAACTGAACTGATTCACTGATTGAGGAGATGTTTATACTAATGAAATAGGTTACAATAAAATACAGTTATGGGATCAATAAACCAGAAACCCATTTTCCAGAATGCGCTAAATTACAGGAAGGCCATCTCCATAGACACTATTTTAATCAAGTAATTCAAATTTTTTCCTGTGTTCTATTCAGTACCCTGTACTTGATCCCAATTAACATATAATTAATCCTTATTGAGGGCAAAACGATCCTTTTGGGTATAAATAATGCATAAATAATTTTTTAGTACACTTAAGGTATGGAGATTCAAATTATGAAAAAACCCTTATCTGGAAGACCCTAGATCCCATGCATTCTGAATAATAGATCCAAACCTATACATATAATTTGTTCATGTTATAATAGAAAATACATAACTGAACAACAAACAAATACTGATAAAGCATGTTTGTTTTGGATGGGTTATACATGAGTAACTTTCTGAAAGAGTCAGTAATTGCTGCATCAGGGGATTATTATAGGCAATGTATGATATCTTGTATGTTTGCTGGGGTGGGGAATTATGCACATATATATATATATATATATATATATATATATATATATATATATATATATATACAGTATATATATATATATATATATATATATATATATATATATATATATATATATATATATATATATATATATATATATACAACTTGGCTCTTGTTTGAGTACAGAACCCAGTGTTGACCGAGGCCAGGTTTTTCAATTACCATCTGTTAAAACAAACGTGTAGATGGTTTGTTCTTTAATCCATGTGTCGAAAACCAGGAAAGTGCTACAGCAAGACATCTGGCGATCTGCCCAAACTGTTTATAATTGATTTGTAAAGGGAGTGTAAATAGGATGCGTTCTGCATGCATAACTGAATTTTACAGAGGCATAGTTCAGTGCAGCCAGGAAGGAACACTCGGCAGGGTCTTCAATCGGGATGCTGGTGGTCCGCTCCTAATTATCTGAATAATTTAAAGGTTTGACCAATAGGAGAAGTCAGTTTTGATTTTAAATAAAGGGGAGTGGGTTCAATGAGCAGGAAAGATCTGAAGTAAATATTACTCATATATATATAATTAATGTACATGTTTTAACCATTGTAACCCTGTCTTCAGCCTGACTTTTTAATGCACTTTGATATTTTGTCCTAAAGATAATGGGTTCATTTTACAATAGTTTCCCAGTCCATGTGTATATTTTCATGGTTTATATTTTATTATATCAAAAAGATAACCAAGTACAAAACAATATACAGGAACATAGAGGAAAAAAAGAGCATGTTAGCAATGGAGAATTCCGCTTGTCTGTGCACCATTAATACCTCTATCCCCCCCCCCACTCCCTCCTCCTCAAGCTCCCCCTAAACTTATAAATTAAGCAGCCTGTGTGGAAAAAAATAAAATAAATAAAACCCATAGAACAACCGCTTGCAACTTTTTTATGGATGTTTGGGAAGTTTAATCATTTTGCAAAATGCAATTCCTGCTCGTAAATTCTGCCACCAGCGCGGATTTAGGAAGATGTAAAGGACTGGAGCGGGTTGATAGGTAAGTTTTAATCTGACAAGGCCAAAAAGCCTGCTAGATTTATGCCCAGCTGGTTTCTTCCCAGTAATTACCATAGGACATACACATACTATATGTAAGCAGGGAAGAGACAGTTTGATATGGAAGAAAGAGGCAAAGTCATCTTTGTAATATTTGCTTCTCAGAACATTGGCAAGATTTTGAAGTGCCTACAATTACAGTTTACGTAGAGTATCAGTTAATATATATATCCACAGGGCTATATGTCAAACTAAAAGGAAGGTAAGAATATGAAACTGGAGAAGCTGAAAAAAAACCTTGCTTCACTGTATTTTTCAAAGCAGAACTTGTTTTTTTTTGCAAGTAACTTACAGTGAATAGATCTACTAGGGTCGCTATGCACAAACATTCTTCAGCCCTGGAACTAAGGTCAGGGGGCAGTTTCTACTAATATTCATGTCTATTATGTATATACAATAGTTAGCTTCAGTATAGAATGGGCCTTGTTAAATGGTTTTATATTTTGGGCTACTCTTTTTCTTCCATTGGTGCAAATGTACCACGTGTAATGTGTGCATAGCCAGGCAAATTGGGTTTTGTTTGCTATTTTTAATTCATTTGAGCCATGTTTAGTAGCACTAATATAGTAGCATAAACTATATTCTAATTTTGCCCATTTTATATATGTGCATTAACATTAACTGTAATTTGTTTACATGTAGAAGCACATAGCTTAAAGCAGTGATCCCCAACCATTGTCTCGTGAACTACATGTTGCTAACCAATGCCTTGTATAGTGTTCCCAGTGACATCAAAGCAGGTGTTTATTTTTGAATTCCTGCCTTGGAGGAAGTTGGAGAAGTTTTGTTTGCTAAAAACCAGGTGTAGAGCCTCCCGTAGGCTGCCAGTCCACATAGGGGCAACCCAATAGCCAATCAAAGCCTTTATTTGGCAACTCAGGAACTTTTTTTATGCTTGAGTTGCTCCACAACACTTTTTACAGTCAAATGTGGCTCACAGGGCCCCTGGCTTAGAGGGTGTATTGCACCAACCCTTTTTGTTCGGGTTAGGTGTCCTACAAACCAATAATTAACTGGCCCGCTATCCATACTACCTAAACCAAGGTAAGAGTTCTGAAATGGAACCACCAACCTAAAAGTCCTGCATAGTCAGTCAAATGTCTAGATTCTAGATTGAATGTCAGGCAGTTAGAGAGGAGATCCACTGGTGAAATACACAGCAGTTTCAGTTATCTGTAATTTAATAACCCCAAAACAATAGTATCCAGTGGTGTGGAAATGAAGGTCAACCGTCCAATCAGTTCATGCATAAGGGTCAGGGCACACAGGCAGATTCAGGGAGATTAGTTGCCCGTCGACAAATCACTTCTTCTCCCGGGCGACTAATCTTCCCGAACTGCCTCCCCTGCCTTCCCGAGGAAACCTGGGCGACTTCGGAAAACAAATTGCTCCGAGTGCCATCCCGCAGGCGATTTACATTTTAGACAGCGGGAAGGCAGGGGAGGCAGTTCGGGAAGATTAGTCGTCCGGAAGAACTGATATCAATGAATCTTCTTATCTTGTAGATGACCAAATCAAAGCCCCTGTGTTTACTATTAGAGTACAGATGAGGTGGATTTGCTTTCTTAAGTGCTAAATTGCACCTGTGCAGTTACCAACAGCAACCAATCAGAAATCAGTTTTTATCAGTATTCTTCAAGATAGAAAATGAAAACAAAGGTCTAATTAGTTGCAGCAAGTGCAGTTGAGCATCTTTGTGAGTAAATCAGCTCCATTATGTTTTTTATTTTTGGCAAAGGCAGAAGGCAGACCCATGTTGTAACTTTCCCTAAAAGTGTACAATCCCAGCTTATTACTAGGTGAGTCCAACAGGCATTGCATTTTGTCACTGAATTGTGGACCTGATTCAGCCTTTGATAAATAAGCCCATGCATGTGAATGTGTAAATTACACAGGCAGATATTTCACTATGTTCTTAATCGTCTGAAAAACTGTGAAGTGATCTATGTTTTTAATTGGACTGTGACTATTTTTTTGAGTGACCTAACCATCTGCAGGGTCAGGAAATCCCTGTAAAGCTTTAATCCACCAGGTCTGGGAAGAGATCATAGGTGAAGGGTAAGGGGCATTCAAATCAATACGAGGGTGAAGTTTTTATTCAGCATGTGTCACGGGATCCCAAGAGTGCAATGGATGACAATGGAATTCATAAAAAAGTAAACCTAGCAAAGCTACAAGCAAGATTTAGGCAAGCACTAAGATGCTAGCAGCAGAAGAAAATTAAATGGCAAGGCCATTTTATTGATCACAAGGTTCAAAGGCACCTTTACAAGGTTTATATCAAAATAATTGATACTGCCAAATCAAAGAGAATGTATAATGGAAAAACAAATATTAGTCTTCATTCTGTAGAAAAATAATATTGGGTTTTTTAATTTTGTAACATTGTTTTATGGATAGTGATGGGCGAATTTATTCACAAGGTGCGAATTTGCGGTGAATTCCTGCGCAATTTCGCCAAAAAAGGATGCCGGTATCCATTTTGCGGATCTTTTGCCGTTTCGCGAATTAAAGGATTAAAGGATTATTTGTAATAATAATAATTACTATGGATGATGTATTTTTGGGATCTATAATTTGTACACTAACTTGAGTCCATCTCACCCATTTTATATGTTTTTTAAATGTTTGCCATTTTCTTGTGGATTTATTATTTCTATAGGAAGATTTATAGTACAGTATATCATGGGTCGTGCATCCAAAATGGCCCTATTTGACTGGTCTGGTAAGACCTAATGGCTTGTATTTAGTACAAAAATGCTTATAGTCCCTTCCAGTCTGAGAATTCCTGGTAAGCAGGCCTTGACAAGGCTAATGACATATTTCAAGAGTAGATCATGTGCCCATTTTAAGCCCTTTAAACCCTTATTCAGCCCATATCATCTCATATTGTTATTAATTAATATACCTATTTTTGGTCCAAATAGCAATAGGTATTGAGGTTCCATGCAAAAAAAAAAAAATACAACATAAAGATGACACTCATTAGAAATAAGTTGAAATTAGTTCTAGCAAAAAAAAAATAGTTACTGATATTGTTTGCAACAAATAATATCCTGAGCTTTATTTTGTTTGTTTTTTAATAGCAAAAAGCTTTCTATTATGTTTCAGCCTCTGTTATATTCATTGCCTTGTTAACAGTCATAGAGATATTGACTTGATCATTTTTTTTTCTTTACTTGGGCCACATAGAATAAACATCTTCCCAGTTAACTATGCTTTGGTATTAGGAATCCTAGCGCAAAGCAGCAAGGCCATTAACGTACCTCTGAGGTAAGCATTCTCCTTCATATTCAAGACACAGCCATATCCTCCAAGAACCAAATTCCCTATATGGCTTTAAGTGAAATCAGCCAATCTCATTAAATTTCACTGAGTTCTGATTTGTGTCTCGGGGATGTGATTTCAGGGCCACAGAGTCAGAGGTCAGTCCAGAACAGCAGAGCTTCAGTCGAACCAGATCAATTAAAATTGCCATCCTTTTTGATTAATTAGGCAAACCAATACCTACTGCATTTTATATAATTTATTCTGGCAGGGAAGCATACTATATAGAAATGAGTAAACAGGGAAATATCACTGTTATCTGACGCATGTATAGACTTCCAAGATTTATAATTCAGTGGTGGATGATCAATTTTGGAGGAGAGAAGAGCAAACTGATTTGAAACTGTTCCTTTGAAACATTCAGAGATCGATAATAAATTTCATATTTTTGAATGAAATGAGAACAAGTTTCCCACAAAGCATTTTGGACATCTGCGGTGCATTTCAGTAGACAAAGTATAAATCAACATCTCTCAGTTTGTATTTCGTTAGTAAAGTTAGATGTAATTGCATCCAGCCAAACCATGTAAATGTGGGAATTATGTGTATGAAATGGAACCCAAGGTTTCCTTGATCTCAGATTTCAGTATCTGAACAATTTGCCAATATAAACTGAGACACTGGATGACTTCTCAACTGGGGTTTTGTGATCCCTTCTTTGTCATTTGAACACTCATCTGATCCTGAATTTCAAATGGAGCATTTGCAAACAGAAACCCGGTGCCACTAGCAGAAGCTAGCCATAATCCCCCTCAAATACACTAAAGACTGGGAGGCACTACACATAGCTTTACATGGGGACATTAAAAAAGTCAGTTTTCCATGGCAAAACTAACTGGCACAAACAGGCTGGAAATCCCCTTAATCATACTGCTATACCATCTACTATGGAATAAAATGTGACCTATCTTTTATGATATAACAAAAATGGTACGGTTTCTTTTAATGTTCACCCTGTGAATTCAGTCTCATTTTCTTGTTCCAACAAAATGGCACCTAAAGATGAGGACAGGCTCCCATATGGGCATTCTGAGGGACTGAGAAATATAAAATATATATTAAGATTAGTCAAATGGAATTAATGTTTCTAATATTGCCTTAAGCTGGCTCCTATGCATCCGATCTGTATGATATTGTACTTTATCTAGATGGAATATTGTAGATATATATTAACCACCTGTCTCTCTGTCTTTCTACTACAGATTAAACCATGGAAAAAAAAATCCCCCCGTTCAGCTAATGTATCCACTGACTCTTGATGAAAAGTCCTTGCCCCCCGAAAACATATGAATATTTAAATTGTCCTTAATTATTTATCATTCAGCTTTTTTTTTATTAACAGGGGCTGAGTTTAGGTATATAAAATAAAAGGGAAAACATAAAAGAACCTCTCTGCTGCACAAGAATGGAAATATTTCTATTTGTGTTAAGTTCTGTAAATGCTGTTGCATCCCACTTGTAGTGATGGGCGAATTTATTTGCCAGGGGCGAATTCCCGCAATTCGCCGCCTGCAATAAATTTGCGAAACCGCCGCAAAAATTCACTGGCGTAAAAAAAAAATGGACGATGTTTCGCAAATTTTTTCACCCAAATTCGCCCATCACTACTCACTTGCTATTTTTAGGGGATTTTGCTTCTGTTTTTCTATGCTTTTTAATTTATCTATGCCTAAATACTATTTTCTTTTTATGTATCAAAACTTCAGATAAACCCACTGATGATTTTAAAGGGGCATTTTAGTAACCAGCCAGGGCTTTTTTTCCTTGAGCAAAACAAGAGTCCTTTTATATCTAAAAGATGATCAAGGAGGGCTCTCCAGAAGCATCAGTTATTCTGTTGTGCCTTTTTATGTTCTACAGTGGGTTAGTTAGTTAGTGTGTAGATGAGCACTTTCCCTTTAGATAACATGTGATCTTAGTTATAGGATGGTGCCCTTATAGGAGGACTGGTTAGAAAAGCTCTTCATCTGGAACGTTCAAGATGCAATGGGCTACTTTCATCCATTGTAGCATTTCTGATTATTTTAGGTTTATGCAAAACATTTCCTTGACAAAATGAAAGTTTAAAGTTTAGAATAAGCAGGTTATCTACCAAGTACTAAAACTAAGTAGTAAAACTAGCTCCATTAATAGGCGCACCTCCATTTATTGAGGGTTTTGAGCAGCACAGGTTTCCCAGTTGGACAGCGTTGAAGTAAAACTTTTTCTGTAGCCATGAGTGTCCCCTGTGAGACTACCTTTAAAGGTAAATGAACAATTCTGCAAGAATGCTACACATTGTTCATAACATGCAAGGTGAACACAAATAATCTCCTGTAACTACTATTCCTGCTTAGATCACTTGCCTCCTCAAGATATAAATTGGGGCCCTGCCAGAGGAAAAGGGTATAAATTCCGTGTTCAGCTGGAGCTGTTGGGTGAAGCCAGGAATAGCCAAAGGTTCAAAATGTATTGCTTGGTAAGCAACCTGTTTTGTTTCGACAAAAATTTTACTCCAGCGAAATGTCGCAGATGCCCGTAGACTTTAATGTCTTTAACGACACCATACAAGTCTATGGGCCTCATTTCCACGGCAAAACAAGGTGAAAAAATTCACCCATCCCTAACACCTTCAACAGTTTTTATATAATAAATTAGCTACAGGAATATACCTTTCATTATTGCTTACAGTTGAGTAATCATGGTTGTATGTACTGATTATAATAATTAATAGGTAGATAAATAACCTTCATCTTAACTTTATCATTATTAATAAGTGCATTTGCAATACATTTCTAATCATAAACTGTAATTATATTTCCGTGACTGATAGCAAGAAGGTCCAAAACCATGATGTGACTGATGCCACAAAGTGGCTTTGGTGACTGTCTGAGCTTGGGACCCCAGGGATTCTTTATTTCTCTGCCTAACAAATAGCTCTAACTGAACTTATGGTTCCTGCCATATGCTGTTCTAATTAAGCTTAATGTCCTGTCTACACAATATTTGGTCTAGCCTCTTTTACATTAGCTAAGCATCAGGTAGAACACAACTATATACTATAGAATAGGGAAGGTTAGACTGCATTCTGTGCATTAGGAATGGGTTAAATATTGTCCTTAGTTTCACAGAAATGAATACTGTTTAAATTTAACCAGTTTGCCCCTGTACAAGCTTGCAAGTTACTTGTTTTCCTTTGCTCTGCAGTTTTGCAGTGCAATTCTACAGGGACTGCTCTTTGCATAGATTCCTCAGTGTTTTCCTTACAATTTTGCCTGCAGCAGTCCCAGTGTTGAAAACCGGAGGCAAACAGGACTGTAGTTAAACCAGTTTATAACACAACCCATAGAGCCGTTTGGCAATCTCAGCTCATTAGACATGTTTTGGACCTGATGAGTGAACTGGGATGATAAATAAGTATAAATATTATATTTGCCTGTGGGTCATGTTTAAAAATGTATTTCTTTTTCTTTTTTTTTTTTTTAATTCATTTCTATCTATTCAGCATTAGAAGTGGAATTTAAATGTACCAAATCAGTGTTTAATATTATCTAAAGCAGATCAAAACTGTTAATACACCGGGGGGGGGGGGTTATTCTGCCATAAATGCATTTGCAAAATGATAATTCTCCTTTTAAAATCTATTCTTCTGTTTGTTTATGAATATATAAGAGCAGAAGTACAAGATGGAAACATCAAATAGTATTGATTTTTTTGCACATATGTTCAATGGAGAGCAAAGGCAAGTAAAATGTTATTGTAATATTAAACCTTAATGAAAACCTGTTCTTGAAATAGAGGTTGTGATCTTTACTTGTGAACTAGCAGGCTAAGGCAGACCTATGTGAATATGGAACTTTACACAAGGTGTGATTGGATCCCATGGGATTACAATGCACATAGAACATTGTATTGAGTCCCTTAACATTGTGTTTGTTGTGTAGCATAAAAGGTGCATACATTGGATAATGATAGATGCTAATAATATAATACATACATGACATATATTTAATATACCTGTACTTAATGCAAGGGAACATTGTTAAATACCAGGCAATTCTTTTGGGTGCCTTCTAGCTTGTACATAATTTTGCACCCAAGCTAGGGAGCCCTGGGATCTACAAGGTGCTGGAGTGCTCAAGATCTTGTACCTGTAGCAGTCTTAGAAATTAGCCCTCTTGTTTTGCTCCTCTGTTATTCAATGTCTCTGCATGTCTTTTTTAAACTTTTGTTTATTTTGTTGCTCAATTCCATTACATATTCACAAACATATTTTTCTATTAATATATGTACGTTTGTTCAGTTTATTTATAAGTATACATGTTGACTGTATATAGTAGCTGCCTGTAGTCTTGTGTATTTCTGTTATGACAGAATTAGAGATTATTACTGTCATTACAATGTTTAGTGAACTAACTGGGAAAGTGTAATACAAGTTGCAGACAGAAAAGAAATTATCAAAATTAACAATACAAATTTGGAAATTACAGTGTAATGATGGTTTCAAAATGTCAGTAGAATTTTTGAATATAATAATTGTATATAACAATTATAACAATTATTATAATTGTATATAACACTTTATTTTAAACATGTGTCTAAAAAGGCAATGCTATTAAGAAAATATATTTGCCATTGTAAAGTAGTTGCTAAACGCCTTGTGTGTTTAAAAAATGTTATTAAATATACAGTATTCAAAAGAAATAAGTTTGCAGTCAACTGTAACATTGTGCCTTACAAGCATCACATGTGCCTTACCTATAACAGAGTGTGTTAATAATTGTTCTTGGCCCAAAAAAGCCAATATATGAGCATCATAGCTAATATATAAGACACTGAGTCACACAATATCACTGGAAATGCATGCTTTCAGTCAGCGCAAACAAAAATAAATATTACAAGAAAGGCAAATAGAAATGATTGTAAAAAAAAAAGTTAGATGGGCCCCTGATCCCACTGGGCCCCTAGACTATATTCTAGGGGAGTGGTACATTAATCCACACTTTAACCCTACAACCACCACCATACCCTTTTCCATCTTCTTTTCTTCCTTCTCCCTGTTCTTTTTATGGGGGCAGAGTATAAAAACATATGGACATTTCAAAAGTTATATTATATTTTTATTTTATATTTTCTTTTATTCCTAAATAGCAACTAATGTTACTCACACACGTGAGACACACTAGCTCCTCCTACCTCTGTGCTGTATACTGTCTTAGGAAACAGGGGCAGATCCAGAGGGAGGCAAATTGCCTTCAGCTACAGGATACCAGGAGGCATTTTTATTTAATTGTACGCAGTGCTAACTTTTCTTATATGCTTCTGTTATATTTTTAAACTTACTATTTAGGGATAATTTTGTATACTTTCTGTTTTGCATTCAACAAAACAGATATATATATTTACTATAACCGATATATGATTTATTAACTCTTAAAAATGTACTGTTTCTGTAATTGTGTGTTTCAGGGTGTAGGGAATGTATAAGGGCTCATTTAGTAACCCCAAACACACGGAATTGCACCACCAAACATATAGCATAAAGCAACTGTGTGCATGTATCTATGCAAGTGATATGCAACATTGCAAGATGCACAAGGTACAACCTACTTTGATGCAAGGAAGCCTTTTACCTAACATCCGCCTTGCCCAAGGGGTAAGAAAATGGCTCTCTATGCATACTACAACTATTGGCTCAGTTGTTGCACCAGCTGACTAATATGCAATTGAAAAACATGCCCAGTCCTTCCTTTGATGTGCAAGTTGTGCCCATTTGTACTTCTGGTATCTGATTGCGGCAGTCACAGTTATTCTGAAAAACTGGGAAAGAATATTTAACTATGGGAAAAAACATGGCAGGTTGCACTGATAGGTTATTTGCAATCCTCTAGACAATGAATGTTAATGTCTGAATTGCCCCAGTCGTATACACTATGCACCTCCTTTCGTGGCTAAGATTGCCACTTGATACTAATCGTGTATAGCATTTTGAACTTCTATGACACCACTGGAAATTTCTAGGTAGACAGCTTTGTACAGATTGTTTGTTGCTGAACAGTAGGGATGTAGCGAACGTCGGAAAAAAAGTTCGCGAACATATTCGCGAACTTGCGCAAAAATGCGAGCGGTTCGCGAACGGTTCGCGAACCCCATAGACTTCAATGGGAAGGCGAACTTTAACATCTAAAAAAGACATTTCTGGCCAGAAAAATGATTTTAAAGTTGTTTAAAGGGTGCAACGACCTGGACAGTGGCATGCCAGAGGGGGATCAAGGGCAAAAATGTATCTGAAAAATCTGCCTGTGTGTGCTTGGAAGAGATAGTGTAGGGGGAGAGCTGTTAGTGATTTCAGGGACAGATGATAGTAAGTTTGCTGGCTAGTAATCTGCTTGATACTGCTCTGTATTGGAACAAAAAAATAAATAAAAGCAGTCCTTACAAGGACTACTGTTATGGCAGCAGTCAGCAGATGAGATCAGAAGCAGGACAGCTGCCCACTGCAGCTACATACAGAGCACTGCAGTAGAAGGTAGATTACTAGCCAGCAAAGCTACCTAAGCTTAAATGTCCCTCAAACCCCTGCAGACTTCTGTCCCTCCAATAACAGAGCAGTATCAACATGATTACTAGCCAGCAAACTTTCAACTGTCCCTGAAATCACTAACAGGCAGCAGCTCTCTCCCTACACTATCTCTTCAGCACACACAGGCAGAGTGAAAAAAACGCTGCAGGGCTTCGGTTTTTATAGGGAAGGGGAGTGGTCCAGGGGAGAGCTTCCTGATTGGCTGCCATGTACCTGCTGGTCTGGGGTGAGAGGGCAAAAAAAAGCGCCAACAATGGCGAACCCAAAATGGCGAACGTCGCGCGACGTTCGCGAACTTCCGGCGAGCGCGAACACCCGATGTTCGCGCGAACAAGTTCGCCGGCGAACAGTTCGCGCCATCTCTACTGAACACCAAATACTTCTGAGAAGCATTTCTAGCTTGTGCCCTTGCCTTAATCTGGCTGGAAGATAGCTTACTTGCAAACCACCCATTAATGGACAAGTAGAGCCCTTTGTTATAATTTGTGCAGTTTTAATCTGTTATATGGACGACTTTATGTATGGGCTGTACTTTGCAGCAAAAAAAATGTAAAGAACAATAATTAATGAATGAGAACTAAATATAATAGAATTTAAATTCTAGAAATTGCAAAAATCTGACAATACATATACAAGCAATTTCGGACAGTTTTAGAAATTTTGTGTAAATATGCTTTACACCATCCTATGTGTGGGTCCAATATTACCCATCATATTTGTCAAAATCTGCTTAGTTATTAACAGTTTCTGAACAGAAAACTTGGCTGCTGGCAGATGGATTGGATCTGAACTTTTAAAACTCATCACAATGATCCGATAACATAGGTACAACCCTCAACTGACTTTGCCACATCATTATTTGAAAAAGCCCTAATCATAGATTAGTGATTGTTTGGGCTTCATACACCAGTCAGTTTGGTGAAGAAATACTGTATGTATGAAAATATTCAGTGTCTATTTATATATGATCACGTAAAATTCCTGTCTTCTCCAAGATTAAATATTTAGTAATATCCATAAATATTTATGTACAGTATACATTGTCACATCTCTTTACCACTAAAATAACTTTCATTCACGTACTGGGCAGTTTATCCTATTGTGTTTTACAGTAACTTTAAAACTGATGTCCAGGAGCACCTCTGTATTTTATAAAGCCTAAAAATGTATATGGCTAGAAATGCTGCTACAGGGCTGATTTTTGAATCCTGATGCTGAGTGCACTGGTTTTTGTGCTGCCATGTAATGCAAAATAGAATGAACTGGGGTTGATTTATAGCGCATGGCATCCAGTTATATTCTTACTTTTTATTGTTCAGTCTGCAACTGGCAAAGAAAAGCCAATCACTGATTGTTTGCTATGGGTTACTGTCCATCTGCAAATGTGCCCAATGTTTTAAATGAGCTTCTGTGTAGTACTTCTAGCCTTGTTCTTAAGCTTTAGTTCTCCTTTAAAATAGAGAGTAGACTAACAACTCTGTCCTGCTAAATAATAGCATTTACCCCTTCTGTTTCACTTTGAAAAGCTATGTAATGCTGTCTTCTCTTGTAGCATAATACTGCTTAATAGATGTTAGCCACTGCTTTATTGACAACAAGAAAGGGAGTCAGTGTACATCGCTGCATATACCGCTGGCATGCCTGCCACCTACCCCTTCTTATATTCTGCATCCTGCTGTATTATCCTTTAAAAACAGAATGCCACATAAAGGAGATTTTAAACTCCATGCACTTTGCAGGAGGTCCATTAGCTGGAGACATCAGATGCCAGAAGAGATGAAAACATTCTCTAAAAGCTTCCTTGAAGTGCCACACATTACAGTTTCCAGACTGGCTGCACATATAACACACTAAGCCTGTTGCTTTATTGTATTATTAGAGTAGTAATTGCATTGCTGAGCTCCACATTTTGCCATTCCAGCTGTTTGAAAGTTTCAAGCAGTCCCCATCGCTTCACTCTTTGGGAGACTTTACAACTTGTTGTGTACATATTAAAGCAGCATAGCAGTGCCTTGCAGACCTCTAAGCTGTGCTTCTCACCACGTGAGCTTTTCTGCTCTCTGATGCTCATCCCATAATGGAAATTGAGCACGACTTCTCCAAATTCGACACTCTTAATTATTTCCAGGCGAGAGTTCCTTGTGAAATTGCCGAGCGACGCAAAGGAGGGAGGCAGAGGCATCTTGGGTGAAATAGGTCTCAGCAAGAATTCTGTCACAAGCCAAAACAGATTTAATTTGGGCTTTTTAGAACAACTGGGGTGTGCATTTAAAAAATAAAGCTCTTATGCAATGGTTTGCTGAGAAAATGAGTTGAAAATCATACAGTTTTCTGTTATATTTTACATATCACATGGCTATTATATATCTATTATATATATATATATATATATATATATATATATATATATATATATATATATATATATATATATATCTGTATAGATCTGTATAGATAGATATATATAATTATAATTATGGCTCATGTTTAGATGGCATTGACCGTTAATTGCCTTTGTTCCCTCTATTATATATATATATATATATATATATATATATATATATATATATATATATATATATATATATAATAGAGGGAACAAAGGCAATTAATGGTCAATGGCATCTAAACATGAGCCATAATTATTACTATGTGAAATATATGGAGAATATAAGGGTATTATTATCTAATTATTATCTAAAAAAACGTGTGTTTTGCCACAACTATGGATTCATGGAGCTTATTAAGGAACAAGTGCAAGGTATTGTTTTATTATTACAGAGAAAATGGAAATCATTTCTAACAATTGGAATTATTTGCTTACAATGGAGTCTATGGGAGATGGCCTTCCTGTAAGGATAATAGGTTTGTGGATAAGGGGTCCCAAACCTGTATGTAGAGGATATTCCAACATATTTTATTTTACAGTGTGAATGGCATAATTTACTGTATGTTGGCAGCACCCAACATAGAAAATAATAATCAAGCATTTGATCATCGTATACATACTGACCTCTGCTTTCCAAATCATAGTAAAGACTCATAGGGGGGTCAACAACTTTGATTTGGTCTTTCAAAAATAACTCCAGTGAGTATTCATTTTGTTTTTTGAAGGGGTCAACATGTTGTCTATAACTTCTTCACTTCACTAAGACTCATGTATTAGCCACTTGCCCATGACCTGACATTAAATACAGGGTTGATACATAATTTTTCACTCAGTTTGAGTTTGACAGTATTGAAATGTCCTGCTAGTCTCAGAATTATGATTAATTTTTCCAGAACCCAATGTGCAATGTTCGGGCTTTACTCACTATGGTTGGTGGGAAGCATGATGAACAAAATGAAGCTGGGTTATCAATTTCTAATAAGTTGATGTAGACAAGGTTTACAGCACAAAACAAATAAATAATAAATTGAATAAATATATTAAACTTGGTTCTTACAAGCACAAATGTGCCCAGACAGCCCTGTATTTTGCAGATCTCTAAAGAACAACAACCAAGTTGCTCCTGGAGCTACTTCTTTCTGTATATTAACTATACCTTGTGTCGATTTTTATTCCTGTTGATATTGGTTTATTTTGAATATATTACCATATAAGGATGTTTATTTGTAGTTAGAAGTGCAGATATAGACATTCTTGATGAATCTATCTTTTGTTTGGTTAGGTTGTTGTGATGGATTGCAATATGGGCCTAAAGTGAAAATGATGGTCATTTATTATGCTTGATAGTGTTGGGGAAATTTCATTGGGTCATAATCTCATATTAACAACTTAGTGAAATTCATTGGCGTGTATGTTTTTATCTTAAAACCTCATGTCGGATTGTTGAGGGGCACGCTAATCAATAATCTGTTTTCTAGTTTAGAAAGACATACAGTTTGTATCAGCAAGAAGCTGCTGCTGATATTTCTTGACAGTTTTGATATTTTTTGACAGTTTTGCGAATTCCGCTGGAAATTCGCAAAATTCATGGCGAAGTGAAACAGGACCAATTTGCTCATCACTAGTTTTAACGCGATGAAATGTGGAAATTCACATCATCATCAGTCAAGGGATTTACAAATGCATTGTTGTGGGCAACAGTGGGTAAAAAAAAGCTCATTACGAACACATTCCAGAAACTAGCCTTTATTAATCTAATACCTGCTTTAGGAATTGTAGTTCACTCCTAATTAATCTGTTACCTATTGTATGTTGAGAACCAGTTCTATCAGGTGAAGCGGTACAGACTGCACTAACATATTGTATGTCTTGCCTGATCTTCACCAGGAAAGAAAGGACATATTTCCATGCTGCGCACAGCAGACAGTAAGCATATTTTCCAATTATTCCAAAAGTAATATACAGAGAGAAGGGAGAAGTGGGGAGGCCTGTGCAGCTCGTCCACCATTTTATTATTTCCTTAAAGAAATCAATGACTTGAAACATTCCCTACGGACCTATCATAATTTATTTCACTGTTCTGTCAATAAATTTAACAAGGTTTAGGTTTATATCAGTGGCGTCCAAGGATTCAATTGGGGAATTTTATATTTGTTCGGCTCGATTACAGAAAGCAATCAATACAGGGAAACAGAGAAGGATCGTACTCTGCTAGAGGATAGAAATATTGAACCTACCCAACTGATTATGTTGAAAGGACATTACAATGTTTCTTTCCAAGATGTTTTCTCTGGTGTTCTGGAAGAGGAAGCTTTTATAAACACTTTTGGATTATAAAATATCCGAAACAAAAGACAAAACAAACAAATGTTTTCTCCTTGTTGATGTTACAGTATATGAGTAAAGAAGATATTCAGGGCTGAACAGTAGATGAGAATTTACAGGCAAACGGCTGATTTTGATAGTAAAAGTCTGATGTATAGGGATGTAGCGAACTGTTCGCCGGCGAACTAGTTCGCGCGAACTTCGACTGTTCGCGTCCGCCGCAAGTTCGCAAACGTCGCGTGACGTTCGCCAATAGGCGTTCGCGTCAAAATCGTTCGACCATTCGACCATTCGATCGCTAAAATCGAACGATTTTCGTTCGAATCGAACGATCAAAGCCATTGGATTGAATGAAATCATTCGATCCAATGGCTTCGATCGTTCGATTCGAACGAAAATCGTTCGATCGAACGATTAAAATCCTTCGATCGTTCGAATCGAACGATTTTCGGATGTTCGAAGTTCGCGAACTGTTCGCATTTTTTGCGGGTGTTCGCGAACGGCGTTCGCGAACACATACACGGCGGTTCGCTACATCCCTACTGATGTATTCAGTATTTTTTTCCATAAAAAGTTACCCACATAGCCTACCCTTTACTCACATGTTGTATGCCTCTAATATGCAGGGAAGCTCAACTAAAACTTACCAATATGAAAGCTAGTTCTTAACGACAATATTTTAATTTGATGGATGGTATATAATAAGAAGAGATAGCAATTAATAGCTTTATATTGGAAGTAACAGATTTTTTAGATATTTGCATTTGATTGGTTGCTTGAAAAACACTGATTTATACCATTAGAGATTTCATCAAGGAAGAAGGTAAGAAAAAATGTATATACATAGAGAATACATTAAAGAGACTCTACAGATTCTAATAGCAATTCCAGGGGCACATGAATGGTGCTGACTTATTCTATCAGTCAAGGTGCTTTAAGGTTTTCACAGGCAACCATCCCGAAATATTGTGTAGCAAAGTAGTAAAACATCCAGCTAGATCTGCCAATCATTATTTCTGTAGGTATCTGCAGGATCCAGTTGGTCTGGCAGCAGACTATCCCATCATTTAATGAAAAAACATTTTGCTATAAGCAACTATATTTTTCCCTGTCATTGACTACTGTATAATGGCAGCTAGAACGGGAAATTAATTTTAATTTGAGATCATGTGACAAATCCTTATATTCTGACAGGTTGATACACCTGTAGTGATGGGAGAATTTGACCTATTTTACTTTGCCGCAAATTTCGCAAATTTGCCCTCGAAATTCGTGAAACTGACGAAAAATTTGCAAAACTGTGATTTTGCCTCCTGCAACAATTCGCCGGCGTCAAAATGGGCCGGGCATTAAAGTCAATTGTAATTGTAAAGGCAAAATTGGCGCCGGCATTGGAAACGTTGCCGGCGTCGGAAAAACCTTTGACACTTGTGACGAAACTTTGACACCAGTGAGTTTTTGGCATCGAATTTTTGGAGCAAATTTATTCACCTGCGGCGAAATGGGCAAATTTGCCGCGAATTTGCGTCTAGTGAAAAAATTCGCCCATCACTATACACCTTTTGCAATAGGATTTTAGCAAACCACCTCTTACTTTCAAAAGGAATGCCCAAAATTTGTAACAATTTAAAAAAACTGGCAACTAATTTGCTCATCTCCACTTGTTATTTGTATAGTTCCAGTGGTTCATGTGATTCTGTCTTGGGGCTGATTGTCAATTACGTTGCTTTTCTTCCAAAAATAAGAATCAATTAAACGCTTCTACAGCAGCGTACCATTCTCACGGCAGGTAATTTCAGGTCCTCGTGTCTGAGCTTCAAGCTCCTAATTAAAAACATAATTACATGTAAATGATGCCAGGACTGAAAATGAGAGAAAACATTCTCCTATTGTATCTTTGTATTGTAGCGGAAAGCACCAAACAAATGTAAAAAGACCTAAAGGAGAAATTAATTCAAACAGTATTATTATTGATCATAGAAGTAAATGGTATGGCTCCGAAACATTATCTACTGATTACATGGACAGCAAGTGGTACAACACTCCTGCTTAGTCCACCAATGGCTCTACCTTTGTTACATGCAGGATATCATCTACTATATGTACACAGAAAAAGCGTCAAATAGGATTGATGCCTATAAACATTAGAGTGGACTAAGTTTCACTCATTAAGACTTAGGGGCTGATTCACTATGGGTCGAATATCGAGGGTTAATTAACCCTCGATATTCGACTAGGAATTGAAATCCTTCGACTTCGAATATCAAAGTCGAAGGATTTAGCGCAGAAAATTCGATTGAACGATCGAAGGATAATTCCTTCGATCGAACGATAAAATCCTACGAATCGAACGATTCAAAGGATTTTAATCCAACGATCGAAGGAATATCCTTCGATCAAAAAAAGTTAGGCAAGCCTATGGGGACCTTCCCCATAGGCTAACATTGACTTCGGTAGCTTTTATCTGCCGAACTAGGGGGTCAAAGTTTTTTTTAAAGAGACAATACTTCGACTATCGAATGGTCGAATAGTCGAACGATTTTTACTACAAATCCTTCGATTCGAAGTCGTAGTTGTAGTCGAAGGTCGAAGTAGTCCATTCGATGGTCGAAGTAGCCCAAAAAAACCTTAGAAATTCGAAGTTTTTTTACTTCAAATCCTTCACTCGAATTTAGTGAATCGGCCCCCTGGTGGTTTAAAACACCTGCTCATGCCAATAATTCGATTTATCTGTCAGATTACTTTGTTTAATGATCGCATGTCTAAAAAATGCACAGTTAATCCCAAGATTTTTATCTGCAGCACCTGTTGATTTGAGTAATTCCTCATAGCCATTAGAGCAGAGACACAAGCTGCCGCACAACGAAACTTTGCCATCCCATCGCCGATTTTCATTCTAGCCAGCGGGAAGGCAGGGGAGGCAGTTTGGTGAGATTAGTCGCCCCAAAGAAGAGAAGATTTGTTGCCGGGCGTCTAAACTCCCCGAATTGCAGTGTGTGTCTCTGCCCAATATTTTACTGAAAAGTGGGAAGACATCCAGCACAGTTTGCGGAGATACAGTTCTATGTGATTCTTTTACCCAAGAATGGGCTCACAGGGAAATATAATAAAAGTCATTAATGCAAACAATTTAGTTTTTTTCCATATGTGCCATTGTGCCGTGTAGGTTATAAAACTTCCTACTGAATAAACTGATTTTATGCACCAAAAAAATACTCAAGCAGGTCTGTACTAAAGCAGTACTATACTCAAAAGTCTGAATGTGATAACCATCTAACAGAGAATGTCTTTTCCTTTCTTTCTAATTTCTTGCATAGAATCTTAGGGGCTGAAAAAGTTTGCAGAGCGCCCGTTTCTCCGAATCGTACTTTTTAGTGCAAACAAACACATTTTTCGTATAGTTACTTGATCCACAATTTTTTCTTAATTCATCGAATGTAAAATCTACGAATACAAAAACACGACAAGCATAAGCTGTCAAGGTCATTTAGAAGTCAGTGTAAGTTCCCTTTCTCTTCTTGCAAAGATCAGCCTATTTGTGTTTTTAGAGGTTTTTGGAGATCACAATTTTCACTGTCTTAAATTTGTTCACGGAAAATGTGGGATATCCGATTTTTTTGACAGCTATTCGGATCTTTTAATAACTTTTTAATATCTTTTAATAACTTTCATGGCATTCATGATTTTTAGAGAAATAGGGGGAAATGTAATAATATTCGCAAAGAGAACAAATCTACGAATAAAAATGTGCATGTCGCAATGTAATATTCTTCATTTGGCTTTCATTGCCTTGTGAATCTTAATTGCGCCTTGGAACCTTTAAGACCTGCTTGAAGTTGGCATAAACTTTTGGAGCAAATGTAACAACTTTTTCATTAAGAAGTTTTATTACATACATTGCAAACTATAAAATGTGCAACCGCTATCCTACTGTCCCATGAGGGGCAAAGTGCTGGCAAAGGCAACATTTTTCATTTTGCAAACATTTATTCATATTGCGACCTATTTTTGTGCCAGCAGCCAATGTTACATTCCCGCACTAGAGTTTTATTGTGGTTTCAAAAAGCTCTAATACCACTAAAATTCGACCTCTAATAAATTGGTCTCCTCGTCTGTGTAATCTGTGTCCACCCTAGCAGATCATAACAAAGGTGGTACCTGAAGCTACAGTGATTATATAGCATGTTTACCCTAAGAACAAATACTATGGATTTTCCCATTTTGAGATTATACTCTCACTTTTTATTGAATAAGCCTACAGTGTTGACTAATCAACATACCATAGAAACTTTCAGTATAGTGCATAAACATAGAGAAGATTTTCCCTAGAGAGACCCTATGTGGGTCAAATATCAACATTCCATCAGGACTCTTACTTTTGCTAGGTCTTCTTGTTCTGCCCTTGATTAATATAAAAGGTAAATTGAAGAAGGTATAATTCTATTTCTGATTTGGCATAAAGGGATGGATATTCCCTAAACTGGAGGTATGAGATGAATATTTTGCTTTTATTTCCCTTTTCAGTCCCAAAGGTCAGGGGTTTTGGAGACCTGCAAAGATGAAGTGTTATGACCCATCTTCTTGAGCACTTCACTATCCAGACACAGAACATCTTTACTAATACCCTGACCCCAGGGCACACAGGGTATGGAAGAGTGTCAAGGTCAAGACCACCCCCTCACTAATGTAGTCAAAAACCTGTGTCACTTCTTGCTATGTGTTGATTCAGAGTTAGTAGTTTATGTTTAAAAGGTGTAAATCACACTCTTTGTCATGATCTACATTCAAGTTTCCATGCATGCAATGTTTCTGTGCAACATATTTTACAGAGAAAACGTAAATGTCATCTACTATGTACAGATATGTTCACTGAGAGAAAGGTCAATCCTATGAAGCAGGGAAGACCTGTATGTTTGTAGTATGTCAGATTGGTAGTCCCAGGGGCGTAACTATAGAGGAAGCAGACTCTGTGGTTGCAGGGGGGCCCAGGAGTGTAGGGGGCCCAGTGAGACCCTAATTAATTAGCAATTTTAATATATCTTGGTAAAATAGGCCAACTTATAAATATTTTGGGGCCCTAAATTGAATTTGCTATGGGGCCCAGTAACAACTAGTTACGCCACTGGGTAGTCCCACTGGGGTTTTAAGTCCCCTGTGGCTGTGCTTTTCTTAATGTGATAAATGTGAGCTGCATTAAAGTGCTAAGAAATGTAATGAGTTACCATAAATAGTTAAACATGTGTAATGGCTGGTTAGGAGCTTAAAGACCCCAAACGGCTTAATGAGAAAATGCCTAAAATAAAATAGCATGGTGTATACAGCACCAACAGCTTTAATTACAGGCCAATTAACAGTTCATACTGGGGAAGTAAAGCAGGAGCAGTGGTGAGGTGATTAGGATACAGATAACAAACACTATTTATTTCATTTGCTGGCAAGGTCACAGATCACATAGGTTGTCTGCAGAGAGGGTTATGGGAACAGCATAAAGCAATACTAGAGTATATGGAATGGACAAAAGGCTTGTGGCCTTTAAAGTGATATATAATAAAAGTCTATTATGGAGAGAAATCCTTGTGACATTTATAGAACTAACATTTGTATAAGAAAAAAAAACAAATACTCACCTATGGGACTGATTTAGTAAGACAAGTACTGGTTGCTATTTTGCACCTCTGTTCTGAAACAAGTGCTTATGTAATTCCCTAACTGCTTTTCTATTATGGAAAGTTGACTTACTGTATATTTGTTAAGCTTTCTACTTAATATACTCTTGCAAGCTTGACTGATAAGAACTACTAGAACTATATTGTAACGACACCAATTTGTCAAGCTTTATCTGCTCAGTGTAGAGTGTCACTGAATGGATTTACATATTAATGATAATAATTGCAAAAATAAGACTTGGAAATTAGACTCTGTGTTAAGGGAGCCTGTGCTTGACTCTGGTGTCATGTCCATTGCCCTTGTGCACATCACTCTATTTCCCTGTGCTTCAGGCAGGAATTAATAAATGAAGAGCTCTGTGAGGTTGGGACTCAATGAACCGGAAATAGTCTGGGAACAGCTAAACCCCAGCATCTCTACGCTAAAAGGCATAGCAATATTTGTCTTCCCTATATTTAGGGGTTTAGTATACGAATGTTTTACTTTAATAAATATGAGGGCATCCTGACATTCTGACAAATACCCTGCAGCAAACCCTTGACACTGCCACTGTCCCGTGGGCTCCTATTACCTATTGTGGGCAGTTTGACAACTTCCCTGGGGCATCTGGGAGAGTCCTAGGGAGACAAGTTAATAACATGAATCTATGGGGCAGGAAAAAGATTTCATTTATTTTATCGTTTAGTGAAATCCTACTCTGCTTTTTAACATTAAGATGTAATTGTATTAAATGGGGAGTTTATCCCCATGTAGTATGCCATTGACTGGGCTAGCAACATATAAATTGATGTTCCTAGGGGGGAGGGGGTCACTGACCCTGGCAACAGAAACAAGAGTGATTGGTGAGGCTACATTATAAATGTTACTGTTTCTTTTAAATGCTTAGCTTTGTATTTTCAAGTTCTCTCATATACTTTTACTAGGAATGCACCGAATCCACTATTTTGGATTCGGCTGAACCCCAAATCCTTCACGAGAGATTGGGGCGAATACCGAACCGAATCCTAATTTGCATATGCAAATTAGGGGCGGGGAGGGAAAAAACATTTTTTACTTCCGTGTTTTGTGACAAAAACTCACGTGATTTCCCTCCCCGATTCTAATTTGCATATGCAAATTAGGATTCCGATTCGGTTCGGCTGGGCAGAAGGATTCGGCCGAATCCGAATCCTGCTGAAAAAGGCAGAATCCTGGATTCGATGCATCCCTAACTTTTTCCCTTTCCTTTGACTGACAAAAGATTAGACATCTGCTTTCCAGGAATATTCCAAACGGAATCCTGGCATAGATAAATCATTCGTACATAAATCCACTTCTACTGTATCTACTGTATATGTGTTTATTTATATTTAGTAGTTTCATTATAGTGTGCATGCAAAACAAATTAGAGCTTCATAAAGAAAGGATTTCAATTTGTGAATAAATATGCCCACTTTGCGATTTGTTTTCACTATGTGCAAGCCTGTAAATGAGGATGGGTTTGTTGTCCTAAGTAATAAAATTGTTCTGTAATCACTAAACACAAAAACAAACTGCAGAAAATTAGTGCTAATTCATGTAGCCGTTAAGAGCCAAACAATCACTGGGAATCATATGAATGCATTCCAGAAATAAAGGTGTAGAGAAAGGAAAATATAAATGAATTATCACTAAGGCACATTGAAGCAACTATAAAAATAACAATTTGTTAGAAATATATAAAAAAATTACAAAGCATGCAGTTCAGTCTGGCATATTTTATGTACCATACAGTGCCTTTCTTCCATGTCTGGTACTATGCAGTTTTAGAGCAGGGGGTCATAAAAAAAGTCCCATAAAAATAGATACATACAGTATACCAAATTACTCCCCAAACTATGATGTCTTTGTTACAGCAAAACACTGTCTCACATACACTGCAATATTTGCTGCATCCTTTCATTAACACATGGACTGTTTACTTTTAATAAAAAAAGGGGACACAAGGACACACTTTTTTGAAAGGCAAGGCTCATTTAAACAAACAAACACAAACAACAAATAGTTAATTTTAGCATAAGAATCTTAACACAATATTTGTTGCAGCAGCTATCTGGTTGTTAGGGTCTTGTTTAACTAAGCAACCAGGCAGTAGTTTGAATATGAGACTGGACGATGCATAGGAGAGGGTGTGAATAGAAAGACAAGGAATAAAAAGTAACTATAAGAATGAAATAGTGTTCTCAAAGAGCAATAGAGAACCCCATGCGAAGAATGGAGAGATGTAGAAAAGGCAGGCAAATAAGTCAAGAAGTAACAAAAACAAAAAAAAAATCATGATGACAAATTTCATAGTTGTTAGAAATAGGAGATTCTATAACATACTAAAAGTTAACTTAAAGGTGGACCAACCCTTTTAGTTGGCCATACATGCCCAGATTTGGAAAACCAGGTTAGCGGATTTGGCTATACTGTTTGGTGTTTATGATACATCAGATCCTAGTCAGTCTACCCCTCTGTGGGTAGATGCTGCATCAGCAGAAAAAGTAGGAAGAACCTAAACAACTGCTTCACTTCTGTCAAATCTATTCATGTGTGAGAACCAGGGATCAACAGGCTAATTTACGGTTGGGCAAGTTTAAACAGGCCTCCTCTCTTTTGGTGATGTAATACTAGGCTGATCCCTCCCCTGTGGTGCCTCATCCCGCACATATATATAAGGGGAGTAGGGTCAGGTGTTGGGTCATATAGTAGAAGAGAACTTCAGGTTGGGTGCAGGTTGGAAAGTTGTGGGTTAGGGTCAAGTTTGGGTTGAACCCACTAATCATTTGTTGGTTGTCTTCAGTTTTACAGTGCTTTAGTGTCATAAATATTTAGGACTATATTCATTAAAACAAGGAATCCCAATTTTGCTGTGATTTGAACAAAATATGCCAAAAAAAAACACAATTATTACTTTGCTTGAAAGCTGTGGCAATTAAAACCTGTTTTCTAAACCACCCATAAAATCTTGCCACCTACAAGTCACTGAAAAGTGTATTTTCAGCATTTAGCATTTGCGTATTTACGATCAGGTTATTTCACAGTGAACAAAATGTGATCCCGATGAACATATCCAAGATTAATTATGGCAATTAATGACATCACATACTTGATTTACATTATTGTCAATGGGAAAATGTTTGCAGGAGATTAGCTGCCTACAGTAGCACAGATTTATCATTGACAACTAATCTCCTAGTGTGCCATCAGCCTTAGGTAGGAAGTCATTAATCGGTATTTTTCAGGAACCTAAACAAATCCCCTTGACAGTGCTGAAGCCATGTCTCACCTGCCAAAGTCCAGAACTGATGAAATCACAAAGTCCTGAAGAGCCAAAGTCCTGAGGTCCCAAAGAGCCGAAGTCCTGAAGAGCCAAAGTCCCGAAGAGCCGATGTCCTGAAGTCTAAAAAACACCCGAAGCCAGGAAAAAAACCTTAAGGTAGCCATACATGACCACCTTTTTTATGGGCAGATAAAGCTGCCGATATCGTTCGTTTAGACCAATTTGACAGCTAATCTGCCCATGTATGGAGGCTTCCGACGGGTCTTTCCGATCGATATCTGGACACGATATAGTTCGGGAATGTTTGATTTTTCTCCCGACAGACCCGTCGGAGCCCATTGCACTCGCCGTACGTAATCCGATCGTTCGGCCATAGGGCCGAACGTTCAGATTACCCCCGATATAGCCTTGCTGTTAGTGGCATATAGGGGAAAAGATCCGCTCTTTTGGCGATGTTGCCAAATGAGCAGATCTTATAGTGTATGGCCACCTTAAGTTGAAGTCCTGAAGCAGCGAAAAGACCCAAAGCTATTTAAGTTATCCCTTAGGTTCATTTTGGCACGAGGAAGATTTTGCGTGACCATTTACATCTGTACAATTTTATACTAAAATATTGAATTTTTTTTTTGTTCAAATCGCCAACAAACAGAGCACTGAAAATATAGCATGATAAATTGAAATCCTCTTCTGTATTAGTTCACAGAACAAACACGCTCAGCATCATTTATTGAAAGCCATATGAACTACAGCAAAATATAAATAATAATAAAATACCAGTGACATGCTTATGCACACTTATGAATGAATAGCAATCATAAATCATTCATTGTCTATTAACGTATCAGGTTTCCCTATTAGAGTGACCAATAGAAGTTTCTCATGTTAAAAATGTTATTATATCCTTCCCACTAGAAACATTTGTGGTAGTATAACCACCACCTCAGGTGGTGATACTACTTGGCAAAAAAATATGTTATTGTGTGGCCTAATGACAGTGCTAGACTTGTGTCAACCTTTAATTAGCTTCAACAGCTTTATTTTTCTATGATGCAAAAAGGGTAAAGCTGAAGTTTTATTGCCAGAAAATGAGTAAATAGAAAAATGGCTGCAGTTTAGCTTTGTGATTATACCAATGTTAACTTTTTTTGCTCTGTATTATCCTGTAGGCAACAATATTTTAAGACAATATGCAATTGTTTTTTAACTTTAAACTGCTACATGTTATAATTCAGGTCCAACACAATTTGCTTATAGAGATGTCGCGAACTGTTCGCCGGCGAACTTGTTCGCGCGAACATCGGGTGTTCGCGCTCGCCGGAAGTTCGCGAACGTCGCGCGACGTTCGCCATTTTGGGTTCGCCATTGTTGGCGCTTTTTTTTGCCCTCTCACCCCAGACCAGCAGGTACATGGCAGCCAATCAGGAAGCTCTCCCCTGGACCACTCCCCTTCCCTATAAAAACCGAAGCCCTGCAGCTTTTTTTCACTCTGCCTGTGTGTGCTGAAGAGATAGTGTAGGGAGAGAGCTGCTGCCTGTTAGTGATTTCAGGGACAGTTGAAAGTTTGCTGGCTAGTAATCGTTTTGATACTGCTCTGTTATTGGAGGGACAGAAGTCTGCAGGGGTTTGAGGGACATTTAAGCTTAGGTAGCTTTGCTGGCTAGTAATCTACCTTCTACTGCAGTGCTCTGTATGTAGCTGCAGTGGGCAGCTGTCCTGCTTCTGATCTCATCTGCTGACTGCTGCAATAGCAATAGTCCTTGTAAGGACTGCTTTTATTTATTTTTTTGTTGTTTTACTACTACTACTACTACTACTACTACTATAAGAGCCCAGTGCTATTAGTCTAGCAGTGTTGGGGAGTGGGACTGGTGTGCTAATCTGCTGCTCCTAGTAGTTCAGCAGCACCAACTTTAATTTTTTTTTATTTAACTTTTTTTTATTTTACTACCGCTGTAGTAGTGTATAAGTTGACCTTTTAGGCATTATTTGCCCTGTAGGCATTTTTTGCCCAGTGTGTTATTCAACCAACTGCTATCTAGCTGTGTGACCGTGTTCACATTCTGTCTAAATATCCATAATATTACCGTCTCCAGAAAAAACACCGGAGTGACTTTTTTCAAGCAGCCATAATAAATTTTACGTAATCCGTATCCATCGCTGTAGTAGTGTATAAGTTGACCTTTTAGGCATTATTTGCCCTGTAGGCATTTTTTGCCCAGTGTGTTATTCAACCAACTGCTATCTAGCTGTGTGCCCGTGTTCACATTCTGTCTAAATATCCATAATATTACCGTCTCCAGAAAAAACACCGGAGTGACTTTTTTCAAGCAGCCATAATAAATTTTACGTAATCCGTATCCATCGCTGTAGTAGTGTATAAGTTGACCTTTTAGGCATTATTTGCCCTGTAGGCATTTTTTGCCCAGTGTGTTATTCAACCAACTGCTATCTAGCTGTGTGCCCGTGTTCACATTCTGTCTAAATATCCATAATATTACCGTCTCCAGAAAAAACACCGGAGTGACTTTTTTCAAGCAGCCATAATAAATTTTACGTAATCCGTATCCATCGCTGTAGTAGTGTATAAGTTGACCTTTTAGGCATTATTTGCCCTGTAGGCATTTTTTGCCCAGTGTGTTATTCAACCAACTGCTATCTAGCTGTGTGCCCGTGTTCACATTCTGTCTAAATATCCATAATATTACCGTCTCCAGAAAAAACACCGGAGTGACTTTTTTCAAGCAGCCATAATAAATTTTACGTAATCCGTATCCATCGCTGTAGTAGTGTATAAGTTGACCTTTTAGGCATTATTTGCCCTGTAGGCATTTTTTGCCCAGTGTGTTATTCAACCAACTGCTATCTAGCTGTGTGACCGTGTTCACATTCTGTCTAAATATCCATAATATTACCGTCTCCAGAAAAAACACCGGAGTGACTTTTTTTCAAGCAGCATTCTTATATTTTACGTAATCCGTATCCACCGCTGTGTATACGTTGACCTTGTAGGCATTATTTGCCCTGTAGGCATTTTTTGCCCAGTGTGTTATTCAACCAACTGCTATCTAGCTGTGTGACCGTGTTCTCATTCTGTCTAAATATCCATAATATTACCGTCTCCAGAAAAAACACCGGAGTGACTTTTTTTCAAGCAGCATTCTTATATTTTACGTAATCCGTATCCACCGCTGTGTATACGTTGACCTTGTAGGCATTATTTGCCCTGTAGGCATTTATTGCCCAGTGTGTTATTCAACCAACTGCTATCTAGCTGTGTGACCGTGTTCTCATTCTGTCTAAATATCCATAATATTACCGTCTCCAGAAAAAACACCGGAGTGACTTTTTTTCAAGCAGCATTCTTATATTTTACGTAATCCGTATCCACCGCTGTGTATACGTTGACCTTGTAGGCATTATTTGCCCTGTAGGCATTTTTTGCCCAGTGTGTTATTCAACCAACTGCTATCTAGCTGTGTGACCGTGTTCTCATTCTGTCTAAATATCCATAATATTACCGTCTCCAGAAAAAACACCGGAGTGACTTTTTTTCAAGCAGCATTCTTATATTTTACGTAATCCGTATCCACCGCTGTGTATACGTTGACCTTGTAGGCATTATTTGCACAGTGTTTTCTTCAAACCGCCATCTAGCTGTGTGAGCTTGTTCACATTTTGTCTAAATATTAATAATATTATCGTCTCTAGAAAAACCACTTGAGTTACTTTTTTTCAAGCAGCATTCATATATTTTACGTAATCCGTATCCACCGCTGTAGTAGTGTATACGTTGATCTTGTAGGCATTATTTGCACACTGTTTTCTTCAAACTGCCATCTAGCTGTGTGTATTATCGTTTCCAGAAAAACCAACTGAGTTTTTGTTGTTGTTGTTTTTTTAAAAATAATGCCAGGCAAAGGCAGGCCGCCACGCAGAGGCCGTGCTAGGGGCCGTGCTGCTATGCAATCCTGTGGCCCTAGCAAATTGCCCAGTTTTAAAAAGCCAATGACCCTGAACTCCCAAAATGCTGAAGAGGTAGTTGACTGGCTTACACAGCACACCCCATCCTCTACCGTTTCTAACTTTACCACAACATCCTCCTCATCCTCCACTGCTATGGCCACCCCACGTAACACTTCCTCCACCACCGGTGCCCCTTCTTCACTGGAGTCAGAGGAGTTATTTTCCCATGAGTTTCTTGAACTGAGTAATGCGCAACCATTATTGGCAGAAGAAGATGAAGGAGATGAGGACGTTACACCAGATTTAATTCTGGAAGAGAACACGACAGAGATGGACATAATGATGAGTGATGAGGAGGAGGAGGAGGTCCCCGCTGCTGCTTCCTTCTGTGATGTGTCAGAAGAAATTGATGCATCTGAGGAGAATGATGATGAGGAGATTGATGTTTTGTGGGTGCCTAGTAGAAGAGAGCAAGAGGAGGGTAGTTCAGATGGAGAGACGGAGAGTCAGAGAGGCAGTAGGAGAATAAGACTTAGAAGAAGCAGGGAGGCCAGCCCGCAGGGATCAGTAGGGCAACAACATGTATCGGCACCTGTGTTCAGCCGGCCAACGCACCCGCCATTGCCGCCAATGCCGCCAACTTCTACTGTTACCGCCAGATCGCACACTTCCAAAAAGTCAGCAGTGTGGGATTTTTTTAATGTGTGTGCCTCTGACAAAAGCATTGTAATTTGCAATGAGTGCAGTCAGAAACTGAGCCTTGCTAAGCCCAACAGCCACATAGGTACAACTTCTATGCGAAGGCACATGAGCGGCAAGCACAAAGCACTTTGGGAGCAACACCTCAAAGGCAACAGGCAAACTAAAAGCCACACTCCTTCTGGTCCAGCATCTTACTGCTCTACCTCTGCTCTCCTTGACCCATCTGAACCACCCTCCACTCCGCCTTCCACCTTGACCACCTGTTCCCATTCCCAGTCATCTGCCACCAGCCAAGTTTCTGTGAAGGCCATGTTTGAGCGTAAGAAGCCAATGTCTGACTGTCACCCCCTTGCCCGGCGTCTGACAGCTGGCTTGTCTGCACTCTTAGCCCGCCAGCTTTTACCATACCAGCTGGTGGACTCTGAGGCCTTCCGCAAATTTGTAGCAATTGGGACACCGCAGTGGAAGGTACCCAGCCGCAATTTTTTTTCTAAAAAGGGAATACCACACCTGTACCAACATGTGCAGAGCCAAGTTACCGCATCTCTGTCACTTAGTGTTGGGCCAAAGGTCCATATGACTACTGACGCATGGTCCTCCAAGCATGGTCAGGGCAGGTATGTCACCTACACTGCCCACTGGGTGAACTTGGTAATGGCTGGGAATGGGAAGCAGGGAATGGGTAGCTCAACAACAACAACAACAGTGGAGTTGGTGTCACCGCCACGGATTGCACGCGGTTCTGCCACCACCTCTACTCCTCCATCGCTCTCTACCTCGTCTTCTTCCTCTTCTTCTTCTTACTCTGCTGCTGGGTCCTCCTTCTCCTCCTCCACACCTGTGCACCCCCAGCTCCCCCTAGGCTATTCGACGTGCCAGGTACGCCGTTGTCACGCTGTCTTGGGGATGACGTGCCTGGAAAGCAAAAACCATACCGGATCTGTACTCCTGTCATCTCTGCAGTCACAGGCCGATCGGTGGCTGACCCCACACCAACTGCAGATCGGAAAAGTGGTGTGTGACAATGGAAGCAATCTGTTGGCAGCGTTGAGACTGGGAAATTTAACACATGTGCCCTGCATGGCACATGTGTTAAATTTAATAGTCCAACGTTTTGTCTCCAAGTACCCAGGATTCCAGGACGTTCTCACCCAGTCCAGAAAGGTGTCGGCCCATTTCAGACGTTCCTACACAGCCATGGCACGCCTTGCTGACATTCAGCAGCGCTACAACATGCCAGTCAGGCGTTTGATTTCTGACAGCCAGACTCGCTGGAATTCAACGCTCCTTATGTTGGAACGTCTGCTGCAACAACAAAGGGCCGTCAACGAGTACCTTTTTGAACTGGGTGGTAGGACTGGATCTGCAGAGCTGGGGATTTTTTTCCCCCGTTACTGGGTGCTTATGCGCGATGCCTGCAGGCTCATGCGACCTTTTGAAGAGGTGACAAATATGGTCAGTCGCACCGAAGGCACCATCAGCGACCTAATACCCTTCGCTTTCTTCCTGGAGCGTGCCGTGCGACGAGTGACAGATGAGGCTGTAGACCAGCGTGACGAGGAGCTGGAAGCGCACGATTTATGGTCGCAATCACCAGAACGAACCCAGGCACCTGCTGCAACGCAGGGAGAGGTGCCAGAAGTGGAGTCAGAGGAGGAAGGTGGCTTTGTGGAGGAGGAGGAGGAGGACCAACAGGAGCAGGCTTCCCAGGGGGCTAGTGGTGACCTTTTGGGGACCCCTGGTCTTGTACGTGGCTGGGGGGAGGAGACCGTGGATGATGCAGTCCTTGATAATGAGGAAGCGGAGATGGATAGCTCTGCATCCAACCTTGTGAGAATGGGGTCTTTCATGCTGGCATGCCTGTTGAAGGACCCCCGTATCAAGAGGCTTAAGGAGAAGGACCTGTACTGGGTCGCAACGCTACTAGACCCTCGGTACAAGCATAAAGTGGCAGAAATGTTACCAACATACCACAAGTCCGAAAAGATGCGGCATTTACAAACCAGCCTGCAAAACATGTTGTACAATGCTTTTAAGGGTGATGTCACTTCAGGAACTCATCAACATTCCAGGGGCAGAGGTGCCAGTAATCCTGCCACGAGCACACCTGCAAGGACAAAGCCCTTTGGCCGGTCTGTAACATCAGACATGCAAATGTTTTTCTGTCCAAGGCAGCGCCACAACCCTTCTGGATCCACCCTCAAAGAACGCCTCGACCGGCAGGTAGCGGACTACCTGGCATTAACTGCAGATATCGACACTCTGAGGAGCGATGAACCCCTGGACTACTGGGTGCGCAGGCTTGATCTGTGGCCAGAGCTGTCACAATTTGCCATGAACCTCTTGTCTTGCCCAGCCTCAAGTGTGCTCTCAGAAAGGACCTTCAGTGCAGCAGGAGGGATTGTAACTGAGAAGAGAACTCGCCTAGGTCACAAAAGTGTCGATTACCTGACCTTTATTAAAATGAATGAGGGGTGGATCTCGGAGGGTTACTGCACGCCGGAAGACTTGTTCTGACTTCTATGCAGCTGTCCTTCTCTTCAAGCCTCATGACTCCACACACAGCTGTCCTTTAGCGTCCTCCTCCCTCCACCACCGTTACAAACTAGGGTGCAAACCCTACTGGTTTAATTTTTTCTGGCCTCTGTGCTTCAGTGGCTGCGTCCAAAAAAACGGGGCAAACAATGTCTACAAGGTCAACGTATGGCGAAAAATTACTATTTTCAGCATTTATATGGCATATTTTTTCTGGCAACTGTGCTTCAGTGGCTGCGTCCAAAAAAATGCATATTTTCTGCATTTATATGGCATAATTTTTCTGGCCTCTGTGCTTCAGTGGCTGCAACCAAAAAAATGCATATTTTGTCCATTTATATGGCATAATTTTTCTAGCCTCTGTGCTTCAGTGGCTGCAACCAAAAAAATGCATATTTTCTCCATTTATATGGCATAATTTTTCTAGCCTCTGTGCTTCAGTGGCTGCAACCAAAAAAATGCATATTTTCTCCATTTATATGGCATAATTTTTCTGGCCTCTGTGCTTCAGTGGCTGCAACCAAAAAAATTTATATTTTCAGCATTTATATGGCATAATTTTTCTGTCAACTGTGCTTCAGTGGCTGCGACCAAAAAAATGCATATTTTCTGCATTTATATGGCATAATTTTTCTGGCCTCTGTGCTTCAGTGGCTGCAACCAAAAAAATTTATATTTTCAGCATTTATATGGCATAATTTTTCTGGCAACTGTGCTTCAGTGGCTGCGACCAAAAAAATGACTATTTTCAGCATTTATATGGCATATTTTTTCTGGCCTCTGTGCTTCAGTGGCTGCGGCCAAAAAAACTGGGCAAACAATGCCTACAAGGTCAACGACGTTGACCTTGTAGGCATTGTTTGCCCAGTTTTTTTGGCCGCAGCCACTGAAGCACAGAGGCCAGAAAAAATATGCCACATAAATGCTGAAAATAGTCATTTTTTGCCATACGTTGACTCAACGTATATGGCAAAAAATGACTATTTTCAGCATTTATATGGCATATTTTTTCTGGCAACTGTGCTTCAGTGGCTGCGTCCAAAAAAACTGGGCAAACAATGTCTACAAGGTCAACGTATGGCGAAAAATTACTATTTTAAGCATTTATATGGCATATTTTTTCTGGCAACTGTGCTTCAGTGGCTGCGTCCAAAAAAAACTGGGCAAACAATGTCTACAAGGTCAACGTATGGCGAAAAATGACTATTTTCAGCATTTATATGGCATATTTTTTCTGGCAACTGTGCTTCAGTGGCTGCGTCCAAAAAAACTGGGCAAACAATGCCTACAAGGGCAACGTATGGCAGTTGTTTAAAGAGAACAGTAGATTACTAGCCAGCAAAGCTACCTAAGCTAAAATGTCCCTCAAATCCCTGCAGACTTCTGTCCCTCCAATACAGAGCAGTATCAAGCAGATTACTAGCCAGCAAACTTACTATCATCTGTCCCTGAAATCACTAACAGCTCTCCCCCTACACTATCTCTTCCAAGCACACACAGGCAGATTTTTCAGATACATTTTTGCCCTTGATCCCCCTCTGGCATGCCACTGTCCAGGTCGTTGCACCCTTTAAACAACTTTAAAATCATTTTTCTGGCCAGAAATGTCTTTTTTAGATGTTAAAGTTCGCCTTCCCATTGAAGTCTATGGGGTTCGCGAACCGTTCGCGAACCGCTCGCATTTTTGCGCAAGTTCGCGAATATGTTCGCGAACTTTTTTTCCGACGTTCGCTACATCCCTATTTGCTTATACGACAATGTTACAATTGGTTATTATTATTTTCTTTGGAGGGGGGGTTCAATTTTGGATTTGATTCTGCTCTTTAGTGTAGCATTTAAACTATTATCTGATTTCAGGCTTGAGACATGAATAATATAAAGGCATACAGGCATGGGATCCGTTATCCAGAAACCTGTTATCCAGAAAGCACCAAATTATGGAAAGGACATCTCTCATAGACTCCAATTTATCCAAATAATCCAAGTTTTTAAAAATGATTTCCTTGTTCTCTGTAATAATAAAACAGTACCTTGTACTTGATCCCAACTAAGATATAATTAATCCTTGTTGGAAGCAAGACCTATGGGGTTTATTTAATGTTTAAATGATTTTTTAGTAGAATTAAGGTATGAAGATCCAAATTACCGAAAGATCCTTTATCCAGAAAGCCCCAGGTCTGGATAACAGGTCCCATACCTGTACAGTTATAGGGTCCATTATCCAGAAACCTCTTATGCAGAAAGCTCAGAATTATGTGAAGGCCATCACCCATCGACTCCAGTTTATTCAAATAATTCAAATTATTAAAAATGATTTCCTTTTTCTTTGTAATAATAATAAAAAAAGGACCTTGTACTAAGATATAATGAATTCTTAATGGAAGCAAAACAATCTTATTGGGTTTATTTAATGTTTAAATGATTTTTTAGACTTATTTAAAGTGATACTGTCACTAAAAAGTACTCTTCAAAATATTCATGTACTTTAAAAGTTACATATAGATCATATTGATAATTTTTTGCTGAAATGGCTGCTTTTGTAAGAAATTGTTACTTAAAGTTCCTAAATACAGAGCCGGGCCAACCCAGCCAGGCGCCCTAGGCAACCTGTCGGGGCCACGGCGCCGGCTCAGTACTGCGCATGCGCGAAACTTGCCTCCAGCGCGCATGCGCGAAAGTTGGATTCATTGCGCATGCACAGAAGCGCATTTACGCGAGAGATGACACCGACTGTCGGGGAGAGACGGGACCGGACAAGGGGTAGGCGACAGGGCAGGTACGTGCCTGGCGCCCCGCTTTGCGCCCTAGGCACGTGCTGACTCTGCCTACCCCTAGTTCCTGCCTGCCTAAATAGGTAATATAAAAACATTGGGAAAGTACCTTTATAGCAAAATTCCAAATAGCATGCAAATACAAATATATTATAAATGTTAAAAAAAGGTTTTAATTTTGGTGTCAGTATTCATGCAGAAACCCATTATCCAGCAAGCTCCAAATTACAGGAAGGCCATCTCCTAAAGACTCCTTTTTAAGCAAATAATTCAATTTTTTTAGGAAAATTATAAAAATAATTAATTATACCATGTACAGTTATTGAGCCTAATCAAGCTGCATATTACAAACACACACTATTGGGGTTATTTATAAAATTCAAAGTGCCTCAATTCACTTCATGAACATCTGCTTCAGAGAAAATATTTTTGCACATACAGAAGATAAACAGTAAGTAGAGTTAATAATTATTGGTTTTACTGATCTTTTAAAGTAAACCGTCCCTTTAATGAGCTAGACATTTAAAGCATCCTCTAACAAATATGGTAAAGAGATGTATTTATAGATTTCCAAAGATTCCCACTAGCACCACTAAAAAAAGGATGAAACAGCAGTCACTGCAAAATGAATTTGCATGTAACATTTTCTTGTAATAATGTTGCTGATTAGCTGTGAAATGCTCATTTATCCTCCCAGGTTTTTGGCAGTGCTATTGATTTATTAGTTATGTGCAAAAACCACAATTGATCTACTGTACAAGAAAATCAGTACTTTGGAATGTTGCAGAAGCACCCCATAGCAATAATATACATCTGCACCCCACAGTGATACTGTGTCTCTGCACTCAGCTCCCTAAAACCATACTGTCCCCTGCACTCAGCACCCCATAGCAATACTGTACACCTGCACCCAGTGCTCCATAGTGATACTGTAACCCTACTCCCAGCACCCCATATATGTATACCTGCACCTCATAGTTATATTCTATCCCTGCACCCAGCTCCTCATAGTGATACTGTATACCTGTACCCAGCACACCATTACAATACTGCACACCTGTTTCCAGTTAGCAACAGAAGCAACTGGAATCTGTTTTTATCATGCCACTCTTCCTTCATCTGTTCCAAGCAAGTTAATGGTTTTGGCTTCTTTAAAACTGTGAGGGGCCCATTTACTTAGTTCGAGTGAAGGAATAGAATAAAAAAAAGTTCGAATTTCGAATGATTTTTTGGGCTACTTCGACCATCGAATTGGCTACTTCGACCTACGACTTCGACTTCGAATCAAACGATTCGAACTAAAAATATTTCGACTATTCAACCATCCGATAGGCGAAGTACTGTCTCTTTAAAAAAAACTTCGACCCCCTACTTCGGCAAGTAAAGCCTACCGAGGTGCAATGTTAGCCTATGGGGAAGGTCCCCATAGGCTTTCTAAGCTTTTTTTGGTCGTAGGAAAATCGTTCAATCGATGGATTAAAATCCTTCAAATCATTCGATTCGAAGGATTTAATAGTTCGATCGAACGATTTTTCGTTTGATCGTTCGATCGAACTAATTGCGGTAAATCCTTCGACTTCGATATTTCGGCAGTCGAATATTGAGGGTTATTTAACCCTCGATATTCGACCCTATGTAAATCTGCCCCCGAGTGTGTGTATTTCATTCTGGAATAAAATAAAGTCACATTTTTAGGTATCATCAAGGATAGGGATCCGTTAAATCAAAAATATTTTGAATGTTTCCCTTTACAGTGACGAGATAATGGCTAAAAAGAAAAGGTCAACTAATATTGTAACATTTCTGTAAGCGTCAGATGGCTTTAAAAATCTTCCCCCTTCCTAAAACTGACATTATATAATAAGATCTGCTCCTTTGGTAAAGTCACTCTGCTTTGCCTTCTTTGGTCCCCTACATGCTGAGTAAAAGTGGGCTGAACCAATCATTAAGGCCTTCAGGCCGGCAATGGGATCATAAGGGGTGTCTATGCAGGCCATCGTGAGAGGACTTCTCACAAGAGGGAAATGAAGCACACCATTATTCTAGTGAGAGGACTCCATCAACATGAATGTGGTCCCTACTGATGGGATTTACAAATCTGCCTGATAGATATCAGGCCAACTTCTGGCAAGAAATCTATCATAGAGGCAGTCAGGGTGTTCACATACTTATAAGCTGCAGACTCTGTTTGAAGGGGCAGGTTAAATCTGCCTGTGTATGGCCAGCTTAAGTATAACAAAAAACTAGCAATGGCCTTGGTCATGGGGATATTTTATAGGTGTTGATCTGATATCTGCATGTTTTACTGCCTTCTCTGCAGGGAACAGACCAACAAAGTAAAAACAGTGTCTAAAGGTGGCCATACACAGGGAGATGCACTCGTTCGAGATGCCCCCATAGAGGTGGGCGATATTGGGCTGATCCAATCGTGGGCGCTAGGACCCAATGATCGGATCAAAATGGAGGTACAGATGCAGCCACTTTGGTTTGTCTGTTTGACACAGAATAACTAAACACAGATATCTCATTTATCTCATTTAACACAGAAAACTGCGTCACAACATCCCATCTAATTAAAGCATTCACCATTGTGAACAATGGAGCTTTGGTATGCTAATGAAAAGGTTAAATGCATTAAATGAGTTAAGATGACTTAAGATAACACAGTTTCTTCAATTACCCCTGAGTCATGACGCATTTAACTCACAAATCCAAGTGGCTTCATCTGTAATACTGTATATTGTATAGTATCAATGAACAGATGCGGCCGTGTTCCAACAGGATTTTTTACTCTGCCCAATCAATAGGGATGTAGCGAACGTCGGAAAAAAAGTTCGCGAACATATTCGCGAACTTGCGCAAAAATGCGAGCGGTTCGCGAACGGTTCGCGAACCCCATAGACTTCAATGGGAAGGCGAACTTTAACATCTAAAAAAGACATTTCTGGCCAGAAAAATGATTTTAAAGTTGTTTAAAGGGTGCAACGACCTGGACAGTGGCATGCCAGAGGGGGATCAAGGGCAAAAATGTATCTGAAAAATCTGCCTGTGTGTGCTTGGAAGAGATAGTGTAGGGGGAGAGCTGTTAGTGATTTCAGGGACAGATGATAGTAAGTTTGCTGGCTAGTAAGGTCACACAGCTAGATGGCAGTTGGTTGAATAACACACTGGGCAAAAAATGCCTACAGGGCAAATAATGCCTAAAAGGTCAATTTATACACTACTACAGCGATGGATACGGATTACGTCAAATATATTATGGCTGCTTGAAAAAAGTCACTCCGGTGTTTTTTCTGGAGACGGTAATATTATGGATATTTAGACAGAATGTGAACAAGGTCACACAGCTAGATGGCAGTTGGTTGAATAACACACTGGGCAAAAAATGCCTACAGGGCAAATAATGCCTAAAAGGTCAACTTATACACTACTACAGCGATGGATACGGATTACGTAAAATTTATTATGGCTGCTTGAAAAAAGTCACTCCGGTGTTTTTTCTGGAGACGGTAATATTATGGATATTTAGACAGAATGTGAACAAGGTCACACAGCTAGATGGCAGTTGGTTGAATAACACACTGGGCAAAAAATGCCTACAGGGCAAATAATGCCTAAAAGGTCAACTTATACACTACTACAGCGATGGATACGGATTACGTAAAATATATTATGGCTGCTTGAAAAAAGTCACTCCGGTGTTTTTTCTGGAGACGGTAATATTATGGATATTTAGACAGAATGTGAACAAGGTCACACAGCTAGATGGCAGTTGGTTGAATAACACACTGGGCAAAAAATGCCTACAGGGCAAATAATGCCTAAAAGGTCAACTTATACACTACTACAGCGATGGATACGGATTACGTAAAATTTATTATGGCTGCTTGAAAAAAGTCACTCCGGTGTTTTTTCTGGAGACGGTAATATTATGGATATTTAGACAGAATGTGAACAAGGTCACACAGCTAGATGGCAGTTGGTTGAATAACACACTGGGCAAAAAATGCCTACAGGGCAAATAATGCCTAAAAGGTCAACTTATACACTACTACAGTGGTAGTAAAATAAAAAAAAGTAAAATAAAAAAAAAATGAATATTAAAAAAAAAAAATTACAGTTGGTGCTGCTGAACTACTAGGAGCAGCAGATTAGCACACCAGTCCCACTCCCCAACACTGCTAGACTAATAGCACTGGGCTCTTATAGTAGTAGTAGTAGTAAAACAACAAAAAAATAAATAAAAGCAGTCCTTACAAGGACTACTGTTATTGCAGCAGTCAGCAGATGAGATCAGAAGCAGGACAGCTGCCCACTGCAGCTACATACAGAGCACTGCAGTAGAAGGTAGATTACTAGCCAGCAAAGCTACCTAAGCTTAAATGTCCCTCAAACCCCTGCAGACTTCTGTCCCTCCAATAACAGAGCAGTATCAAAACGATTACTAGCCAGCAAACTTTCAACTGTCCCTGAAATCACTAACAGGCAGCAGCTCTCTCCCTACACTATCTCTTCAGCACACACAGGCAGAGTGAAAAAACGCTGCAGGGCTTCGGTTTTTATAGGGAAGGGGAGTGGTCCAGGGGAGAGCTTCCTGATTGGCTGCCATGTACCTGCTGGTCTGGGGTGAGAGGGCAAAAAAAAGCGCCAACAATGGCGAACCCAAAATGGCGAACGTCGCGCGACGTTCGCGAACTTCCGGCGAGCGCGAACACCCGATGTTCGCGCGAACAAGTTCGCCGGCGAACAGTTCACGCCATCTCTACCAATCAACATCTGCCGACTTTCAGCTAGATAACGATCAGTGAAGTCTGTCGGAGGGCCCCACACACAGGCCAAAAAGCTGCCGACTCGGTCTGTCGGCAGCTTTTATCAACCCGTGTATGTTAAGTGTCTAAAGCCTAATTTCTAAAACTGCAATCATGGACTTTCAGTTTTTCACCCATGTCCTAGAACATATCTTGGTTTAGTATTTGTTCTATTAATAGTCATGGCTATATATCTATTTCTGTTCAGACAAGGAAGAAAAACCATCATTACAGTTTTGATATCATATTTTATCGTTAGTGATTACAAACTGTTTAGAATTCATAATCAAAATGTTTGGAGCTTTATAGTAATACAGTCGTACCAAGAATCAGTTTGGTATTTGGTGTAATCCTGACACTTTTTACAAAATTCTAAAATCATAAATGCCTAGAACCAAATCCGAACCCATGTGACTTTAAAACATTGGACAACTGCAGATGATGCAATATTTGGGGACTTTGCTCTTATATGAATATGCAAATTATACCTCAGATTCAGCTTGGTATATAGCCAACTAATCGGTGGAGGTAAATTGATAAATATATATAATTATTATATTTATCTGGTAATGTATAGTTTTTCAATGCTGTCTGTGATGTGGAGATTCAAAAGGGTTAACAAGACCAAAGCACTAGTGTTCTTTAACATTTTTTTTCAGTGCCCCACTTCCCGGCATGGTTAGTATGTAAAATTGTGCTCCTTTTTGCTTGTGCAGAGAGCTTGGAATATGCATGTCTGTGCGATGGATGCAGGGTACAGTCTGTATCTTGATTGCACTCAGCAGGGTTCCCTCCTCGGTGATGAGAGAAGAGGGGAGGGTAGGGAGATGAGCAAAAACACAGATACAATCTGTCTATTCCTCTCATTGTTTCTTGCCTTGGCCATATGCAGGCAGTGGGAGGGAGATATGAAGGATCCCAGACTGCTCCCAAATTTGTAAAAGCTCCGTACTGCGCAATACACAGAACAGCAGGAAAGTTACTGCTATGAGATCAGAAAGCCTTGATTAAAAAAGTGTGATTTCTCCTTTTTAATGCAGTATGCATCTAAACATATACTGTTTACATCCAGTAAATATATATTATTACATCTAATTTCTATGTAAATGGTCTGTACAAAGTCAGAGGTGGGAGGGGTGCACAGCCATAAGGGGAAAGTCTCTCATTCTATCAGATCACAGAAGTAAGTGATGAAAAGTGGTTTGGAGATGTATAGGAAGCACTGCTCGAAGGATAACAGTTTGCAGGGACTTTATAAAATAGACTACAAACACCAGTATGGGGGGACACAGTATTTAGATATAAAGGTGCATCAATGTAATGCACAACTGCCTCACAAACATACATATAATGAAGCAGTAAGTGCATTGCCAGTTTATCTCTATCTCAGTGTTGCTTTTCTTTGTAAACCTCTTTACACTGATGTAACGCTAATTTGGGGCTAATTTGGGCTAGGCACACCAAAAGTAGTTAATGTCCAGCTAGTGATAGGAGCATGGGTTACATAGCGACTCAACACTTCAGGTCAGGGTCTTCGCTAAGTGGAAGATTCCAATAAGGGTGTAGAAAACTACAACTCTCAGGCTACTGTGCATAAAAATAGGAAAATGATTGGACAGCAAGGAGGTTCTTATGAAAAAACAAAAGATGGAAGCTTATTTGTACCAAGACAAATGACCACAGGTTTACTTACATATTATGAGGTAAAGGCCAGTGTTGGACTGGGGTACCATGGGCCTACCAGAGAACCTCAGCTCCAGGGCCCACAAAATGTATTACTCACCTAACCCACCCCCACCCTGGCCTAGGTGCTCTCCCACTTGCCAAAGCAATTTTACAATGCGGGCCTACCTTTCCACTGCTTATGTCTCTGATCCTTCTACATCTTCTTTTTCTTTTTTCTCCAAAAATTTTTTTGCCCAGCAAATAGAGAAAAAGGAGGAAGGGTGGGGATTTAAAGCTATAGGGACATGTTAATCCTATAGGTTCCTACATAGATAAAGAAAAAAAGCCCTTATATGTTATATGTTAAATGTTTAATTATATGTTAAAATAATGTTAGAGTCCTGTATGGGTTCAGCTAAGTGGTTGGATTTTGGCCAGAAAGTTCTGAATACCCCTGCTAATGTGCAAGACTGGTTCCTCTCTCCCCCAAAGTTGTGACAAGATTTCTTTCCTTACCCATCGGATTAGGCTCTGACATGACACAACTTCTGGTTACACGGGCCCCGGGTTGAAAGGTAAGTTAACTATTTGTGGGCCAGGTCAGGTAGTAGGTATAAGTAGGGGAGCATGCTGGGTGGTGGGTGCAGGTCAGGTTGCAGTTCAGCGGGTTCAGGTCGGGCACGGGTCTGCTCAACCAGACCTGCACCAGGACTCTACATATAGTAGAGGATGCACAAGTAGAGCAGTAATTGAGAAGGTCAAAAAAAAATTACTGTCTTTTAGACACAGCAGATAAAGAATTTGAATCTCAGTGCAAACTTTCCTAGGTACAATTACTCAGCTCTTTATGGGTGCTATTTTTTCATGTGCATGGATGAACTAAGTTCATTGGAGATTGCTCTAAATGCAAGGATTTATTGGATCTAGGATTTAGAATTCTTTCCATTTCGCTGAACAAAATCAGAAGCTCTGCTCACATGTGACTTCCCTGTGCTGGACAGCTAAAGACAGCACATATTTAATCATTTACAATGTTTTTTTGGATAGTGGTGCATGCTGGGGATCTGCCCTCCAAAGCAGTGGTAGAAGGGACCATTCAATCTGGTAGTGAGGGTAAGGATTTAGGGGTAATGCCTATTTACTAGATAGTCCTGGAATCATAGTTTAAAGGTTGATGGGTCACCCAGCCCAGATCAGCACCCAGATCCTTAGATTTATTGCTCCTTCCTGCATTGAGCGCACAAAAAACACAGTGTATGCGCGCGCCTGCGCACAAGCTCTCACGCTCTGCAGCGCGATGGCCTCTGCAGCGCAAAGGGTCTATCACATGAAAAGTCATGAACGTGATTCAATTTGAAATAAAATCCAATGCAGAAAAAGTTATCTCAAAGTTTATCACGTAAAAACTCTATTGAAGTGTATGGGAAAAAACTGGAACTGAATTTGGAGAAATGTTTTCTCTCCTTGAATTGAATCTCGTCCATGACTTTCATGTGTTAAACCATGAGATAACATTTTCTCACTGAATTGAATCTGGCCCATAATGTGAAAAGTAAGAGTTTAATAGGCACCATTGTTTTGGCTACATAATGCCTACCCGATCAAAGGCTCAACAGATGTCTCTGATCATATATAAGTTGAATTAATTAATAAGCTGATGCACTCAATAACAGGCACAACAATCAAGGAAAAATTGTCAATTTACACTCTAACTTTAGTGCGTACTATGTGGAAAAAATAAGTTGCTTACTGAAAGTCCAAAGTAATTAAAGCAGGAATCAAAGCAAATACTTCTAGCAGAAGACTACATTGACTAATAGTTATACATATAATTAATAATGCTTTCATTAAGGGAGTGGAAAGAAGAGGCCTGATGACGAGTTATATAATTACTTTTTCCAATGCAAAACACCAAGGAGGTTATGTAATAAAAGGAGTAACGTTTGCTGCAGGTCTAATCAACTTATAGCAACCAATCATCATATCTAATTTACAGGTTTCCTGTTTAAAACCAAACATCGGAAAAGCAAACTTTGTACCTTTCATTACATGTTGAGGTAGAGTGAATGGATCTTCACCATTGCCTTTCTTTTGAAAAGTAGTAGGTTTTTTAGTTTGGGCGTGACCACATCATTTTCAGAACAATGAATGACAATAAACAGCCATATATCACAAGAATAGCGGTATTATTCAATTTGCATTGAATGCCTTCTGTAATTAGTGTCCTGGTTAAGTATTTCATGGTGAAGATCCACATGATGACTTTCAGAGAGCAACATTTTACTAATCCAACTGTAAAGCAATAATTTCATGCTGAAGTTTGGGTATGTGCAGTTCCAGAAGCCATAAATGATAGGGTCAGAAAACCTGAAGAAAAATAATATACAGTAGTCATATATTTATTGTGTGGCTAGTGAGACTCTAAAGGGAAGGTACTGTTTAACTCTCCCAGAATGTTCAATGAGACAAAAAAAAATGTGGGGAATAACAGGGACTGTGTTCACTAAGGCTTGAAAAGCAAGTACAGGTGCTGTGATTATTAAAAGGGAGATGGGATGTGAGTGATTAGAGAGTAAGAGATGAGCTTGAGACTGATATATTTTACTTGTTGGGGATTTAACTAGCAGAGACTAGGGATGGGCGAATTTGACCCGTTTCGTTTGGCCGCCGGGGAAATGTCACCGACGCCCATTAAAGTCTATGGGTGTCAAAATTTTAACGCGCAGCGAAATTTTTTGACGCACGTTTTTTTACACACAACGCCATCCAAATCTATGGGCGTCATTTCTGCAGTGAAACAAGCTGAAGAAATTTGCCCATCCCTAGAGTCCGTGGCTGACTTTATTACAAACAAATAAACTTTAATTTGTGTGTTTGTATTTATCTGTATAACATTAAATAATACCATCTAAAACCCTGATATCTATACCCTCTTCTGTGAAAAACTCTGCTGTTAATAAAACACATATACATACATCCCTGAGATTTCTCTTGCTGTCTCTAACTGAAAATAAGTGTTACCACTTCCATCATTTTGGTGAACCCCCACACTATATATAACTATAGCACCTAAAAGGCTTGCAGGTTATTAATTAGCATATTATTATTATTTATTAATAATGTACTTGTCGTTATCAGGCTGTAAATGAGATCTGTGTAAGAATCATATCCTCTCACTTGGAAAGGAGCAGAATGACTGGCCTGAAGGAAACCCTCTACAGAAAACCTAAATTAGGCCTATAGGCTTTCCATATTCTGCCCTTTACATGGCTGGTGTAATTTATGCCCACATAACATTCATCAAATCTTTGTGCAAAAAGTATGTATTGTGTGCAAAAGATGTGGGGTTTAGCAAGGTTTACACCATTTTAGTAAATGAACCCTATGATCCCTGGTAAAGGAGGTAAGATAAAACGCTGGTCACCCTTCTGATTGATTTGTTCAGCAAATAGACATCACTTTAACCTTATTATCCTATGGTCTGACAGTTTCTCTGGTGCTGAATGGGTCAAAAAATTGATTGCTGGGTTGTATCACATCCGATTTCCTGATGGATTATTTTTTCCTACCGGTATAATGTATAATATTGTAATTGCGTTTCAGCATTCCCTAGGGTCATTTATCATACGCTCCTTAATCTGAGACCATCGCTGTTTGATCTGTATTATACACCCTGGCTTTTTTGTGGCTTCTAAGTAAAAAAAACCACAAGATCCACTGTATATTGGCCTGATTTTTTTAAACGCTCAGCGGTTTTTGAAATGCAATCAAGCCGCCGCTGTCCATATTTTATGTATGAAAGCTTGATACGATGCTTTGTATTGTTTATTCAAATGGTTCTCAAATGAAACACATTACATCACAAATGGAGGGGCAGTAGTGTTGCAGATAACTTTTGTCAGGTTAAAAACACTTTACTTGGTAAAAATATATATATCTTTTTTATAAATTAAGAAATGTGAAATTCCTACATCTGCATTTTAATTTCATAAATATAAGTTTAAATGTAATAGTGGCTTCTATGGTACAAGCTGGTATCCATAGGGGGTAGCACTGTATACATTTTTGGGTGTGTTTCTACTAATTCACTCTTTGGTCACCTTCCCTAGGTGCCATAAACAGGGTGTAGTTAACAATAACATGTTGGGGCCACCTATCCCAGTTACCTAACCTAAAGCTACGACATGGCATTTTGCCTACTACCATTCATAGGTGGACCATGCTTGAAATCCAGTCACCATTTACAGTCAATGACTGATGTGAATGACATGCAGAGTCATGTCCACCACTTGTTGACATTCCACAGTATAGCACAGGCAATCATCTGGCACTTGTAGTCTTCCATATACCCACCCTAGACATCTTCACAGATGACATACACTGTACCTACACTAAAGGAAGCAAAGGAATCCCCGCACCAGTATATAAAGTGAGTAGAAGTTACCCTAGAGTAACCTACATAATATCCTTAAAAATTTGCTCTTTCATACAGTACATATAGTTACATAGATAAGTTGGGTTGAAAAAAGACCAAACTTCATCAAGTTAAACCCCAGTGTACTTATATACACATACATATAACGAACTATCTATGCACTTGCATATATAACTATATACAGTATACAGTCCCAATATCTATACTAATTGTAAATTTAAGTATCACAATAGCCTTTAATACTATTCTTGTTCAAGAAATCATCCGAACCCCTACTAAATGCAGGCCCGGATTTGTGGCAAGACACATGCCTTGAGTAGTGGGAGCAGGAGGTGCCCGGCTTCGGGGCACCCTATTTGGAATTCTGGCGCTGCTTAAACACATTAATAGAATCTGTCATCACAACAGGGCATTCCAGAACCTTACTGTCCTTATCGTGAAGAAACAACTACGCTGCTTTAAATGAAAGTTCTGTTCTTCTAATCTAAAGGGATGGTCTCTTGAACCCCTTGGTAACTCCTTGTATCTATCTATCTATCTATCTATCTATCTATCTATTCAACAAAGGGTACAAACAATAGTCCTTTTATTCTTACTGATTAGGTTAGGACTATTGTGCTTCCACAAGGCCCATTCTTTCCCAATACTTTCACTTGGGTTTTTGCTGGTCATCTTCTTCCTATGCCAGCATTAGTTCTGTACCAATCCTTGCCACTGAGCCTTTTTGCTTAACAGGTAAATAAGCAATAGGGAATATAAAAGAAACAAGCTGACACCAGACTTTTCTCTAGGCTCTTGTGTGTTGGCAAGTGAAAATCATTAGTCTTTGCTCATCTTCTGACTGCGTCTCAGCCCTCCCCTATGTAAAGGGGCTAAATAAATTAACCAAATATAATAAAAATCCTTCCACAGAGGATGCTGCAAATAGTATAAGTAGAGTTTTAAATTAGCAAAACACTTAAAGCTGGCCATACAAGTACCAATAACATTGTACAAAACAAAGTTTGGTACAGTCAAAGGCAGTCCATTAATCCCAATCAATGTCCAATGCCAATGTAACATGCCTAGCAGTGCATGGTTCACTGGCAAATGAGGAAGTAAAGAGTAGCCACAGCTCCTCCTCACTTCATTCTGTTCTGAATGTTAAAACTGTTTATCCGAAAGATGGGAACAAAAAAGGGTGGAGACTGAGATTTTCTATATATCTTTTTGCATATTTTATAGTATGACATCCTTCAAAAATGTACTTATATGTCTGACCTTATATATGCGAGATTACTTTATATACGTTTTTTGGAATATTTACATACTAGTCTCTGAATATCCACATACATTTGTAAGTTTTTTTTAGACATTGGTAGCTGTATCCCTAGTAACCTATGTCTTTCCACTCTGAATAGTGATGAGCGAATTTTTTTGCCAGACATGGATTAGAAGGAAAATTCTGCATTTTACCATCTGTACATTTTTTTTACAAAACTGTTGCTAAAATTGGGTGTGAAAAATTCAACACCACAAAAAGTTGTTAAGACAAATGTCACGAAAAAAGTTGCCCCATTAAAAAAATGCCCATTGACTTTAATGCATTTGTGGTGAGAAAAATTTTTGCATGCATAAAAAATTGTAGCACATAAATGTTTTTTCGTCGCCTATTGACCAATGCGCCATTTTTTCGCTGTTTCGCTCATCACTAACTCTGAACAATATTATAGGGTACTCTGTTCCTTTAAACTAATTATTAGCAGTTTCTCCATCCCCTATTTTCCCTCCCCTCTTTTCCTATTGGTGTTTTACCTTTTAAATACTGGTATGGTTATGTACACATTTATGCCTATGATTAAGTGTAAGATGGACATGAAACGAGTAAGGCTTTTTAAAATGATTATTCAATAAAGATGTTTTAAATTTTTTACTAACTTCTTTTGTTTGGCCTTTCTGTGGAATTCCAGAGTGCCCAATACAGATTTTTCTTTCCATAAACACGGTTTATCCGCTCCCCTGAGCTGAGAGTCTGGGGCTGGTGCACCTGGGCCACTGTTCCATACTGGTGAGTTCTCTACAAAGGTGAATGTATTTATGCTCAAATTTGTATTTGAAAAATAAAAGGGTGATCATACAGTGTATGGTCCTTCGTCAGTGGGCCAATCAGTTGAGGAACCAGAATCTAGATCAGTAATATCCAATCAGATACGGTCTTCCAAGAGATGTTGTGGCCTCCACTAAGCCACGTTATTATTGTTTAATAATATAATTATAATAATAACAAATGACACATTTAGTCATCTAAAGAGCTTTTTCAAAATTCTAACAGAACGAGAAATAAACCTTAATAACAAGTTTAAGCATATCTCCCTTGCCCTTTTATTTATAGCCCCCCTCCACTTAATATATTTTTTTTTTACACTGTGGCTGCTGCATGAGCTATCTCTATAATCATGTGATTAGCAAGGAATAATGTTAATAGCATTATGAATAACACATACTTATCATCGCTACCATAGACATTGAACACAGCGGGGCTCATTTATCAACACTGGGCAAATTTGCCCATGGGCAGTAACCCATGGCAACCAATTTGATTGCTGCATTCATTGTTCTACTTGCAGCTGGTTTCAAAAAGCTAATCACTGATTGGTTGCTGTAATTGCCCATGTGCACATTTGCCCAGTGTTGATAAATGAGCACCAGTAAGTTTAATTTCAGTATCTCCAGCTTTCATTTTCATTTTTGATATTCTACAGGTCTAGTAACCATTAGTAACCAATCATATGCTTGTTTTTAAGTAGCGAAAACAAAAACAATATCCTAGTATCTTAAGAAGCATGAATTGGGTGCCTTCATTGCTTCTACTGGTCATCTCTCTCAAAACGACATTTGGTTGTTGTAGGTGTTCAGTCTACAGGCCTCGACTCTACAAATCACATGTAATCTGTAAGCTGCTATAAACTAGTGCTTTTTTTTTGGCTCAGTGTGGAGTTGTTTGGGTCTTTGTGTGCTTTGAAATGCCAGGCTAGATGTTGCAGTCTACACAGTGCTTCTAGTAATTCTATGAAGTGGCATGAGCATGGGTCCAATTTAAAGGAGTACTGATTTGACACACAGTAGATGAAGCAGGTTTAGTACAGTGAGTAGAGACAGAAGCAACTTGAATAGACAAAAGGCTCTCTTGAATTTAAAAAGGGTCAGAGGTTACTGCGGGCAAGAAAAGAGCAGAGTGGGTGGGCAAGCTTGCTTTATCTGCAGTCAAATGTTAAGCAAGTAAGCTACTGGACAGTGTATAGAAAGGATCTGGCAGTGAAAAGGTAATGGGGGGAGAACACGCTGACAAATGAATTTGTTCTGGGATGACAGTGCTCGTTGATTTGCCACGCTTGGGCTGGCACTGTGGAGGGCAATGCTGTGAAATTTCCCCCCCCCCCCAGACACCAAGAGACAGGAGGACAGATGGCATCCTTCCGAGGATCTGACCCACTCCCACCCTTCACCTGCACCTCTCATGGGAAAATCTTCCAGATCCCAGCTGCCATTTGAGAGCTGGAATGTCTGGAAACCAGGACTGGAAGACTTGGGGGTCAGGAGGAGGATCAGCAGGGGGCAGTGGGGGGATGTGCATGGTAAGAGCACAGTCTAGTACAAGATATTATGAAGGGGGGAAGGGAGGGAAAAGAACATATTAAATTGCAACAAATAATGCAAATGTCCACATGCCCATCACAATAGCACATAATATCATAGAGATGTGGTCCCTTCTATTTATACATAATATGCATGTTTATTTGTGTGTTTTTAAAGACAGATACAAAGAAGGCATAGACAACCAGTGACATTTCTCTAAAAGAAATATATATAATATTTTTACAGCGTGTCGTTTATAAAAAAACAACAATACACAATAACATTTTATAGCAAATATATCAATAATTTCATTTTATGATGTCAGCATACACATATATAACACTTAGAGGACCTATTTATTAAACCTCGAATTGTTCTGGTCGAGGAGAAAAACCCTCAAATTTTAGAGAGTAATTATACCACAAAGTTGCTAAAAATCTGAATCCGAAAATACTCCATCTCAAACTGTCAAGGTCACATAGAAGTCAATAGCAGATGTCCCTGAGGATGTTTCTTGACATTGTGATCTGCACTGGTTTTCGTCAGATAATCTGCTAAATTCGGGTTTTCAATGCAACGATTTGAAAAAGTCAAGTTTTCTACGAAGTTCTACGATTCAAATTGACAATCTATTTTGTTGCGACATTTTTTCAATCTGACTTTTTCAAAAACAATTATTAATAAATGAGTTAAATTCGTGGATGGGAGTTAGGTTGACTTTGTTTTAATAAAAAAACTTAGATATTAGTAAATACCCACATTAGTGACATAGTTTAAGTAAATATGAGACAGCAGCCCTGTTTTAAGTGGTCTGGAGTGAGGGCAGGGAAAAACAGAATTTCCCAGGTCACTTTAAAGGGATACTGTCATGGGAAAAAAATTTTTTTGAAAATTAATCAGTTAATAGTGCTGCTCCAGCAGAATTCTGCACTGAAATCCATTTCTCAAAAGAGCAAACAGATTTTTTTTTTATTATTCAATTTTGAAATCTGACATGGGGCTAGACATATTGTCAATTTCCCAGCTGCCCCAAGTCATGTGACTTGTGCTCTGATAAACTTCAATCACTCTTTACTGCTGTACTGCAAGTTGGAGTGATTTCCCCCCCTTCCTTTTCCCCCCAGCAGCCAAACAAAAGAACAATGGGAAGGTAACCAGATAGCAGCTCCCTAAAGCAAGATAACAGCTGCCTGGTAGATCTAAGAACAGCACTCAATAGTAAAAACCCATGTCCCACTGAGACACATTCAGTTACATTGAGAAGGGAAAACAGCAGCCTGCCAGAAAGCATTTCTCTCCTGAAGTGCAGGCACAAGTCACATGACTTGGGCAGCTGGGAAATTGACAAAATGTTTAGCCCCATGTCAGATTTCAAAATCGAATATAAAAAAATCTGTTTGCTCTTTTGAGGAATGGATTTCAGTGCAGAATTCTGGTAGAGTAGCACTATTAACTGATGCGTTTTGAAAAAAACATGTTTCCGATGACAAGATCCCTTTAATTAAAATAACTGTCCAACCTATAGTTCTTCTGCCATTTTTAACCTATAACTTTAAACACCTCATAAGTCTTCTTAAAGTTCAACAACAACTGAAGGCCCACAAGTTGGGCAACGTAAATATAGTGTTGCAGCTGCAGTTTTGGTGCACGGGAGCCATTTTACTCTATGATACCATAGTTCCACCTATGTACATACTTATAATGACACTTCTGCAAAAATGACGTGCTCTTCATTTTAGCAATATTTGAGATGAATACAAATACAGGAATGGGACCTGTAATCCATAATGCTCTGAACCTGGGGATTTCCGGATAACAGATCTTTCCTTAATTTTGAGCTTCATATTTTAAGTCTAGTAGAAAATCATTTAAGCATTAAATAAAACAAGCTGTTTTTGCTTGCAATAAGGATTAATTAAATCTTAGTGGGGATCAAGTACAAGGTATTGTTTTATTATTACAGAAAAAAGGAAAACAATTTTTAAAACTTTGGATTATTTGGATAAAATAGAGAGAAATGGTGTTCTGGAGAATGGATACCATACCTGTATTTTCTATGAAACAGAAGTTCAAATGGGCAAACCACTTGAAACATGATAGACTTGATAAACTGATAAATAAGGCCTAATACATGATACAAGTTACAGGCTGTAAATCATAGCAAGAGCAAGGCCAAAGGTCTAAAGGACAAAAGTTCCAAGTTTGTATAACACACATGTCCCTTTAGTGCTACTCATTGTGGGGCCATTAACATGCTGCTGTGGTTAATGAGTTGCCATGGTAACTGTGCATTTTCTTCTGACCAAAGTGGTCCACGGAGAGTCATAAACTGGTAAATGAAGAAGGGGGATATGGTTATTATAGACCTAATGGTGGTATTCTATTACACACCAAGCTTAGGCTCTATGTAACATATTGCACAGCTAATGTTTTGGATCACCCAAAATGAATAAGGCTCAGCTGGGTAATCAGTAAAAGATAGCAGCCTGAACAATGACATAAGTAATTATATCTTTATTATATGTTCTGTGGTTGTAAGCTTGTCTAATTGAGTTTTATCCTTTTCCAATCATTATATTCACATTCACAATACTTTTCACCTTTTCTTTTTACTTTGTTTCAACTATAAATTATATTATACATTATATTTATTGCACAGATGTCATGGTTAGACTAATATAAGCAATTCTTTAATTGCCTATATAAAATACTTAAACCAACTTTTGTTATGTGTGCATATATGTCTTGTACCAAGTTGTGCTAAATAATTATAAAAATGTTTTTAATTCTAAAAAAAAGTATAATTTTTGCCTTGTCTGCTTACAGAAATATGTTTTTGTGATTCATGTTATTACCTTAACTTTTGCATGGAAATCATATAATATCTAATTCCAAACAGGGGCATTTACTTCTTAAAAGGGTAGCTCACCTGTAAATTAACTTTTTTTTATGATGTAGACTGTGATATGTGAGGCAGTTTGCACTTCTTTTTTATTTAGTTGTGGTTTTTAATGATTTTGCTTTTTGTCTAGCAACTCCCAGTTCGCGATTTCAACAGCTAGGATCCAAAAGTGGTTTCCACAATAGAATGGAAGTTATTGAGAAGATAAATAGATAAAAAGAGGACATGAACAGAGACATACTGTAGGAATAATAAAATACCCCAATCAACCAACTGATAAGAGGCACAAGTAAAATCATTAAAAAAACTATAACAAATTAACAAATAAAATATGAAGACCAATTGAAAGATTGCTAAAAAGAACACATTCATTAACATAAAGACCTATAAAAGTGTGGGCCTTTTATATTTGTGGGCTACTGAACTGCCTCAAATTTATGCTGATAATAGTAAATAAGCCATATGAGCAAGAAATCACAAAATATGCATGGTAAGTCCTACTGAATTTATAGTTTGGGCAAAAATCTTCAGTATGAGTTGAGTACAAGCATTAAGGACATAGGGCAGCAAATGAAACCGACTCCCACAAATGTGTCTAAAACTGTTGCCACACATTGCTGGGAACTTGCTACGTCTGTAGAAGTTCATTACAATACGCCTGCATTAAAAGTGGATTACATGAAACCACCTTGTCAATTTATTTTAAACCCAAAGCATCATATTTTTTTCCTATAATTGTACTTATTAATTTATATGTCAGATTGCCTAGGGAGGGGTGCTCCCCTCAGGTAATAAAGGCTTGTAATAAATGCTTTTCAAACTCCATTACCACTTGTTTCTCCAGCTATCATATTCGTAAGATTATACTGTGGCCGTGGGCAGTTATGCAATATGTAATGGGAGCCTTTGGAAAGTAATCGTAGGTAAAAGTGACATTAAGGAGAGAATATATATATATATATATATATATATATATATATATATATATAATCAAACATGGATTAAGATATCCATGGAGATGTGCAGACTGAGTGGATGGCCCCAAACATTTCTTCATATTTAAGGAGTTATTTATCAAAATGCAAATTTTTTGATTTTTTTAAATAAAAAAAGTCTGACCAAACTAGAATCCACTATTGGATGATATTTATTATTTAATTAGTTTAGGTAAAAACTCAATAAAATCGGGCGAAAACCTGAATAGCTCAATTTTTCATATTTTTGCCCGAAAAGGTAGAGTTTTCGGGCTAATTACAATGCAGACCACAGAAACGTCAAAATAGGATAGGGACTTATACACAACTTTGGCAGGTCTGAGATGGAGGATTTTCAGATTCTGCTGAATCAGACTTAAATAAATCTTGAAAAATTCAAGTAAAAAAAAGAAATCGAGTTTTGCCCCAAAAAGCCCAACCAGAGTAAATAACCACCTGCATGTCGCAGATACAAGTGGATTTCATTTAATTGTGGTATTCAGTAAATTTTAACCATTGTGTTTGGTTCAGGTGGGTTTCAAGTCAAGACTTACATAAGGCATATGTTTAGGCATATGTTTAGACCATCAGTTACTTAGAGTTAGTGAACTATTGAAGGCTTTCCCTGTAATAGAAATATAAAGTTACAGAGGGAGCAAATGTCATACAAGGGACATGCATTGTGCATTGTGGCATACAATTGTGCTACATGTAATCGTATTTATTTCAGTGGGAAAATGACTTATTTAAATGGGGACAAACTTAGTAACTAGTGTGGGCCAGGCCTTCTACACATACAAAACAATTATAGAAGGGACCTGGCGCACAATGCCTACATGCCCATCCACTCCCTTCCCACCTCCTGTCTGTTCCCCCCTCCCACCCAACCACTCCCCCTCGGGGTATCCACGCCACATACAACCTCCCTCCCAATTTGTAGGTATGAAAGCGGCTGGGGAGGGGGAATGATTTCCAGCTAAAGAGGATGCAGACAACGTGGTCTGGACCCCTGTTACCTGTTACAACACCTTCACAACCGTGGGGGTATGCTTCCTCTATAGTTATGCCACTTTTCATGCACATGCAATTTCCCATGTCAAACTTCAAAGTGAAACTTTCTGCAAAATCACACTGGAATCCTGGGGAAAATGTTGCATTGTGAATAAATAACATTGATTTGATTTCAAAATTTTTACTTTGCACACTGACATTGTTAAGTAAAGTCGCTTATATTATCTCCTCTTGTTATGACATTATGACTACATCTTGATAAATCATCATCTTCATCATCATCATTATTTATTTATATATATAGCGCCGACAAGATACGCAGTGCTTTACCTTAGTCATAACAAAACGGGAATAAATAATATATCATAAACAAGGGTTTACAGAGTACAATAGGATTAGAGGGCCCTACAAATAGGGGCAGATTTATCAAGGGTTGAATTTTGAGGGTTAAGAAACCCTCGAAGTAAAATCCTTTGAATTCAAATATCGAATTAGAAGGATTTTAGCGCAAAAGTTTCAATCAAATTTTAAGCGATCTAATGATTTTTATTGGACAAAAAAACTTTAATGTGGCGAAGTATGAAGTCGAAGTTTTTTTAAAGAGACAGTACTTCGATTATTGAATGGTCGAATAGTTGAACGATTTTTACTTCGAATCGTTCGAATCATTAGATTCGATCAAATTTGACCAATTCGATGGCCGAAGTACCTAAAAAAATATTTCGAAATTCGAATATTTTTTTATTCAAATTATTCACTCGAGCTTAGTAAATCTGCCCCATAGAGTTAAAAACTAAAGGTTAGGGTACAATTGAGACATTAGGATTTTAGAAACAATTTTGGGATTTATAATACAGCAAAGATGATTAATTAAGGTACATTGAATAAGCTTCTTTAAACATGTGGGTCTTTAAGGAGTGTTTGAAAGTTTGGAAAGAAGGAGAGAGTCTGACAGCTCGAGGCAGAGAGTTCCAGAGAAAAGCAGAAGCCTGAGAGAACTCTTGTAGACGGGAATGGGCAGAAGTGATGAGAGGAAAAGCAAGGCGAAGATGAGAAACAGAATGAAGGTTGCAGGTGTATTTGGAGATCAGAGATGAAATATAGGGAGGGGCTTCATTATTAAGTGCCTTGAATGTGAGTGTTAGTAGTTTGAATTTGATTCTAGAGGAGATTGGGAGCCAGTGAAGGGACATATGGGAGCAGCTGATGTTGAGCGATAAATATCTATGTCCCTAAGCAGCCTATTAGTGTTCAATATTGCAGAATATGTGCATTTATTTATGTGGACATAGGTTTTATTATGAAACCATGATGCACATGTAACATAAAAACATGCTGCATATATACTGCCAATGCACTGACATGTTACATGTTGCATAAGACAAAAAAGTAAAAACATAGGTGTTTATTTCAGTCTTGAAAAGACACAAGCCCTGTTTGATCCTTGGATTGTTGTATTATGCTAAGCCTGTGCAGTTATAAATTCCAGTAGTGTATTAACTTTCACTTCTTTTGCTTACAGGCCTATTCAGCATATTTGTGGAACTTTATCTGCCGGGTTCATCAGTTATTTTCCTTTCATGATGAAGATGCCTTTGAGACGAAGCATTATTGACTATGAAAACATCTGATGGCATAAATTAACTGTGACTCTCCATCTAAGTATTATATACAATTGAACTCTGTAAAAAATCATTCAGCAAACAATGAACATGGGTAAATAATCCGCTAGTTGCATGTTATTGGTACAAGTATCTTAGCGTGAAAAACAACTTTATTTTAAGTCAGTTGCTACCAGATACAGCTGTTTTGGACATTGACTGAGTTTTCCTTTCTTTTAAAAACATATTATAGCAAAAGAGATTATGTGCTTGAATGTCTACAGTTGCTTTGAGAGGATGCACAAGGAAGTGTAGCTCCTGGTTGTTGTGACGCCTGTCTTGCTTTGCTAAAAGTACTGCTGGAATTAATTTGCAAATTGCATGAAAAGTCATCCTTTAACTGAAAAATGTGGTTTTCAATATTTAGGGGCCGATTCACTAAGGGTCGAATATCGAGGGTTAATTAACCCTCGATATTTGACTAGGAATTAAAATCCTTCGACTTCGATATTCGAAGTCGAAGGATTTAGCGCAGATAGTTCGATTGAACGATCGAAGGATAATTCCTTCGATCGAACGATAAAATCCTTCGAATCGAGCGATTTGAAGGATTTTAATCCAACGATCGAAGAATATCCTTCGATCAAAAAAAGTTAGCCAAGCTTATGGGGACCTTCCCCATAGGGTAACATTGACTTAGGTAGCTTTTAGATGGCAAACTAGGGGGTCGATGTTTTTTTAAAGAGACAGTACTTCGACTATCGAATGGTCGAATAGTCGTAAGATTTTTACTTCGAATCCTTCGATTCGAAGTCGTAGTTGAAGGTCGAAGTAGCCCATTCGATGGTCGAAGTAGCCCAAAAAAAACTTCGAAATTCGAAGATTCTTAACTTCGGATCCTTCACTCGAAGTTAGTGAATCGGCCCCTTAACCAATGAAGCTTGTGAGCTCTTAATGATATAAAGTAGCCTGATGAGAAACATTGGAAACTAAAAGTAAGCTGATGTGGGAAAATGACTTTTTAAATGTAGTTATGGGATCAGTTATTGAAATTCTTAGGAGGAATCAAACCTAACAATTAATATGCATAGAAATGTTCCATTACCTACTGTATTTTGTAGATACTGTACAAGCTGTACAAACAGAGATTCAGCAGCCCTGTGTTAGTAATAATTTAGGCCTTTAAATTTGTACATTTAGGCCTTTAAATTTGACCATTTTTTCACCGTGGATAAGACCTGAGAGTGCATGCCTTATTTGGGACAGATATATATATCGTCTTCAGAAAGGTCCAGACTGGACCGAAACGTTGACAAATAAACTTCACTTTGCTTGATCTCATTATGAAGTCCTGGAGGGCGTCATTCCTTGGAACACGACTATCTGCACTATATATGACAGCACCCAGGCAGTAAAACTCTGCTGGATTGGAGTGCACCACAGCCCGAACTGTGTGTGTGTGTGTATATATATATATATATATATATATATATATATATATATATATACAAGGACCTTTTTCCTTGAAAAAGGTCCTTGTGTTAGGACCGAAACGTTGGATCAATAAACTTTTTTCTTTTTTATCTCCATTTGTTGCCTTATCAAATCCTGTGAGTGCCATCACTTTATACCCTACCTGAATTTTTGATGCATGTGCACCCAGGTTTCGTCCATTTTCCGGGGTGTGCGGCCCTTACCTGCTGCTTTTTATACACACATGTATATATATACTACTATTCAGATTGCATCTACAATTACAAAGTTACTTGCAAGAATCCTATAGGTTGAATCCAAAGCATAGAAGTAAACCGTGTGTTACCTATATCAGCCTAATTAAGTAACAAGATCAATCCAGATGGTGTCTCACCCTCAACAAACAAAAGTTAAAACTATTGTCACATTTGGTATCCCAACAACAAGAACAGAGCCAAGGTTCCTGTCATGGCTCTTCTGTCTTTAACAGCAGCCTTTCACACCGGGAGGAGCCATTCACTACTCAGATGCCACCAGGACTTAAAGTGAGTGAACCAAAGCGAGAGTTCTGGGCAAGCAAGAGAACCGGAATATGTGACAGGAAGAGCGGGGTCAGAGCAAAATGTAGTTGAGGAAACAGGCCCAGGGTTAATAGCCGGCCAGACAGCAGTCAGTACAAAATCAGGAAGAGTAGTCAGTAAACAGGCAATTGTTGGTTTAGACAGCAGACAGGAATGGTCAAGGACAGGCAAGGGTCTAGGAACAGCAAATTAGACCAGAATCTCCCCCAGGAACTATCTTACAGTTGTCCTGCATTGGGAAATGGTCCAGGCGTCTTCACATGTTTGAATTTGGCACCAAGAACAAAGAAGTCAGAGGCTAGGTTCTAAATAAAAAGACACACACGCCAAATCTTGGGGAAGTGGTTGCGGGTGTCCACGAGAGGCTTCCCCACCACCCCAATAGACCATGTACTGTTACAACTATATACCCTATATATATATATATATATATATATATATATATATATATATATATATATATATATATATATTATATGTAAATGAGTACCACAGTCAGAAATTGATATAATTTCCTAGTAGACCAAAAGAGATTGTTTCAAATATAAAGCCCTTTTGAAAATGGAAAATGTATCAAGCCCAAAAAAAACACATCTACTGCAACACCACTGCCTACTTAATGCGTTATAAAATGCAAGTACATTTGTTTTATATGATCTGTCCATTATGAACTACATAATTACTGCTCCATTTATGAATGTGATCTCTTAACAACCTTCAAATATCTGAAGATGCAAAACCTGCCAGATTATAATCGTTAGCATAAGACCACAAAACCTTTTTTAAATATAGGAATCATATAAAGTTTTCTCCAATTCAATAGTAGCATGTGTGATGAAAAGGAATCTGAGAAAAAACTGGGCTAACTAAAACTAAACAAAGCTTTCTAGGTTCTTGTGGGCGAATTGCATCAGGCCCCAGATAGCAATTCAGCAATTAATTCCATGTTTTCTATTTTTGCATTCTTGATTGCTGCTTTCCAAAACTTGTTGTAATATTTATAGGACCTAAATGATATGACTGTCCCACCTGACTTGTAGATTTTTAATGATCTCTTCTTCTCTGCTCTTAATTCCCTTACATTCATTTCCCATCCATTGGTTTTTAATGCTTTTACATTTTTTCCTAAGGGAATTAATTGCAAAAAGCAATGATTTTATATAATTTAGAAGGCAGCCTATATTGTTCTTTGTTTTTGACTGAGAAATGATCATCCCAGTCTAGACGTGCCACATCTCTCTTCTTCCTTTGACTCTCTTCACTCCAATATCTGAGCCATCTCTTGTCCAACAATATACTCATAAATAACAACAAATCCAACCCACATTGCCTGTTCTTAATATTCAACTCGCTACTTCATCCCTCTACAAATGATTTGTTAAAACCTGAACATACCCCCCATGACTTTGCTGACTTCTTTGAAAGCAAAGTTGACTCTATCCACAAACAATTTTCTTACCCTTCAGATACCAATATTCTCGTTCCCCTTAAAGCTTCTATTTCCATTTTCAACTCTTTTGATCGTGTATCTGAGCCAGAAGTCTCAAAACTTCTCCTATCCTCTCCATCAACAACTTGCTCACTTGATCCTATCCCATCACCTTTATTAAAAGTGTGCTCCTGTCCTCACTCCAGTACTTACTCATATATTCAATTCCTCACTAACTTCTGCTACTTTCCCCTCATTATTCAAACAGGCCTGTGTCAAGCCCATCCTGAAAAAGTCTACACTGGATCCATCCAGTTTGTCAAACTACCGTCCTGTCTCTCTCTTACTGCTAGCCTCTAAACTGCTAGAACGTCTCATCTATTACTAACTTTATCTGCACCAATAATCTGCTTGACCCTATGCAGTCTGGCTTTCGACCTGCACACTCCACTGAGACTGCCTTTTGTAGAGTTGCAAATGATCTCCCGACTGCTAAGGCCAAAAGGCATAACTCTATTCTCATTCTCCTGGACATATCTTCTGCTTTTGATACTGTTAACCATTCTGCAAGTTCTCCATTCAATTGGTATCTATGATCAAGCTGCATCCTGGCTCTCTTCCTACCTTTCTTTCTGACTGCTCCATCTCTGTTACTTTTGCAAACATGTGGGGGTGCCTCAGGGTTCTGTATTGGTCCTCTGTTGTTCTCCTTATACACTCTCTCTTTCGGAGACCTTATATCTTCATTTGGCCTTAAATATCATCTGTATGCCTCATCTGACACTCCCTAACTAACCGCTGGTGTTCAAGGCAGACTGCTTAGTAGCTATCTCTTCCTGGATGAACCAATGCCACCTCAAGCTCAACTTGGCCAAGACTGAGCTCATGGTCTTTCCACCCAAACCGAGCCCTTCTCTTACTTTCACCATTACTATTAATGGCATGACTATTAATCCAGTTAACTCAGCATGCTGCTTAGGGGTTTTTGACCAGTCCCTCTCCTTCTCTAATCATATAAATAATACTGCTAAAACCTGTAGTTTCTTCCTCCGCAATATAGCCAAGATATGCCCGTTTCTTTCATAAACAACAGCCAAAACACTAATCCATGCCCTTATCTTATCCCATTTAGACTATTGCAATCTATTCCTAACTGGTCTTCCTGACTCCCATCTCTCTCCCCTCCAATCAATCTTAAAGTCTGCTACCAGGATCCTTCTGTTCTCTCCTAAAAGGGAACCTGCTCAACCCCAACTAAAATCATTAGCATGGCTGCCTGTTAAGCAAAATATAGCATATAAAACCCTTCTACTAACATTCAAAGCCCTTCACTCCTCTGCTCCTCACTCCATTCCATTTCTTGTCTCACTATACGTTCCTGGTCGTCTTCTCCCTTCTTCTCAGAGCCATCTTCTCTTCACACAATCCACATCCACTGCCACCACTCAAACCCTTCTATCTTGCTGCTCCTTACCTCTGGAATTTCATCCCTGAATTCCTCCGTAAAGAATCCTCTCTTAATCAACAAATAGAGTTCAGTCTCTGAGTCAGACTGCATCTATACTGGAGGTAGAAAAGCCTTGCCAAAGTGAAGTTTCTGTTAGAATAATGATGAACTGGTTTATGAAGCAGCAGTGTTTAGCTTCACAATTCCAATGACGCCTTAGTGGCTACACTAATCATACCATCTTTTCCATTCCGGGAGTAACATGCTTTTTTTTTATTTTGGTTACTGAAAATCATTAATACATTTGTATTTTTATTTGTGGAATAAATTACATGTTAATTTTAATCTTTGCAATGGATGATTTTATTTAAAGAAAAAGGTAAAAAAAAATATACTCATACTGTGTATACTCATTTTTCTAACTTATTTTTAAAGTTCTGAATAAATAACCACAACGTTGCTGCACATACATTAAGCAGTGGCGTTTATCTAGTCAAAAAGCACATTTTTAATATATCATTTCTCCCAGACACACTTCGAGCACTGGGGGGGAAGCAGAGAGGGAACTATGAGTCAAGGTTAAATTGTTTTGGCATGATGCTTCCACCGTAATTCCTACATGATTAACAAATGACCTACATGTGGTGATAAGGAGCTGTGCCAACCCCACAGTGTTCCTCTATGTTACAATGCCAAAGAATAATGATACAGTGGGTGTTCTCAATATGTTACAGTGGGCACCACTTTGAAAATGCCTCTAGAAGTCTGGCTTGACAGATCTAGCATTTAAATCCATTAAAAAGACAAATGGAAGTGTGGAAGAATGAAGGAGAAGTTTGTTGACCAATATTTATCTGTTAGTGCTACAGAGTTTACTGTATAATTAATTTTAATTAAGTTTACTGACCCCCCGAAAAAGCAAAAATTGTTCTCAAATACATGAATTGGGAACAGGTTTTTTAAGGAGTTCTATACAACTCAAAGGTTTACCCAATCTTAGGTTAGTGGGCACATACAAGATTTGATCCAATCTTGCCTTTGATATATCCCTTCTTCTGCTCTTTCCAGTGCCTTACTAATAATATAGTGCATCTAACTAGTTGTACCTTCATTTTGCAGGTTAACTGATTCAATTTGCTGGGCAGCACCAGGATGATGACTTAAGCTACAAATAAATACACTTTATTTTGCACCCACCTCAAAGAGAAGTTTTTCTATTGATAATTTCCATTATACAGGTATGGGATATGTTATCCAGAAACTTGTTTACCAGAAAGCTCCCAATTACGGAAAGGCCACATCCAATAGACTTTATTTTCCAAATAATCTAAACTTTTGGGGGCAGGTTTATCAAGGGTCAAATTGAAAATTCGAATTTCAAAATTTCGACTAGGGAATAGTAAAAAAAAAAGTTTTGAAGTATTAGCCGATATATAATATACTGTAAGGCACTAAGTTTGCCCAAGAGCAGTATCCAATGGCAACCAATAAGATGCTTTCATTTAAGCAGGTGACTAGTGAATTCTACCTGATGATTGGTTGCTTCATGTTACTGCTCCTGGGCAAACTTAGCCCCTTTTATTACATAACCCCATAAATGTACATTGCAACATACTGTATGTATATATGGACTGGGATCCTGAGTTTCAGCTTGGGCACATAAATGTAATAGGTATGTAGACTTAAAGCTCCACTGAGGAAGGGACTGAAGTGAAAGAAATATAATACATGCAAAGCACTGCATATCAAAGCAGTATAAATAATATTTTCATACTAAATTGTATATAGAAGGAAAATAGGAAAGATAAATGAAAAAGCAGCAAACTAAATATGTTTTATTTTTCTGTTGTTCTTAAAAGTGGAAACTGCAGAAAAAAATGCTTGGATTTCTGTCTCTAAAATATTGTAATATATGGCCATCCAAAGCCCTTTACTTTATGAATGTTTGGAAAACGACACTGTTTTTCCTTACCCACATATTTGTTGTGATAATTTGGATACAATCATGATGTTTATAAATCAGATCAGTCATGGCTTCTAAACAGTTCAAATGTGCAGATAATCAAGGCTCCCCCATAGCCAATAGGTTTTTAGACATTCTAGAAAATGTAAGTGAAAGTAAAGAATACTTACAAACATGGTTAATTGTAGTTTTACAGGTAACATAGTAACATAGTAACATAGTAAGTAAGGTTGAAAAAAGACACATGTCCATCGAGTTCAACCTTTTTTTTTTTTTTTTTTATTAACTACCTATCTGCCAGTTGATCCAGAGGAAGGCAAAAAACTCATCTGAAGCCTCTCCAATTTGCCTTAGAGGGGGAAAAATTCCTTCCTGACTCCCAAATGGCAATCAGACTAGTCCCTGGATCAACTTGGACTATGAGCTATTTCCCATAACCCTGTATTCCCTTACTTGCTAAAAAGCCATCCAACCCCTTCTTAAAGCTATCTAATGTATCAGCCTGTACAACTGATTCAGGTACCATATTTATGTGTTATTCTTCATTATCATGCTATCAAAGAAAAAATTAACTATTGTCTGTCTAACAAACCAAGGCAAACATTTCACACTACGACATTCATTCCCAAGGTTGTTGGCCACTTTCTCCTGCAGCAGAGGAGCTGAACTGTCAAATTCCAACATAATTATGTGTAATTACCATTATGATTTAAAATATGCATAAAATGAATCCATATGATCTATAATGGGATCTGATTAGGCCATACGACATGTTAATCAATTAAGACCAGTTGAGGTGTAGACAGATATCTGTGCTTTGATTAGGAACACATAGTTTAAACTACTGACAAGGAAAAGGCCTAGTTCACAGCCACAACCTAAGGGTTGTGTGCAGTGGCGGAACTACCGGGGGAGCAGAGGGTGTGAGCGGTCCAGGGCCCGCACCCCCTCAGGGGCCCCCAGCAGCCTGCGTGCCACTGAAATGCGGGCAGTACAGAGGGGGCGGGGGCCAGAACGGTACGTCACGCACCAGGGCCCGCCCCCCTCTAGGTAAGGTACTGGTTGTGTGGTGTTTATACAAATGGCCTGTAGATGTCACTGTCCTCAAGACTTATACTGTGCATACTTCCTGTCAGCTTAAATAGTTAAAGTGACTGTTGTGTAATGGCTGCGTGAGAGCCTGCTAATAAAGCACTGTTATACTCTACTCATCCTCGGCTACCCAAAACATAACAGGTTGGACTCCATAAGTGTTTTTCTTTATATCGGCACCCGGCAACAAAACGCAGGTCACAAGTCGGATGGAGTTGCAGGCGTCAATATATAATTGGACTGAACGAAAAGTTGCAGGTAAAAACTACATGGTCGGATGAAGACGCTGCTTTCTGTGTTCTCATCCGACAGTCATGTCGCATCAGATGTAATGTGGTTTTTACCTATGAATTTTTTTTACGGAAAGGCCATCTCCCATAGACTCCAAATAATCCAAATTTGTAAAAATGATTTCCTTTTTCTCTGTAATAATAAAATAGTACCTTGTATGTGATCGAAACTAACATATACTTAATCCTTATTGGAAGCAAAACCAGCCTGTAGGGTTCATTGAATGTTTACATGATTTTCTAATGGACTTAAAGCATGAAGATCCAAATTACAGAAAGATCTGTTATCCGGAATGCCCCAGGTCCCAAGAATTCTGGAGAACAGATCCCATACCTGTATCAGATATTTCCTAGGTAGGTGTTAATTTTAAGTTGACACCCAATTTAATACAAAACCTATTTCTTGATATCTTGCTCAAGACCTTCCTGAAATATTTTGTGACAAATTAGTGAAAACAGTTCTTTACTTTTTTGACTAAGAGATAGAATATTAATTGAGCAAACAAGCTCTAGAATTGTTGGTGTTAATGACCTTGAGCAGGCAATTGTCTTTAAAAAATAATTCACAGAATTATACACACAATTTAACTGATTTCTCTTCCAGGGTGTGTTTGTCTATTGTCATCTCTCAGCAGGAACTGGTAGTTCTGGTAGATACTTAACAGAGGAACTTGTGCTAACACAGCTTCAAGCCAGACATCCGTTAAGAAGACTTCATCAAATGATAACAATATGCTGTGTCAATAAAGGAAAATGTTCTTTTACTTGTAATGCTTGGAATTGGATGTTATGTTGTGACTTTTATGGATGGTATTTCAATGAATGAATCCAGTTAAAGTGTATTTTATGTAAAGGGAAGATTATTGGTGATGGGCGAATTTGTCCCGTTCGCGAAACGGCAAAAAATTTCTAAACGCATTGAAGTCAATGGGCATCAAAATAATTTTGACGATTGTCAGTTTTGATGCCCGCACGCCTATTTTGTCCAAATGCATTAAAGTCAATGGGCGAATTTTGACACGTGACAATTTTTATGCGTTCTATGAATAGAACTAGCAAAAAACAATGTTGATGTTTTTGGAACATTGTGACATTCTATGGAAGAATATGTAAAAATTCCAACTGTTTTTCTTACTAGCTGCTATTCTAACACCATGGGGCAAATTCACGAAAGGGCAAATTTTTGCCTACGAAGGCTCCGCCACACTTCGCACCACTTCACCAGGCGCAAGTTCGCTACCACTGCACTAATTCACTAAAATGTTAAAAATTTTAATACTTACAACTTTTAAAGACAATCCTGCTTTAAAATATGAAAAAACACCAGTGCTTTTTTATAATTTTTTTGCATACAGGATATGATGTACCTGACATAACTTATCAGTTTGCTAGCTCGCAGCTGGTGAAGTAAACTCTGGTGAAAGAGGTACGGTTCTGTAAAATTCGCACTTCAGTGAATTTGCAGAGTAAGGATCGTTCACCTCACGTTCATATTTTTAAGCCCTGAGAGTGCTGATCTTCTTTGGATGGATGGAGATATTATATTGATCGTGCACCCAGGCAAACGAACACTTTATTCGAGAGTGCTGGCTCTTTGCTGGTTATATATATATATATATATATATATATATATATATATATATATATATATATATATATATATATATATATATATTTATTTATTTATTTATTTTTAATTAAATTTTTTTTGGTAGTGTAGTAACTGAATGAATTCCACTATCTTTTACACTTCTGATCTGGGGGCTTCACCTGGCACAGAAAAATGACATGTGCCACTTTTATCATGAAAAGTGCATCTCCAGTGACAGAAATGAGAAATAATCTCATAAACAATGATTTTGCTTGCCCCTGGGAGTCACCTGAAAAAAACTTGAGATGAATCTGAAAACAACAGAACTCGGCAGAAAATGTGACACGATGCACCTAAGGGTCAAGATATTCTCTCTATGTTTTTAGGTTTCTGTCCAGGCTCTGGTGGCAAATACAATGTACTACTTCACATAAGAAGGGCATTATTGCACAGTATAATGTGCAGAAAGATAAGAATAAATATGCAAATAATTCTGCTAATACACTTTTTATTTATTGGTGGCACTGAATATTTAGTAAGATACTGTATAAATTCCCCAGAAATGTTGCCTATTGTTGAGGTTAGGGAGCTTGCAATTAAACTGAAAATCTTTATATCTGAAAATAGCATATACCGTAGTATAGTATAACGGTATAGTTAAAATAATACAGCGAGGAAGCCAATTCCCATTTTTTTTTGTCCTGAAAAGCCAACATCTGTACTAAACAGATAATGCAACATTATACGTGAATGTCTATTAATGTGCTATATCTTTTGCATTTTTGCATTGTCATAAAAGGTACAACATTTTCCCAGGTGCAGTAAATTAGAGCAACAACTAAAATGTTTGTATTTAAAGGTGTGGTTCACCTTTACGTTTACAATGGCCAATTCTAAGCAACTTTTCACTTGGTCTTCATTATATTATATAGTTTCTGAATTATTTGTCTTCTTCTTCTTCTGACTCTTTCCAGCTTTCAAATGGGGGTCACTGACTCCATCTAAAACACAAATGCTGTGTAAGGCTACAAATGTATCGCTATTAATACTTTTTGTTATTCATCTTTCTATTCAGGCCTCTCCTATTCATATCCCAGTCTCTTATTCAAATCAGTGCATGGTTGCTGAAATTGCAAACTGGAGAGCTGCTGAATATAAAGCTTAATAAGTCAAAAAACACTAATAATAAAAAATGAAAACCAATTGCAAATAGTCTCAGACTATTAAGCTCCCCATAGACGCGACGATTCTTCTTGCCGAACGACCGATTTTAGGTAAGCCCGACCAATCCTTCTAAATTATCGTGCGGTTAGTGGTATTCGAACGATCGTACATCTTACGATTTTTCGGCCGACATCTGTCGGGAAATTGATCGGCCAGGTCAAAAAATCTTTGTCGGTCCCAGTACAATCTATCTATGTTTGCAGGGCCAAGCAGGCAGCTCCCCTTTGTTTTCCTGGTAAATTGGTCTTTTTAGTTGATGGTAAATTTGTACGATCGTACGATCGTTCTGAGAAGATCGTAGTCTCACGATCAGGATCTGATCTTTTAAAAATCTCAGCATCTATGGCCAGCTTTACTCTTTAAATCATATTAAAAGTTAGCTGAGATGTGAACAACCCTTTTAATCAGATGACCAGTAACTGTTACCTGCTGATTGGTTGCTGTAGGTGACCTGACCTGGAGAAAACATTGTACCTTTTTACCCCTAATGTCTAAAGATTAGGATTGTTGAGGAAATATACTATATAACAAATGGCTCAGGTTAAAAAACGAATTCTTAATCCTTTCAAAGTAAGTAACTAAAATGCCCCAAATATTTTTTTTTGTTTATGGAAGAACAGTCCCTCCATATATAGACCATCTGCTGGAGAGAAGCATCATAACCACTGTAAAATAAAATAAAAGATGCAAAAATTAATACAGGTCCTGTGTTGGTTAATAAGAGAGTCAAAGTATAGCTAAGGTATTATTACATTATTATTGATAATTAAAGATTGATTAGATAGATAGATAGATAGATAGATAGATAGATAGATAGATAGATAGATAGATAGATAGATAGATAATAGATAGATTGTAGATGGAATTCATAACTATACCTTATCACAAGGTCACTGGACAGAGTCTGAATTCATCATACACAATCTGGGCAGGATAGGCTCAGAATCAAGAATGGTGTTAAAATAAGAATTTCCAATTTTTGGATACTGGGAGATTCCTATGTGTCAGAACTATATTTGGGCAAGCATCCGGTAGAATAGAAACTAATGATAAGGGTGCTGTGCTCCAGGAATAACAACTTATTTGTGAGAGCCACAATGATTTAAATACAATAAGGGGCTTATTTTAAGGGGCTTATTTTTTTATGCTATATAAAATGAAATGCCAAAAAAAGTGTAAAAAGCTGTGTAAAAGTGTGTGTAAATTTACACCTTTCGTAAACTTCTATTAATTTACATTGCTTGTGGCGGAAGTCACTCTAAGAAAAAACAAGTACAAAGTTAACAAGGTTTTTACACGGCAAAGCCTGGAGATGTGTGGTGTATTATCCCACTGTTTTTTACACAGCATAATAAATATGCCCCTGAGAAAATAAACTATTGCTATATACATTGGCCCCAACAATTCACAACTTGGTTACTGGCTACTCCAGTCCTTTTCTCTGCACTTTGCAGTGTCATCTTTTTGGCAAAATAAGAAGTCTAAGGTCTGGCATTCCTTGCATTAAGATTTAAGCCCAGAGTTGGGTGATAATTATAATTCTTAGATTTGTTACATGTAAGCATGCCAAGATACAGGTATGGGAACTATTATATGGAAACATGCTAGGGAAAGGCAGTCTCTCCATTTTATCCAAATAATACAACTTGTTAAAAATGTTATTCTTTTTCTCTGTAATAATAAAACAGTACACTGTACTTGATCCAAACTAAGACATAATTAATCCTTATTGGAGGCAAAACCAGCTTGTTATGTTTATTTAATATTTAAATGATTTTCTGTTAGATGTAAGGTATGAAGATCCAAATTAGGGAAAGATCTGTTATCCAGAAAACTCCAGGATGAGCATCTGGATAAAAGGTCCCATACATGTATATAACAAATTATAACTTGTAAATATTGTTTAGTACCTCTGTAGCCTTCTTCGGCTATAAATCAGCCTGGAGAGTGGTTATAAAAAAAATGCAAATCTATGTTTTTCTTTTTATTATTCTGTATTTATTTCTACTTTATGTTTTTACTTAAATAAGTTCAGGTTAAAATGTAATTATACATTTTTCTCTAATATTGTGCCTTTTATTACAATGCACAAGTACAGGTATGCACTTCATAACGCAACCTCTTACAAAACAGAATGTGTTCTTAGCATAGCACTAGCTGTGACTTTCTTTAGCCATGCTCAAGAGGACCATCATAGCCAGTAGTCTCTTCATATGCCTGTGTCAGTGGTACTCCAGGGAGCATAACACAAACAAGTATGCAGTAGGATCATAAAAGTATCTGACCTGTCTTATATCCCAAAAATAAGAGCAAACAGCATTTTCACCTTAGGCTCATCACAGCCTATAGCCAAAGTACACAAAGCATGCTTTACAAAGTGAAACTGCCCTACAGCAGCAACATAAAACTTTGAAAGGAGGTCTTCTACAAAAAACACAGGTAGAATTTCCTCATACATAAAATTCATAAGCAACAAATATTTGCAGACTTGTGTCCTTACTGCTCAATAAAGAAAACAGATGCATAATAATTCTGCCCCATAATGTTTACATAATTGATCACATAAACACCCCTAAATTGAGTCCATTTAACATCTCCAGGTACACCTTTTGCATAATGTCTGTTACTTTGAAATTCGAAGTTTTTGAATTTGAGAATTCACTTTGACCCTTAGTAAATGGGCCCCTTAGTGTCGAATCCCCTCCATTCACTCTTTCTTGTGACTGTTTTGTTAGTCCACTATACAGGGGCATTATCTGTGCATTGGTAATCTACCTTGCAAGAAAATACATAATATTTTCCATTATCCCAGTTTACCCTGTATAGCAGTATAATACACAAAAGCCATGAATATCCTGTAAATTATATCCTTATAAACGGTGAGTTCTGATGTCATCAGTTGTAAACGGTGAGTTCTGATGTCATTTCTGTCACATGACTCACTGAAACGTGTGTATTATAATAGATAAAGTACCCCCATGCAAAATATGAGGATATTAGAAGTTACCTCAAAGTTCCATGACCTGTATAAAAACACTTGGCCTTCGACCTTGTGTTTTGATATGGTCATGAAACTCCTCAGTAACTTATAATATCCTTATATTTTACAAGAGGGGGTACTTTATTCACTATATTAAAAATCATAGATCATAGATTCTTCATTATTTAAAGAAGTATGTTCTCAATTAATTGCACTCATGTTGAGCAAGGGGGGGGTATACTGCAACTTTAAGGGCCCCAGTAAAAATGTGTTAAATCTTCCACTCACATTCAAGAAGAAAAAAACAGAGAAGTGGAGTGAGGGGATGCTTTGGCTTCACATTAACCTATGTGGAGTCTTATATAGGAATGGATTGAAAAAATTAAAATAAAACTGAACTTTTTTGGTCAGTACAATATTACTGTATTGGTAGTGCACATGGATTGCAACCTGAAATATTAATAATAATGACATGGAAAGTTATTTAATTTTTTTACTAAAAGAGAAATAATCTGAACTGGGATAACCCACATGGGATATGAGAGTTTTTCTTCCTAATGTGTAAACTGTAAATTTATCTGGAACATTTCTCTGCACAAATGAGTTCTGGAGCATGGAATCTCTACTTTGGCTTTTGCTAACTTGCCCTACTCCTGTTTCAGTTTTTTATTGGTTTAATCAGATCATTCTATGAAAATGCAAGCTATTAATGCCAAAACTATCTGTTTAAAGAACTCAACAATATATGCCATGTTGCAACGGAAAAAAAAGAATGTTTTGGAGCTAAGGGAACTTAAAACCAGGGGCATTTTTGGCTGAAAAACCACCTATACAGGCTGTTTCTCAATGGGAGGAAAAACAGTTTATGCAAGACTGTATCAGGGCAAATTCCTTGGGGTTGGAACGCAATTTACTAGATTCCCATAGTTGTAAAGTAGGTGCCTTTCTCTAGATTTACTGAAGTAAACTTCTCCTCCAAACAGCATTTCAACTGGAATGTGTTATGTATAGTGAAGGGCGAATTTATTCGGCAGGTGCAAATTAGCGGCGAATTCCCACAAATTTGCCACTGGCGAATAAATTTGTGAAACCGCCGTGAAAATTTGCCAGAGAAAATTCGCCGGCATCAAAAAAAATGGACGCATTTTCACCAACGAATTTGCGGCGGCATTAAAAAATGGACGTCAGCGTCAAAAACAAGACGCCGGTGCCATTTCGCGAATTTTTCGCTGTTTTGCAAATTTCGCGGGAAGTTGACAAATTTTTTCGTCGAAACGAAATGCCCCAAATTCACCCATCACTAGTTATGTACTTGCAGGCATGTACAGGTATAGGACTTGTTATGCGGAATGCTTGGGACTTGTTATGCGGAATGCTTGGGACTTGGGGTTTTCTGGATAAGGCGTCTTTCCATAATTTGGAACACTAGACTTTGGGCCAGATTCAATGCAGTGAGAAAATTTTATCACAGGAAAACTCTTGGAGAAGATTCAATTGGAGAAGTTTCTTCTAATTCAGTTCCAGTTTTTTTTTCCCATAGACTTCAAGAGAGTTTTCATGTGATAAACTGTGACATAAGTTTTTCTGAATTGAATTGCATTTCAAATTCAATCTCATCCATGTGTTTTTACGTGATAAACCTTTTTCTCACTGAATTGAATCTGGCCCTTTGTCTGCTAAAATCATTTAAATATGAAATAGACTCAATAGGATTGTTTTGCCTCCAATAAGGATTAATTATATCTGTTTTGGGATTAAGTAGAAGGTACTGCTTTATTACTACAGAGAAAAAGAAAATCCTTTTTAAAATTTTTAATAATTTTGAATTATTTAATTATTTTCCCTATTAATAACATTCGGGTCAAACATCATTTTTACCGGTCAGGCTGGTAAAATACTGGCCAGGTTGGCAACCCTACACGTCCCACTCTGGTGCTTACCAATGGTAACTGTGTTAGTACTTTAATAACACAACATGTTTTAGGTTAGCAAGAATCCTTTATCTAAAAATACATGTTAATAATAATAATAATAATAATAATAATAGTAATAATCAAGTGTGATCACACTTGATAAAGGGTTCTTGCTAACCCAAAACCTGTTGTATTATTAAAGCACTAACACAGTTATTCAGCTTGTGTCCAGCTTCCTTTCCTTTATTTGATTAAACATTAGTGTTAAATGATTATAGTAACACTCCTTGATGAAAACTTTCCCATGGTCAGTGGTCTGCTGAGCGGAATATAATTCTCCACCTGCGTTGCCAGTATTATTAGGACAAGAATTCTGACGTATCACTACTACACAGGATCTTCTTGAATCTCTAATCAAAAGGGAGGTCCACCTAAAAACAGTTCTTGAATAAAAAAATGTGTATATTCTAATTAGCTTTCTTATAGATCTATAGTAAGTAATTTGTAAATGCCTGCACTGCAGGTTCTGAAATAATGTAGCAGAAGTCAAACCTGAAGGAGAAATGACTTCTTCTACATTGTTTTGAGAGACAGAACCAGCAGAACAGATAAGTAAAGACTGTTTTTAATTGAACGTTCCTTAACAAATAACTTCAGAATAATTATACCTTTAATTAATGTACATAAGAAAGTTGCTTAAAATGTAAATTTCTTTCATTATGCAAAAAAATGGCTTTGGGTGGTCATTTCCTCCAATTACAGTTGCAAGAAGATCCTTCCTAGCGGCAGTTTTCTTGTTCTTATACAGAGATTACTGTGCAATTTTGGCAGATATTACACTGTAATAAAATATCTAAGGGATGACATGCTGCTGTTTAGGTGTTTGATGGTAGAAAAAAATGTGTTGATTGCCTCCAGTTCCAATTGCTAGGAAACCTGCTGTTTGCAAAAACTGTGTTTGGGAGAAGTCCCTCTTCAAGGCGATACTAATATTTTCTATAGCTGAAGTGTTATCCCCAGTACAGGACAAGGCATTTTGTATTTTTGAAGCTATAGCAGCCTTAAAATGTGGTGCTGAATGGAGAACTGGAATTCAGGTTGTTAATGCAGGGCATATTAAGCAGCAGCCCAAAAAGTTCTGGTGTTCTGTAAAGAGTTTGGTCTGTATTTTCAGGCTGCTTAAACTCCAAAATAATTCAGGAATAAAATCTCCCAGGACATCAGGCCATAGCAATATAACTGATTTAGAAAGCTAAATATGTGATGTCTATAACACTTTTAGGGTGGTATTTACTAAACTCAAGTTTATCTAAGAATCTTAAAACAAAGTCAATCTAATCGATATGTAATTTAACAAATTTCAATCAAGAAATAAGATAGAAAAAGGAAAAATCTGCGACAACATCGTGCATCAATTAGAATCTTACGAATTGTCGCCAGAATCAAACAATCTTTTCGAGTTGTGGCCTGAAAACCTAGACTTTATCTGATAATCCAGCTCAGATCACAATGTCAAGAAACTACATCAGGGACCTCTGCCATTGACTTCTACATGATGACCTCAACAGGTTTTAGATGGAGTAATTTCAAATTTGGATTGTTATCAGCTTTGGGGTATTATAAATTTCTAAAAATTCAATGTTTTTTTCCTCTAAAAATTAGAGTTTTCCCCTTTAAAAACTTGACCTGAAAAAAATCGATGTTTCATAAATAGGTTTTTGCAGTGCATCCTATTAAAATACAGTGACAACAATCAAAATGAGCGATAAGAAGTTTTAACCTCAGTACCATGCCAGAAGGTATAGGGTACCCAAGGGAACAGTGCCCCCTCTATCTCCCCTAACCACCACCATCCACCCCATGCAGCCCCCTGGTTGGGGGAGGGGCACCATAAATGTGCCCCTCCCCCAACCAGTTCCGGACTGGGATTCACAATAAGTCCTGACATTCCAATTACAAAGAGGCCCAAGCAGCCCCCACCAGCCCAATAAATAGTGACTAAACTCCCTTCCACAATTTAAACTCATTGATCAATTATTGTTCTCTAAAAAATCAGAGAAATAAAACGTAATGACAAAATCAAGCTTCAATTCAAATAATACGATTGACGCTGAAAACTCGATTTTTCAAAGTGAAAACTTTTTTTCCACAAAAAATGTGAGTTTTACAACCAAAAACCTCAACCAGAAAATATCAAGGTTTAATAAATGGGCCCCTTGATTTTCTTCTTGTTGGGTCAAGAAATGATCACCCAGAAGTGCCATAGTGAACCAGCAAAGTCTAGACGATTACTACAAAAGCTTAAAACTGTGATTAATGTGCCCTAAAATCCACAGCCATAAATTTTAACTGACATGCAGCCTGGTTCAATCTGTTAATCTGCTTTAAAACTCTACAAATCTGGAATGATATCACATCAAGGAGAGTCCTTAACGGACAAAGAAAGTTAAACTAAAGAAGTAGGCTAAAAATGTTGTCAGGGCTGCCATCAGAGTGGGACAGGGGGACAAGTGTCCCGGGCATGAATGGGGCCCAGCAGTGCAGCAGCTTAGAAAGAGCCAGATCCCCCTTGCCAGCGCCGAAGATCCGTGGCCAGCCAAACAGCCGAAAATGCAGAAGTGTGAAAAAGCCAAACTCCTGAAACCACGAAAACACACGAAGCCACGGAAAAATCCGAAGTCCCGAAGCAGCGAAAAGACCAGAAGTCACGAAAATAGCCGAAGTCCCGAAGCGGCGAAAAGACCCGAAGTCGTGAAAACAGCCGAAATTGAAGTCCTGAAGCGGCGAAAAGACCCGAAGTCACGAAATCAGCCGGAATTGAAGTATGGAAGTGGCGAAAAGACCCTCCTTTCGCGACCCGAAGTCACATAAGGAGGCGAAGTTGAAGTCCTGAAGCCACGAGTTCAATTCTACTGAACACCAATTTGTGTTTTTTTTTTGTTGTTGTTTTTTTTTTTAATCCCCTGGCCACCAATGTATTATTTTAATATTCTATAGGCCCCTGGCGCCAATGTTTTTTTAAAAAATATTTTTTTGGGGCCCAGGGGGATTGGTAATTAATATGGATAATTACTACATGGCAGCTCCGAAACCAGTGCAACTAGCATCAGAATTGAATAACCAGCCCTGTAGCATCATCTTATATTACAGGCCGCCAACCTCATTTTCTGCTTGATAATTTGCGACAACCCCTAAGCTTAGCATCTCAACAGCTGCTCAGAGCCCACTGAGCATGTGAGTGCCGCAGACACTTTCCAAGATGGTGACCCCCTGTGACAAGTTTGAAGTTCTGGATCATTGAACAGTTGCTTTTACTGTGCCCCAGGATAAGTAGGATTGTACTGGCTCAGGTAGATTATATGAATTTGCTGTCTATCACAGACGGGGATCACCCTGAACGTGTGACTTTAAAATGTTATTCACTTTCTAAAAGTGGCTCTGAAATAATAGTATCTTCTCATATGCTATAAAGAAGTGACATCCCGTGCTTTTGCAATCCAACACAGGCAATGGGCTTTTATTTCACTACGTTTATTTGTGAGCATAATACACTGAAGTCAATGGATGTTTTTTTTTCACAGTAAAAATGAAATGCAGAATTGCACCGCAAACCCATGTCCGGCAAAACATTTTTCCTCATCATTATCATCACTCATCATGTTTGTGGCCATTTCTGACTCAGGCCTTGCTATAACCAAGTTTTAAACCCATCTTGATATCTTACAATATGGAAACATCTGCACAGATTTGCCCCCTAATCTGCTTTGCATATTTTTGACTGACTCAAGATTGTTCGCATGGAAGTGGCTTGACGTCCCAGTTTTGTTTGCATCCCAACACAACCTGCTATGTGACCCACATCTTTTCTATTATTGGCATCACTAATATTGTAATGGCCATTAATTTTAAAACGCTACAAAAAGTGTGCAAGGTGTCAGGAGTGCTCCACAGCTAATCCAAGATGGGGGCGTCCATAGCCATGTCTTACCAGCCATGTGACATCATTATGTTGTGGGTTGGCGTGAAAATTTTAAATAAAAGGCCGCCAAAGACCTGGGTTTAATGTAGTTCTTACTTTGTGCCTAAATTGATTTTCTGACTTGTTTCTGACCCTTCTGCTTTGGTTCTGACTCCACTGATCGCTACCTGCCCTATCATTTGCCTGGTTTTTAAGGTTGAGTCTCTTAACCCTCTGCATACCATGAATTGGATGCTCCAGTCTGCCTGTACTGTTGCTTCCTCCTTGGTCCTGACTTCAACCTTGATACAGCTGCTGGGCCCTGACAGGAGGATCAACTAGTAGGACCAATAGCTCAAACTCTCCATGGGCCATTGGCCTAAAAATTAGAGATGCATATTTAATATAAATGATATACAGTAAGGAGGAATGAATAGAACATGGTTGAGGCTTTTATTTTGCCAAATCTGCCCCTTAGACTTGGACTTTTCCAGACAAGGGTTTTTTCCGTAATTTTAATAACCATATGAGTCTACTAAAAATACAAGAAAGCCAGTAGAATTGTTTTTTCCTCAGTATGGATTCGTGCAGTTTAATTACCATTAACTATTAGCTACTCTTTTAATATTAAAGAGGGAAAGGAAATAATTTAAAAACCGTTAAATTATTTGTTTTAAAATTGAGTCAGTGCTTTAGATCAGATTTCTGGATAACAGATCTCAAACCTGTATACCTGAAGCTTTAAACAACAGGACAATTTGAACTGTTGTGCAAACAAATATATGCTATTGTTATAGAGGGAGTAATGTGCTGACAACCAACCAAGATTTGATGTGAATAGGTATGGGATCCGTTATATGGAAACCTGTTATCCAGAAAGCTCTGAATTACAGAAAGGCTGTTTCCCATAGACTCCATTTTATCCAAATAACCCAATTTTTTAACAATTATTCCTTTTTCTCTGTGATAAATATACAGTACCCTGTACTTGATGAAAAGTAAAATATAGTTAATTCTTATTTGAAACAAAACCAGCCTATTAGGTTTATTTAATGTTTATATGACTGTCTAGCAGACGGGTATGTATGAAAATCCAAATTCCTTAAATATCCATTATCCAGGTCTCAAGCATTCTGGATAACAGGTCCCATACCTGTATTTATTATTTCCCTGTAAGAAATGTTGGACAGCCAGGGAAAAGCTTACATTCTGAAGCTTTTATTGGTGACATAATATTCTTCCCAAACTTTTACAGCAAATACTACTATTAATATATTAATGGGCATTTTGTCATCTGAGAATGTGTTTAAATTGTCTTGTGTGTGAAACTTTAATTATGATTCTAAATTTTTATGAGCCCACATGTACAGGAAGCTGCACCGAGATGTTATATACTAAAAAATGACTAATCTATTTAACAGTTAAAGCCAAAAGGGCTCCAAGGCATTTCATATTCACTAATTATGTCTAATTAAACTCCTTTCTTTAGCATAATTTGCATTTCTTTGTGAAATGTTTTACATGAAGTAGTACATTCATTAGGAAGAAGTTAGTAATAATACAGCAATTTCACAGTGGTGTGGGGAGGGCAAAGTGTAAAAAATACCATATTTTTGCACTTTATGTATTATTTCCCTGCAGGATTGTGTGTAATGCTCATAGTCACAATGTTTTCTGCTTGAAAATGCATTTTGTACCTACTTATATAAACCGTACTTTATTAAAGTATGCCATCACCCTTGATTATTTTTTAAATTGTTTCCCCTAGCTTTTATGGAGATTTGAATGGCCCTGCATGGGGCAGAGCTGGGCATACACTGTAAGTCCTGCTACTTTGGTGAGGTTGCTAAAAAACTGGATCTTTACACAATAGGCCATCAATTTGCCAAATCAGGTCAAATTATTTGGACCTCAGGCCAAAAACGGGATCTTAACTGGATACTCATTGGGAATGGACCACAGCAAAGTGCCAATTTGATCAAAGTTTTTAAAGGACCATTAAAAAAGTAAAAATATTTTTACTATTGCTGGGGAATAAACATGGGTAACTATTGCTGGGTAACATCACATTTTAGGACTCATTTATGACATGCAGTGTGAAGGGTACAAAGTGCAATTTCAAGTACAAGTCACCATGTTTTTCACCCACAAAGCTGCATTTTTCCCCATAATCCCTGGGTAATAGTGGCCTGAAAGTGGCGATATTGTGTTACAGTTGTGTCCAATGCATTGAAAGACAAGCAGCTGTTTATTGGCTTTTATGCAATTTGGTAAGCATTCAGAACCAAGATGGCTTCTTCACCCAATTCATTAGGCACAAGTATGCCTTCAAAGTGATGGTAGCACAAGGTTTCCCCTATGCCATTAAGGGGAAGGCGTTAACAAGGCAGGACAACAGAACAGTGCAAAGTGTCAAAATATAAGGAGCAGATTTGGATGCAAGTACATTTAATACATGGTTCAGAAAAAAGTTGCTAAAAAGTTACTAAATTAGCCCTTATATTTTAATGCATATAATGTTGCTACTGACTGACTGTTTCTTTAACGAAATGTCACCCTTGTGTAGTTGGTCTCTTAATCACCCTTGTATATCACAAAGTTTTAGTATTCTGCTGGAATCTGCTGATTCAGAATAGTGAAACTGTAGGGTTGCCTCAGGGATGGCTTATGGGTAATGTTTGGTTTGCATCTTTGCATAGGTAAAGTATGTTTGCTAACTTTCTTACACATTTAGTAACTACATGGTTACAACTGGATATACAGTTAGGTCTATAAATATTTGGACAGAGACAACTTTTTCTAATTTTGGTTCTGTACATTACCACAATGAATTTTAAATGTAACAATTCAGATGCAGTTGAACTGCAGACTTTCATCTTTAATTCAGTGGGTTAAAGCTGCATAAAAATGTGAGGAACTAAAGCCTTTTTTTAACACAATCACTTCATTTCAGAGGCTCAAAAGTAATTGGACAACTTAAAATAAAATGTTAATTTCTAATACTTGGTTGAAACCCCTTTTGCTGCCAATGACAGCCTGAAGTCTTGAACTCATGGACATCACCAGATTCTGGGTTTTCTCCTTTTTAATGCTCTGCCAGGCCTTTACTGCAGAGGCTCTCAGTTGTGTTTTGTTTGTTCAAATATTTATGGACCCAAGTGTATATGTAGGCTGTTTCTGCTGGAATGCATTATTTTGCCTTAATTTCACATACCCCCCTTTCAAACAAAGAAGTTTAAACATCATTTTTGGAAACTCATGATCTGATCCCAGATCATGCAGCAGCAGGTGAAGTATTTTCCTTTTAATGCGTTTTCAGTTACTTTTTTGGAAGCCCTGTGCACAAATTATTTTCATATCTGTTTTAAAACAATGACGAAGAACAGTGGTAAAATACACGGGTTGAAATAAAGAGGTGTTTATTTTCATCATGACCATGCATTTATGAATTTTCATTGATACCCATATCCTGCCAAAAACATATCCCCTAATTATAGGCAGTAATGTTATAAAAGACACTACCGTGCTTAAACAGAGCAACCAATAAGATGTTTTCTTTTAAATAGGTGTTCCCTAAATGCTACCTGCTGATTGGTTGCTATGCACCTGGGCAAACATACCCCCCACATTTTATTAAAGGCACTAAGTTTGCCCATGAGCAATAACCCATAGCAACCAATAAGATGTTTGCTTTTAAACGGGTTACCAATAAATGCTACCTGCCTATTCATGGCAAGTACCTGCTTTAAAATTAACCAATTTTTGTGTTAGGGATTTATCTTATTTATGTTCTTTCTTTCTGTTTAATTCTTGTTTTCTTCTTTCTGTTTGTGTTCTGTGTCATTGTCTGGTTCCACTTTGTTCCTCTGCTTCCTTCTATGTGATAAATGATAGGGGAGAAAAATACAGACAACTAAAGTGATGTTTGAGGCTTGCAGTGCCATTTTAACACTGCCCTTTTGATCACTACTCTCATCAGTGATGGGGCAACATGGCAGGAAAGGACATTAAATCACTTCTGATTATTGACAACTCTAGGTGGCTGAAAGCCAGAAAAGCACTCACTTTGTTTGTTGTGCATCTGTCCCCCACAATTCATAGTGTGGTATCTATCTTTTTAAAAAGTGTCAAGAGAAGTATTAGCTCAGATCATATCACACCTACCAGGGGTGTTATAGCATGTTTTAATTCCACTTTACTAAAAACGTTTCTGAGCATGGTGTTTAGGTCTGTAGATCAGATATCTACAAACATATGGAGCAGCAAAACAATGACTAAATTACTCCACACATACCTAAGGGCCAATTTAAAATCGCAGCCGCAAGTACAGTCTCAATAAATTGTAGGCAGTTGTTGCTTGTGCTGAAACAATTCACTTGCGTTGCGTACCGGCGCTTTAACACTTTTCTACACTTCCAAGCACCATGCATCAGTCCATGATGTCAGTTCTGAATACTTCCTTTCCTATCCTTCCTCAAATAATGGACTCCAGCATAAAAAAAAGCTATTAAAATATCTGATTCCGGCACTAATCCCTCACGTAGAGAGACAGTATGTTTGTCTGCTATTTTGAAAGCATGAGCTCTAATTTCGAGGCAAAGGGGGCCCCATCCCAAAGGATGTATTAGACAGTACAGTTATAGTCAATGAATCTGACTCCAACTACTGCATGCATGAAGACAAAATGCAGAAAGGGATTGGCGGACAAGAAATTTAAAAAACTATTGTATCTCCAGCGCATCCCCAGTTTTTCTGAACCGATGTGGGTGTGATTGGGCAGCATGCCGTCCCCTAAAATCCTGCCACCCTAGGCCCAGTCCTTGGTGGCCTTTCCACAGATCTGGGCCTGTATATTTGTAAAATTTCTTAATTCATGATGATGAAGCTCATATTAAATTTTCATTTTACAATAGTTGCCGTTAAGTTATTAAAGATATATAAGTTTTATAAGTTCTATCTCATCTCTGTATATGTTACCATATTCAAATTAGCTGCAATGTTCTTTGGCTCAACAAAGCAATGCATTTGATTTCCAGCCAGTAAGGATGTTTAGAAGAAATGTTTTCTGCTCAAAATTATATACACCGTCACTCATTTATATGATAAATAAAAAGAAGTTGAACCATCAACGACAGTATTAATTATATACATTCTATATACATTATAGAATGAGAAGAGTCTACAAAGTGATAAAGGTGTCTTACTTATTATACACAGAGAATAATTTGTCACTGGCACTCACATGGTTAATGGCAGGGGGTTAAAAATATCTTTTTTCAATGGTTTGACATTTACAACCTGGTAGAAGAGAATACATCAACAGCCATGTCAAATGAAGCAAGGAAAAGTGTTCAGCATTCTGTAATTGGGACATGATGTCATTTGGTGCTACAGTAGTCCTACATTCAGTTGTCTGTTACCCATAACATGTGTAGTGCCTTATTACATGTATTGCAAGGACAAGTAGAGTGCATTAATACAATGTGCATACACGCAAGGTAACCATCTATTTACTAGCTAGCTAGTGATTCAAGAACCCACTTTAAAGTAGCTTTAGACTTTGTTTTCTGTCTCATTCCCAAGCGATTTCACCTCATGCTAGTGCATAATAGATGCATATTTTATTATTATTACTGCTACAACTACTGTACAATAGGAGAAGGGTATATACTGTGTTTCTATACATTGAAACAAATACAAGCTGATACAAGCAAGAATAGACTCTGCTCTTTACAATCTCAAGCACTAAATGTATATTACTTATATGCAGGCAGCAGCAAGTCAAATAACTACCGGTATGTCAAGCAAACTTGGTTATGAAGGATATGGTAAAAAAATTACACCAGGATTCCATAATTACCTTATTTATAATTTTTTTTAACATGCCTTAGCCATTGCATGTCTAAAATATAATGTAAAATCCCCCCATCTTATACCCAGTTTTTCTCTGCTGGATCAGTTGGCAAAACTTGTACACTCTGGATGGATTTGAAATGTTATTGATGAAAGAGTGCAGATGAGTTTAGTATCTATTTTGTTCCTTGCCAGCTGGAGAGAGAACATTGGGAGTTACTGTATGTATACGCCAAGAATTGCACCTAATTTTAACGCTACCTTCAGAGCAATTAAAAAATAATTACTTTGTGTTATAACTGATAAAAAATTCTGAATACTGAAAGTTACTCCTTAAGCTGGCCATAGATGTAAAGATTTTTAAAAGATCTTTTTGTTATCGTTAGATAAAAGCTTGAAACGATTGTTTAAACGTACGATTTGTCCATCAACTAAAAAGACCATTTCAAGCAATGTTGTCTAGTTGAAGCCAGGATAACTGAGGGTAGCTGCCTGCTTGGCCCTGCAAACATAGATAGATTTCACTGTGACCACTGAAAATTTTTTAACCTGGTTGACCAATTTTCGGACAGATGACAAAAAATTGTTAGAAGCACGATTGTTTGATTCCCACTAACCTCGCGATAATTTGACGGATTGGTTGGATTGCACTAAAATCGGTAGTACCAGTAATAGTAAAGAGCATGGGGATATGATATACTTATTTCCTCAAGGATTTTGGGCAAAGACTGCACCATCTTTTCTATTTCATCTTGAGAACTATTCAACACCTGGGCATAAAGATGGATTCGATTTAGTGATTGGCTATAAAACATAAATCTATATATAAATATATATAAATCTATAAATTATAGAATATTAATTGCTCATGACACCCCTAACCTGTGACTTTCTATCCCTCATATTATTCTAGTTTTACAAAAAGTTATATTTAATAAAATGATACCCATATTTGCAATTTTCATGACATACACTGATGCTACTTTTCCACTATGTTGCTAACAGGGAACTTCCAAAATTCCATTCCCGCTGGTGCTAGTTACACTCCAGGGCTCATTTATTATTACTGACAAGGTGTAAAGTACAAAAACATGCATAAAATGCACAACTTAGTACCCCACATTGCTTCAGCTTGCATCTGGGGCATTAGTAAATTACCCCTAAATGGCTAAAACCCCTAATCAGCCCCTGCTGTTTGTATAGAGCAGTGATCTCCAGTAGCTCGGAGCAACATGTTGCTCTCCAACCCCTTGGATGTTGCTCCCAGTGGCCTCAAAGCAGGAGTTTATTTTTGAATTCCAGGCTTGGGGGCAAGTTTTGGTTGTATAAAAACCAGGTGCACTGCCAAACAGAGCCTGAGCCTCAATGTAGGTTGACAATCCAAATGCTACCAAATAGCCAATCACAGAACTTATTTGGCACCTCACAAAACATTTTTCATGTTCCTTTTAACTCTGAATGTTGCTCACAGGTTCAAAAGGTTGGGGATCCTTGGAATGGAGGATGGTGCAATATTACAATGTGCTGTTTTACTTTAATTCAGCTCCAGGATAGAAAGCACATCTGACGTCAGTAGTCCTTTAACAGAAATTTGTGATTTATTTATAACCAGGCAATACATTTGTATTAGAACAATTAAATTAAATGTGGAATGTATGCTCAGTACTCATTCAGTTTATATGGTGCATATTTGTCTTGAGTTCAGTAGTATACTCACTGTAACCCTGACCCTATAATTTGAGCCCCTGCATTAGTAGCTCACCAAGACAGGTATTGAGCCCACCAATCTTTTGTTGTAGACCTTCAAAGTACGTAGAAGGATCATCGGCACACAGGAGTTTGGTTAAACAGGGCAAGCCCTTGCAATTTTATTAATGCAGTGCAACGTTTCGGGGCACACCCCTTTGTCAATTAATAAAATTGCAAGGGCTTGCCCTGCTTAACTAAACTCCTGTGTGCCGGTGATCCTTCTACGTACCTTGGCTGGCCGGTTGCCGATTCCCCTACCACTGAGCACCAGGAAACTCTGCTTGGGTTTGTGAGGTGTGCGGTTTCTCCAAATTGGCTTAGTAGACCTTCAAGCAATTCAACTACTAGTCTGTCTGACATAATCCTCCAGTAGCCCAGCACTATTAATTTATCACAAGTTAAATATCATGGGGCACCCTCCCTTAGTCTTTCACTTGAGCCTGCTCATGTCAGGCTCTGCGCAAAAACATCAACATTCAGAAGGGGTAATGTGGGCATTTCCAGACAGTATGTGACATTATAGTGCTGCTACGCCAATCTCTAAAACTAGCTGTATCTCATGGAATGACAGAATCTTCCACCCCTGTATTCACTACTGGCCATCATTTTTGAGACACACCATGATAGGGACACCTAGTTTACCATATCTCCACAGCTATATTTTATTTCCATCCATATTTATATTTGTAAATCCCATCATTCACTTCTCCTTTTCACTTTTCCTTCTTGCCACTTTCAGATTTAGCATGCACTTCTAAACTGACCCAAAAGCATAAAAAAACCCAATTTCTTTGGCAAACATCATGCATACTTGCTCATAGGCAGTATCCCTAATCAACTTTTCTTATCTTTTATTCTATGTCATAAACATCTTTATGATGATGTATTTTTTGTAAAATTATCACCTATCGTTACTTTGCATAAAATGTTGTCTTGCTTTTACTAGTTCTATTCTAGTCATCCTTTAAAGCAGAAAGGTATACTAGCAGCATTTCGCTGGATAACCACAAATCTCCACCATTTATCCTGTAATTAACTGGTAATTTTGGATATCAGTGGGCAAATATCCCAATCTTGCTTCTGTGTTGAAAATTATATGCCAAGTACAGCAAGTACAACAAGTAAAACAATAAATGTAAACTGCAGATCAATCATTTCAAGGCATAGACTAGCCTGGGCTCATTGCTAGTTTTGTTGTACTAGTTTATTTGCCTACAATTTTTAAGAGAATGTATGGAGTTATTCTTGAATAAAACCCAGTAGCGATCAAACTGAAAGCTTTGAACTAGTCATTGTACCACTGTTCTCTATTTCAGGGCCTCTAGACCACTGAATGAATGGGTTAACGCATGATAGGAAATGCAGCATATGTGGTGAATGCTTTTCTGTGATCTTTCCTAAACGAAGCAGATGTTTTCCAAATGCAGTCTATGAGATACTGCTAATTGCTCTCTTTGCTTTCCCCTGATGTTCATCATGGGCCCGTCTCATAGAATCATTATCCTTTGTCATTTGGAAAGGTTATGGGTTATGGGCAGCCACTAGAATGTCATTTACTATTCATGTGTACAATTCAGAGAGAAAGCACGTGTACTGAAGAATGAAAGCTAAATATTCTTTGTTTAGATTTTCACTCTGGAATGTTCTTCTTCTGGGAACCCTATTTCTCTCTGGCTTCTACTTCCTGAAAACCAAACAGATGTGGCCTTGTTCTGTGTTAGCCATCATAGGAAGTCCTTAGGTTTGTTCACACGGCTGACTGTCATTATGATTTGATCACATTAATAATTTTTAGAAACGGTGTTACACTTTGCCCTGTTAGATACTGTATACCCCGGCACCTGCACTTACAGGCCGGTGCAACCAACTGCAACTTCTTTTTTAAGTGGCATTGAAATATTTAATTTATTTTTATCTCTACATAGTAACACACACAGTTGTTAAATACAAGGTTTTATGGTTTCCAGTAGTTCATTTCCATTGTTCCTGCATTCATTCTTAAATTTTATGTTTTAATGTTTTTATGCTTTAATGTTTTTTTGTTTATAAAACTGACCAATTGCACAGGAATATTCCAGTGAATTTACTTCCAAAAAAGGTGCTTAACATTAAATGTAATTACTATAACCCTTACAATTAAAGGCACAGCCCAAAAAAAAATATTTTCAAATGTTGCATAGACCAGGCTGAACAAAACCTTGTTACCGGTTTGCTTGGATACAGCAGTAATCTTATTCAACCTCTATATAGAAATTTTTCATTACCTAGCTTCTCTGCAAAACACTTAAATGCAGATTTGCCCCTGCAGCTATGGAAATAAGAACACATAAAACCCCAGAGTTAGTTGTCCTTGATCTACTTCTATTTTGTGTGTGAGGTTTTTTTTTCAGTTTTTCATGGATACAAAGGATAGTGTCGTTAATCACTGAATCTTGAGTTCATTTTCCCAGTGGATGAGTTATTTTACATGAGGCCTGGCTATGTACTTTGGCAGTAATTTCCCAAGTTTTTATATGTAGCTGAAGAGTAACAGCGTCAATCATGTGTTTATCAAAGGCCCTATGATGTTGAGTCGCATATCAACATGCAGGACTTCCTGACAATCAAGATGTTACAGATTAAAGCAACTTTTGGCCTGGAGTTTTCTATAGTTTTGAATATAGTTATTTCCAAAAACATCATAGCCTCTAGACCACATGGTATGGTAGGAATAATTGAATTTAGCCACATTTGACAGCAGTCTTACAGCTCAGTTATTTTCTTCCCTCTATTGATCGATTCATAATGGAGCTCTTTTCAAACAAAGTATCTCCATTGTGGTGCTGCCTCTCTCTCTCCAAAATAAAAAGGGTATCGCTTACACTAATTGGCGTGGCTAGCTTTTTGTGACCCCAATTAGCAGTTATTTGCATATCAGAAAAGCAGCAAATTAGCATACTGAGAAAGTAAAGAGCCTAAGCCTTTCTTTGGCAGGTTTTATTGTCGAGGGAGTGCCAAGACTGGCATAGAGCCATTTAATTGGCAAACACTGCCATCGCTTAAACCAGGTGCCAGCGCAGTTATTAACTGCTTTGATGCCAAAAGATTGCAAACATTATTAATCAGGGGATTTCCTTGTTGTTCTAATAAGTAAAAGCAAACTCCTCATGAATATATACACATCAGGGGTTTCTAAACTGTCTTCATAGAAGCTGCTAATATCTTTAGCTTATGATGATTAACCTCCATCTCAGCGGGAAATGTTCAGTAGGGATGTCGCGGACTGTTCGCCCGCGAACTAGTTCGCGCAAACATCGACCGTTCGCGTCCGCCAAATGTTCGCGAACGTTGCGCAACGTTCGCCAATTTGGGTTCGCCTTAGCTGGCGCTTATTTTTTACCTCTCACCCCAGACCAGCAGATACATGGCAGCCAATCAGGAAGCTCTCCCTCCTGGACCACCCCCACACCCCCTGGACCATTCCCCTTCCATATATAAACTGAAGCCCTGCAGCGTTTTTTCATTCTGCCTGTGTGTGCTTGGAAGAGCTAGTGTAGGGAGAGAGCTGTTTAGTGATTTGAGGGACAGTTGATAGTAACTTTGCTGGCTAGTAATCTACTTGATACTGCTCTGTAATGTAGGGACAGAACTCTGCAGGGATTTGAGGGACAGTGAGTTTAGGTTCGTTAGCTTTGCTGACTAGTAGTAATCTACCTTCTACTGCAGTGCTCTGTATGTAGCTGCTGTGGGCACTGCTTCTGATCTCATCTGCTGACTGCTGTAATAACCCAATAGTCCTTGTAAGGACTGCTTTTATTTTCTTTTTTGTTTTTTTACTTTGCTACTATAAGAGCCCAGTGCTATTAGTCTAGCTGTGTTGGGGAGTGGGACTGGTGTGCTGCTCCTCCTAGTAGTTCACCACTACCAGCACCAACCAGAGTCAAAATTGTTACAAAGTATCTTATTTACACCTGTTAGCTGTTCTGAGCTCTCTGCCAAAAGCCAATTAAGTTAGAAACTGTTTTTTTTCTGGCTGTTCAGTGCAGAGAAAAGAGGGACTTTCCAGTACAAAAGAGGGACAGGGGGTTGAGTGGTCAAAAGAGGGACAGTTGGGAGGTATGCAAGTGCCACCTAGCTGTGTGAGATTTTTCACATTCTGTCTAAATAACAATAATAATTCCGTGTCCATAAACATCACCTGAGTGATGTTTTTACAGCAGCAATAATATATTCCGTATCCACTACTGTATACGTTGCCCTTGCAGGCATTATTTGCCCAGTCTTTAACCAAGTGCCACCTAGCTGTGTGAGCTTTTTCACATTCCGTGTCCAGAAACATCACCTGACTGTGACGTAGTGTGATTTCTGCCCTTTACAGCACAAAACGCAGCGCTGTGTCAACAATGTATTTTTCAGATACATTTTTGCCCTTGATTCCCCTCTGGCATGCCACTGTCCAGGTCGTTGCACCCTTTAAACAACTTTAAAATCATTTTTCTGGCCAGAAATGTCTTTTCTAGCTTTTAAAATTCGCCTTCCCATTGAAGTCTATGGGGTTCGCGACGTTCGCGAACCGTTCTCATTTTTGACACAAGTTCGCGAATATGTTTGCGAACATTTTTTCCAACGTTCGCTACATCCCTAATGTTCAGTGCAATATTGCTAAATATGCCTTTTCTGCACTGTATATTACTGGTCACTGGTCTCCTTTTCTGCAATGACCCTTTTTAGATAATCAACATATAAAAGTAGGAGGAGAATACCTGGACATGCTTAAATGAATAGCTAGACTAAAACTGGACTTGCTCAAATGGACCCCTGATATTAACTATATATATTTTAATGTATAAATAAAATCAAGATCAGCAATGAGCAATGGGCTGTTTACCTTCAGGGTAACTTTTTGTATGTTATAAAGTGGCCTAGTCTTAGCACCTTTACAATTGATCTTAATTTTTTATTTTATTTTTAAAGTATTCGCCTTGCACTTTCAAATGGGGGTCATTGACATCAGCAGCCAAAATCTATTTCTCTGTGAGGCTACAATTTTATTGTTTTTGTTACTTTTTATTACTTATGTTTCTAGTTAGGCCCTCCTCTGTTCATCTTTCTGTCCCTCTTTCAAACCACTAACCAGTTGTTAAGTTAAATTGGACCATAGCAACCAGATAGCTGCTTAAATTGCAAACTGGAGAGGTTCTGGACAATAAAGTAAATAATTAAAGAACTGCAAATAAAAAAATGAATACCAATTACAGACTGTCTCAGAATATTACTCTCTACATCATACTAAAAGTTAATCTAAAGGTGAAATAAACCCTAAAAATTAAAAATACCATATTTTATATACTGGACTTATTGCACCAGCCTTAAGTTTCAACTTCTCAGTGGCAACAATGATCCAGGACTTGTCACAGGGGGTCACCATCTTGGAAAATGTCTACGACACTCACATGCTCAGTGGGCTTTAAGCAGATGTTGAGAAGCTAAGCTTAGGGGTCGTCACAATTTATCAAGCAGAAAATAAGGTTGGCCTGTAATATAAGCCGTAATTAGTAATTATCTGTATTAATTATGAATCAGCCTTATATTGTGACATTTTAAGTGGCACAGAGCATGTGAACTAAATCAGCAGAAAAGAAGACGGGGAGCTACTGGGGCATCTTTAGACACACAAATCTTTACTGCTAAAGGGCTGTGGTTGCCTTGGGCCAAAACATAATGTACAGCATTTCTAGCCTACTTCTTCAGTTAAGCTTTAGTTCTCCTTTACAGGTGAACAATCCCTGTACGGTAATGTCACACCTGGAGATTCGGGGAGATTTAGTCGCCGGGCGACTAGACGCCTCTTCTTTGGGGCGACTAATCTCCCCGAACTGCTTCCCTGTGTCTTCCGCCTGCTACAATGAAAAAACACCTGCGGCATGGCATTCGCGGTTTTTTCAAAAGTCATCCAAAGCGTTTTCCAAAGTCATCCGAAGTTTCCTTGTGAGGCTTGTGTGTCCTTACCCTTAACAACATTTCTCAGTTTCTTGCTCCAAATACGGATATAGAGCAGGTTCTAATAAATCTACTAGTTAAACATTTTCCCTGTTGCAAATCATATCCTGGTCAGTAATTCTTTAATTGCAACAAATTGTGACCTGCTATCTCTCCACTTATCAGCATCATAGAGATAAGTGACATTGGCCTTCAGCAGACATTATTTATATAGGTAATTATACAGTAATGCTGTGGATCACAGCAGATCATTTCTCATTAATGTCAACGGAAACCAACACTACTAGCAATCTGATACCTGCTACCAAAAATCATACCACTAGTGTTCCCACAGTCACTGAAATTTTCCCAAAACATTATAGATTATGGTATAGGTAAAACAAGTCAATTTACTCACTGTATTTACAGTAACTGCCCTTGGCAGCAATTGTTCTTCATTGGTTAAGGCAATGAAGGGTGTCAGCCACTATAAGCATTATTTAACTTGTAGTACACTATTCAAAACAAATTGCTGATTGGTTGCTATTAGTAAGCACATTTGAGACTTCGTAACCATCAGGAAGATAACACATTTTACAAACATATACTGAAATATAACATTATCCACAGCACCCTAGGTGTACTCTTGGGCCACCAAGGTGCTTGGCCTGCTGCCCTAATTATTACTGCCCTGACTTACACATCTTTTTACTGCCACTGCCAAATGTTTTTCAAACCAGTAATGGAGAATGCCACTTTATAACTCATAGACCGCCACCTAAATTGTGTTAAAAAGGATTGTGTAAATGAGAAAGGTGTCTTAGTGCCCCTACTGGATTTTGGGTTACCTGCTAATGAACAAGCAATGAAAATTTCTCTTGTGCTGTCAGAATCATGAGAAAAGTAACAGTCCTCTGACAAACTGATGTATAAATTAATTTATTAATTAAATAATTATTTAATTCGTAAATAATAAATATTTTTTTTAAATGTTACATTTGGTTTGGTTTTTCAAAAGTACATTTTAAATAAAGGAAAGGAGAAAAAGAGGGGAGGGTAACATAAATAACGGATTATGCATTCCAGTCAAATTGGTCATATAATATGATGTAATAGTAGGACATGAGTAGTTTTCCACATTTAGGGGGTTATTAAATTTTTTAATAATAAATAAGATAAAATCGGGTATGGGAGTTTGGTTGTGGTTTTTATTATTTACATAATAAGATAAAATAGAATAACTAGTCTTTCCTCTGCTGGAAAGTAGGAGACACTCATATAATTCACTAAATAGATCCCAATAGAAACAGTTGATGTTACTATAATAAATACTTCATATAAAGTGTTACATCAATCAAAGTGCTAATTAGTCAGTTATTTCTTTGGGGGTCAGTGAAAATTCATCCTAATTTTAAACCCTACACTCTTGTCTGCCCCTGCTCTCTTCTGTCATTGCTTGATGCACAAGTTTTTGCATAAAATACATAAATAGGGTTGCCACCCATCTGGTTGCCTGGGTCTGAACTGCCTGCCCGGTTTTCCAAAATAGGAAACCTGGAAGGATTCTCCTAAATTTACAAGGCGACTGGCCGATCGCAACATCATCATCCTGACCCACCACATCATTGCCCCACCCCATGACATCATCACCCCATAACATCACAGTCACACCCCTGGGATGTCAGCTCCCACCCCATCTGGAAAGGGGAATGGGAAAATAATAAAAAAAATAATAAAATAATAAATTGTGTAAGCTTAGGGGCACAATGTGCTAATTAGACAGTTCTCTGGGGGTCAGCAAAGTTTGCCTAAAGTTTAAATCTATCCACCCCTGTAACCCGGTTTTACCTTGTTGTTGCTTGATACATAAGTTATGTAACTTTCTTTAAGGGTAGCGTGAGTTTTGCATAAGTTACATAAATTAGAAATGTGTAGGGGGCGAATGATAAATACAGTAAGTTTTTTAAGGTTCTGCATACAGTAAGTTACATAAATTTCTAGGCAAACCAGTGCAGTTTTTGCAGGATTTCTTGCCATAACTTCATATGCATATTACACAAATTGCGTAGACAAATCACGTTTTATGATATGGCTGTGCCCCATTAGCTTGAAGATTTTTCCTGGCCTGGGACAACAATTCCCCCTCTCCCCCGAGGGCACCCTGCTCACCAGTAATAAATGTTATTTGACTATTTATTTTACATTATATTTGTAATGGCCATATGCCCCTAGCATCAGATCGCCCTGCCAATAGTGATGAGCGAATATAGTTTTCGTGTGCAAAATTGCACATGGCAAAATGCAGAATTTCACCGCAAATCCATGGCTGGAGAAAAAAATCACTCATCACTACTGGCCACCAATGATTAGTCTAGTCTAGTTATTCAGCCATATTGCATTCATGTCCATGATGCCTGAACTATATTCTTGTTTCTCTCTCAAATAAGAATTCAGGTTCTAGACAGAAGCCTTTGGCAATAGATTTGTCTGCCTTGGATTGTCAGTATGAATTAAAAAGAAAACTCTTATTCAGTACGATATATGAAAATTAAACTATTTAATTAGAATTACAGATATATTTTTTTTCTTTATGCAGTGGTTTATTTTAAAGTCCAATAAAAAATACAGTTTTAGAAATCCCTGTAAGGATCAAAACGTGGCTATATAGCTATAGAATTTTCCACCTGTACATTATGTTCATTAAAGTAAATGAGAAACGGTAACGGTCTGTTCTGTGTAATTTGTTCATATCTTGTGTGGACTTCTGGGCAATACCCAGGAGTGTTACTTGGAAGTGCTTGGGGTGGCTATAGCTTTAGCTAAGGCCACATCCCTACTGTAGGCTGGTTAGCTACAATTGATGAGTAAGCATTACCGCCCTGGGCATTTTGTGTCTGAGAGCCAGGAGATGTTATAACTTTTTGGTACTTATTTAAATCAGAGCCACTAATTACAATTTTTTTTACAGTTCTTTCATTAGTTTCCCATTCCTTATTTTTACAGGTATAATAGTACATTTACTAATTCAGAACCAGACAGTTGAATAAATCTGCACATATAGTAAATATTTATAATAATAAAGTGTTTTTCAATGCAGGTATTTACTGCATGTCTACTTTCCACTCCTCATCTTCTCTAGTTCTCTTATTAGAATTATCTGTCCTTCCCCCCCCCCCTTGTTTGAATTGTGCTCTGTTCTGTAAATACTGTACATGGATTGCGCTTGGCTCCTATTCCATATCATTCACTGGTGTATTTTTAGGCATTTTCATATTAGAGTAAGGTCATGAAAGGTCTCTGTGTTTTTGCTGGTATGTGATTATTTTTGCATTTTGATGCTATAGTTTGTCAGACAGTGTTTGCCCATCTAATGCAGACTTTTTTGCTAATGAATGAGTATGGCAATACATTCTGGTTTTATTTTTTCTAATGATGGCATTTATGCACAGTAAATTATCTAGAGGCTTAGGGCTTTAAAGAAAAATGGTACAATAGTAGTAGATATAAATGTACATTATGCTGATAACAGTGCTGTATCTATGATTTGCTTTATGTAAAAAATAAATTGCATGCCTAACTACTGATATAAATATGAGGCATATATGGGTCAATATGTCGAACATTGTTTAACTAAGTTTCACAGGTGCTTGTGTCTTTTTTTTTAGCCTCAGCTACTATGTTACTATATAAGAATTAATTGCTTGCTGAGTGAATATCAGTTTGAGTCTAACCCCAGTCACTTTAGCTCTTGGCATTGTGCATAGTCCTATCATGGTTCAGTGGATGGGAGCTGTCTTTGGTGCTGAACTTTCCTTTTACTCTTTTTTTTCAGGCTCCCAGTACACAGTCCTAATGCTTCCTTCATACTAATTATTTTGCTTTCAAAATGTTATTATCTACCCGGTGGAAAGGCATTTGGGGGAGATTAGTCGTCCAAAGAAAAGACGATTTGTCGCTGGGTGACTAATCTCCCCCGGTAGCCACGTGTGCCACCACCCTTACGGAGGAGCAACCTGCCACGGAATAGGACACATTAAGCAAACAGGGCTAAGAGCAATAAATGCAGCTTTTCAGCACAATTTTCCAGGTGGGTTTGATTGGGGTAAAAACATTTAAAGCAGTTGAATGTACATGTGTGATGATGCTTTTGGCATAGGCTGCAAGGAAACACATGAGAACTGCACAGAGGAAAAAGAGAAGAAATGAGCCTTTGAAGGAGAAATGGATAAAATAATACATGCATGGTATCGGTTATCCAGAATGCTCGAGACTGGGGGTTTCCGGATAACAGATATTTCTGTAATTTTGATCTTCATACCTTAAGTCAAGCATGTAAACATTGAATAAACCCAGTAGGCTGGTTTTGCTCTCAATAGATTCAAGGATTAATTATATCTTAGTTTGGTTTAAATACATGGTACTGTTTTATTATTACAGAGAAAAAACAGAGTCTATGGGAGATAGCCTTTGCCTTTTTCTGAGCTTTCTGGATAACAGGTTTAAGGATAATGGATTCCATACCTGTACTTTTAAAAAAGCGTAAAGATGGTCTTCTACTCAAATTGTGCAATTGGTCCTTTTATATGTGCTATTATTTAAGATCTGAGGCAAGTCTTATTCTGAATGTTCCAGATCTCTATTAAGTTATCTAAACTCTGATGAAAAAGTCACTATTTCTTCATAAAAATCATATTTCTCATCCTGCAACTATGTGTAGAGTATCTATTCTGAGGGTGGAACAATCTCATCACCCCCTCCTTTATGGTCCTCCCTCCTCTGATTTCCCTTTTACAAAGACTAGTTCATTGTCTGGCGCGCATCATTTAATTACAAGTGTGTTCGTTTCTTTTTTCTGTGTAATTACCGACATGAATGGGGCCCTGGGAGATCAGAGAGAGAAAGCGTCACTTCTCACAGTGCAGCAATGCAATTAGGAAAGAGGACAGCGTTCCAGCTGCTGGCTTGTGTTATATAAAGATTTGTGTTCTCTGCCACTTAATCAGGATATTTATGTTTCCGGCTCACCTCTACAAATTGTACACTTAAAAGATGTTTTTTTTTCTAATCTTTGTTGTTTTTCTTTTTTTTTCATGTGCACTCATAATGCTCTAAATAAGTGGCTGATAATTAGAAGCAGGAAATGGTTCAAAGCAGGAGCAGATCAAAATAATACAGTTTATCCAGCCGTGGCTGTTCAGTCACCTGAAAAAGAATCTGATGACCCTTATGTGATATCGATTTACCAATTGTAAAACATTAGACTTTAACACATTCCTTATACGATATAATACTAAGAGTAGTTTTCCAAACTCCTGTATAATCTTGCTTATGAAACCAATATTGGGGGTAGCCATCGTTTATTTATTACTCCTTTTTTCTGGGAAATATAGCTGGCCTGCAATATGATGAGTAAATGTATTTTGTCTTCAGCTAAATTGGTCAACGAATGATTCAATCCTGAACTATCAACAGCCCATCACATCTAATCAGTTGAGCTAATCACTTAAGTGATCAGATCCTTTAGCCTGTGACCGTATTATTGCACTTTGGCTATTCAAGCTGCACATTATTTTATTGTTTGTTTCTTGGCCTAAATGAGTAATTTGCTTGCTGAAGCCTATAAACTGCTGAATTGTTTTTTGATACAGGGTAAACCTGTACTGACATCATTTGCTTGTTAGCCCCTGTATATTATATTAAGTTAAATTGGATTTGTTCACCCCCTCCCATTATTCTCATTATAGCCAGTTATAAATGTTATACCCCCAATGTAGTCAGACCCCTAAAGATGTCCCATCATTCTCCAGTTGATAGGCTATGTCCTTGATACATTACATTCTGTTAGACTTCTCTTAAGAGAAGCAGGCATGCTTGCATGTGGCCAAAAAACACCCTATGTGGGTAGTGACAGGTGCATGCAATGACTTCCAATGACTGCCTGCATGCACTGTTTAGTGGTGTGTTGGTATTACAATCAAAGAAAATGCATTGTATGACATTAACACTAGTGATGGGCACATTTATCTGCAAGACATGGATTTGCTGCGAATTTCCACACTTCGCTGCCCGCAATTGTTTTTCGCAAAACCGCAACGAAAATGCATGTGGAAGATTTGGCGCGACAAAGAAAAATTGTTGCGTGCATAAATATGTTTGTGCATCAAAATTATTCGGACGCCCGTTGACTTTAATGCATTTGGACAACAGAGGCACGTGTATAAAAATTGTCGCTCGTGTCAAAACTGACGTGCGTCAAAATTGTTTTGACGCCCATTGACGTCAATGCATTTGCAAAAATGAGACAGATTGAGCCATCACTAATTAACACTGTGATTTTCACACACATAGCAAACTGAGTAGATAGGCTAAAGAACATGTGTGTGCTCATCATTGCGGGTCTCTTAGAGATACCACCACAAACAAAACACAAACAAAACATTCAAGTGAATGGAAAATGCACTTCATATGACACCAGCACTCTCCTTAATTATGTACATATCTAGCCCTTAGTGATGAGTGAATATTTTTGGCAGTCATTGATTAGTGGTGAAATTTCCTATTTCTCCATCTGCATTTTTTTTTTTTTGCAAAACTGCAGCATAAATTTGCAGTGGAAAACAGAAAAACTGCCCAATGACTTTAATGCATTTTGACCAAAAGTTGCCAAGACCAAAAAAGTCTCCAAGACAAAAAAACGTCATCACCCGTTGACTTTAATGTATTTTGAGAGAGAAAAAAAAGTTGCGTGCGTAAAAAAAATTTTGTCACCTATAGACTTCAATCTGTTTCTCGAAGGGACAGATTCGCTCATCACTACTAGTCCTAAAATACTGGATTTGGTGCATCCCTAGTCAATGTAATGTATATAGAAACAAAAACCTAGTACAGTTTGCAACAATGTAGAGTATGCTATACTTTTCTTTTTGTATATATATTGTACAGGACTCCAGGGGTGGGTCCTGGACAGCAGGTATATTTCCCCTTTATTCAGGTACATAGCAGGGCTAATTACTGCAGCAGTGCAGGAGTTAAGAAAGCCCTGAGAGTTCAGGAAGGGGGTTGGTAGACACACGTGAGGTCTGCAAGAGAGAAGTGTGTTTGGAAACTGCTCTACTGACTGGGAATCAAAAAGCTTTGCAAGGCTAGGTGAGCCTGATCCCTGAATGGGAATATGAACTGTTTTCTTCCAATTCTGATGTGCATGAAAGTGATTGTTACTTTATGCTGAAGACTATGTTTAAGTTGACTTACTTTACCTGCTGAGGATACAGCTTGTTTACGTTGTTAATGTTACCTGCTGAAGATACAGTTTGTTTGAATAAGGAATAAAAAGACATTTATTCTACTACTGTGTTGTGGCCGTAGTGCATGGGCGATCCCCCTCCCCCCTACTCTCTCTCTCTCTCTCTCTCTCTCTCTCTCTCTCTCTCTCTCTCTCTCTCTCTCTCTCTCTCTCTATTCTATATAATATGATATATTCTCCATACTCTAGTTATAAAATGTTTATTGCTCTAATTACCTATTTAATATGGTTCATTTTGAGGTGGCTTGTAGTGATGGGTGAATTTGTTGCGAAACGGCGAAAAAAATTACACAGAATCACGCAAAAGGAAAGTTCCTGAAAAAATCGTGAAATTCAGACGTTTTCACTCAAAAATCGTGAAATTCTAAGGTTTTCACTAAAAAAACATGAAATTTTAAGGATTTCACTCAAAAAAATCGTGAAATTTGAAGGATTTCACTCAAAATAGTGAAATCTGAAGGTTTTCACTAAAAATAGTGAAAATCTGACATTTTCACAAAAAATCGTGAAAATCGGAAATTGACGCCGGCAAATTTTCACTGGTGAATTTTCACAGGAGATTCGCAAATTTATTTGCTGGCAGCGAAACGCTGGAATTCGCCGCAAATTTGTGCCAGGCAAACTTATTCGCCCATCACTAGTGGCTTGTGCTGTTTCTAACAAATATCCTCATGTTGGGGACAAGCATGAGTAAAGAATCTGTTTTAGAGTAAGGGCAAGCAATGAAGAAGTGCCCCCTTAATTCAAAACATTGCTGCATTAAAAGTTTCTCTTTAACACTTTGAGCTTCATCTCAGATTCAAATCCTATTATGTGGAACTAAAAGAGTGAAAGGTCTCATGCAATCAGTTGTTGTTATGGTTTGGACTGGGAGGGAGCATCTGAAAAAACATGAATGAGGGTAGGTGGGTATTTTGTGTGGAAAAACACTTTCATTCCTGATAACAGAAATCTGAGATGACTGCATCTTCCACAGGTAACAGGAAATAAAGTTAGAAAGTACCATTCAGGGACATCCAAAATCCAAGTCTACCACCCACTCATGCTGTATCTTTACATTTCTGTTACTAACCTAGAGTAAGTATTTTATATTAAAGGTTGAATTATAAGATCACAGTTAGTTGTTTTTATTCCTTGGCTCTGGGCTGCCATTACTGGTTTGTCTGCATTTATAGGCTAAGCTTCACCTGTATTCTGACATTTTAAATATCCTTTCCATTATAGGTGTGCCCTCTATAAAAAAATGTCCTAAAGCTCGTCTAGCTTCTAGGCTGCTACAGAAAATATATAGGAATGGGGGGGAAATATGATTGTGACTTTGTATATGAGAGTCACCTTTTCTCCTTCTTCCTTTTTCTAGCTTCTCACCTTCTATCTATTGATTTCTGCCTCTCTACACCTTCTCTATCTTTACTTTCCTTTTCTTTTACTGTATCTCCTGTTCAGCTATCATTTTCTGTATACTCTCCTCCCTTCCTCCAGCCATGTGCTCACACTTCCTCTCTCTTCTAACCCTTTCTCTGTCGATTACAATAACCTTAACCCTAAAGATTATACATGTGACATGCATGTTAGCATAAGAAAAAGCTTAGCTCAATGCGAGCCATTAGTATTAAATAAAGCAAGTGTATTGAAAAATCAAATATTATGTTTTTCTGTAAAACAAAGACAGAAAGAAAGGTGTACATTGTATTTGTTTTCATTGTTTTCAAGGTACATGTTTTGGCTTTTGGTATGTTGGTAGCTTTGTCATTTGATCTATTTTAGCTGTCAGTGTACAAAGGAAGTACCATCTTCTTCCCAGTGGCGTAACTAGATGTTACTGGGCCCCACAGCAAATTTATATTAGGCCCCAGAAACACTCTGAGGTTGTCCTGTTTTACCAATTTATATTGAAATTGCTCATTAATTAGGGCCGCATGGGGCCACCTATACCACCTGGGCCCCCCTGCAGCCGCAGGGTCTGCTTCCTCTGTAGTTACGCCCCTGCAAAGTTCTTCCACTATTTTTCTTTATAAATGAATGCTCCTGCTAAGAACTAATGGCACCCAAATGATTTCCCTATTCTTTGGTGACTTCCAATGCATCCTATTTTCTATCAGTGATTGCCAGGGTAGGCTCAGGTGAATAGACTGTAGAGGTCATAAATGGATACCCCTGCAAATGCAGGGGCACTAGGTGATTCAGTTGTACTCATGCTCATAAAACTTGTGGCCGGACATATCTGCACTCCACAGAGCATTGTGTGGTGGTATGCAACGCAGCCCTGTAATTACCACCTACCTTATTACATGTCCATCAGTGCATACACGTCTGAATAATGCACAAGTGGACAGGAGGGGGGATACCAACGCTCCTGAATAGAGTGCAAACAGCAGGAAGAGCCATATTCATGGGGAATATGAAGCTTTCTGCTCTCTATTTTGAGTGGAAGGCAAGATGCAAGTGTGCAAAAAAATATTTTTTGTCCTTAGCACTCTTTTTTTGAGCCTATGGTACCCTGATTGGCCCTTGTAATGAATGCAGAGTGAAAACAGCAATGCTTCAACTTCTGTAAAACTTAAGCAGACACGAAACTTCATTGGAGAGAATTATAACAAAATAGCTAAAATAACAGCAAGTCTGAAAAAAAAGCACAAGAGGAAAAGCCTGGGTCAGCGCGCTTTTTATGAGCAAAGATTTGTCAAAACCGCTCAAAAGTTTCTAGGAAGGTTGCAGTTGCCAAAAGCTTTGGGTTCTTCCTTGCCACTTGAAGCTCTCATCCTCCAAGCAGCATGGAAATGCATAAAATCAGTTTGTTTCTCTGAGCATCTCTGACTTGAAGCCTTTCTGGCAGACGAAACCCTATTCATGTTGGCAAGAGCAGTGAAGATAGGAGCAAGCGTTATCTTTCATGTCTCTTCTGCTCCTCAGCAAGCCCTCCCTCCAGACAGTTCTTTTCATTAGACAAATGTTTATTTCCCCTTCATAGCCTTTCGTAATTTCATTCTTTGCATAAAGACAGGAATAATAAGGCATCACGACTCAAGGAGTGCGACAATCCGTTTCATTTGCTGGTTATTAAAATGCACAGAGCTTAAGTTTAGCTGTTCGGTGTTCTCAATGTCCTGGGTCAAGAAGCTCTGCCTGTGGAATAGTTGCCTGTGGAATAAGCCAGTGCACTGCCAATGCAAATATTCAGCCCTCTCTCAGAAAGAAGAGCATAGCGGTTCTACACAATGCATATATTTATAAGGAGGAAGCGTGAATCCTGTACAAGATGTATAGTCCAGAAACTCCAAAAATGGTTTGGAAAGATGATAATCTGATTTTAAAAGGACAGTTAAACTACAGTTGTATATTTTTTATATGAATTATTGCTGTTATATTAAGCAAAAAAAAAAACTTAAAGCAACTTAACTAACAAGGCAGGTGTTAATTCCAGGTCTCCATTGTGCCCATTACGCTATTTATGCACAATTTATTATAGCAGGCTAATTAGGCATATTGACACTATATAAAAGTTGTAAGGAGCATGCATTGATGCAAAATTCCTTTGTGAATAGCATCCAAGTGTGCACAGCTTTGCAATCACTTCAGCCACCTTCATAAAAGAAGTTAGAAATATAGGAAAACATCGGTGTATCAGTTGATCACCCTTAGTTACAAGAATATCTAGGACAGCAAATGTTTGCCCCAAATCAGTGGTATTCAACGTTCCCTCTTATTTCTCTTTGGTCATATGCACAAATTCTTGTGCTGAAAACAACAACGTAATGTTAGTGTTTTGGGGTGTCTGGATAACCAATCTTTCCGTAATTGTGATTTTCATTACCTTGTAAATGTTAGACAAACCCAATAGGCTGGTTTTACATCCAATAAGGATTAATTATATCTTTTAGATCAAGTACACAGTACTGCTTTATTATTACTACAGACAAAAAGGACATTATTTTTTAAAAATGTGGATTATTTGTCTAAAATTTAGTCTATGGGAAATGTATAACAAAATTCAAATTGCAAAAAAAAAAAAAAAAAATCAAGATTAAAGAAAAAGTAAACACTCAGAATTTTTTCCTTTGCTGATCTTTTTCACAGTCCCTCCGCTGAATCACCAAATCAAGATAAAATTCTAGATCAGTGCCACAGGCTATGGAAAAAAAAAATAACAGAACTTTTTAATATTTTTAATAGTCAGTGCAGTCACCGGGGTGTTGCAACACAAATCTGTCTTGAACCATAGAAAGTTTGGGTATAGATTCTTCATCAGTGTTCTAAAGTGCTATAGTGATTTTTACAAAGTGCTATCTTCAAAATAAAATTATAATTAAGTAAAACAAGTTGCTTATAGTGTTATCTTTAAAAGGTAGAATGCATTTAAGTAAGTTGCAATGGTGTTTTCTTCAAGCAATAAAACTCGCATGTGGCTTCTCCACTCTCTGGTGGGATTAGCAATTTGCAAGGTTCCGGATTTCAAAACAGCAGGTCAATATCAACTTCAGGGTATTTATTTTTCTGTAAACATTAAAAAGCAGGGACAAAGTCCATAGTGTAATTCAGCTATATTTTTTAAAAGGTTTTAAAACTTATTGCACTTCTGAGCGCATATCAAACAATCACTTTCTCCAGTGTTATGGGGCTGATTGTTGAGGGGAACCTTTGCAATACAAAGAGATGGGTTCTGCCGGCATCTCTCTTTCTCCTGTGTACATCCACACACTGCTGCGACTAAAAATGATGTCACACCTGATGCATTTCGCTGAGGACAGTTTATTCAAAGGTGGGTTTCCTTTCCCTGCTGGTTTCCTTATATTGCCTGCATTGCCATGGTTGCACCTCACATTTCTTTTACAAGTCTATTCAATGATCTTGTAACCCCTCCCCCATAAAGTCCATATGAGCACGAGGTTAAAAAGGCTGTTTATACTGCAAAAGTGCTAAATTTGCATTTAAAGTGCACAATCACTTGCAATCAATGAATGAATACATAAATAAATACATAAATACCTTATACAAATATATCAGTATACTAATCCTAAAACCATTCTAAAAAGTCCTATAAAAAAAAAGCCTATGGGAGTCTGTAATTCGGAGTTTTCTGGATAACAGGTTTCTGGATAACTGATGCCATACTGTATGTGGTTGTTGGAAGTGCTCAAAGAGTGTAATATTTTGAGTGCAAAACTTTAACACTTTCATATGCACAGTGTTGTGTATAAACACACCAGTACAGACACAAGTATTATTATTATTAGGGATGCACCGAATCCAGGATTTGGTTCGGGAGTCGGCCATTTACAAAAATACAACAGATAACCAATATTGTTTTTATTTTGACTATAAAATTATTTATATCATTTCCCATATTAATGTTCACAATATCCAGCTTATGGGTTAACTCTCACACCATGTAACGGCCTCTCCTGTGAGAAACGGTAACATTCGATTTCATATTTAATAAGTATATACTGAATGACTGTTATTAGCACAGCATTTGCTTGTAGAACACAGTACTTAATAACATTACCCTCCTACTGTATGATTCTCAGCTACATCAGGCAGCCCAAGAACACTCTTCCCCTTTCTTCACTCACACATACCCTTTTGCAGTCAATTCATATGCTTAGACTCAAAAAAATTGTATACTATGTTTGTATTTTACGGGGGGTATTTAATCGCAAAAAAGTTCGCAAAGACGTTTGTGCCCATTAGCAACCATGTTTGTGCCATTTTTGACTAATTACAACCTTAATGACTTCCATGCAAAGTTTGCGACCAAATTACTTTAGCGAACGTTCACAGTGTATGTAATAAAATATTGCAAACTGTTTTTTGCAATAAAATATTTAATGAAACTCCAGAGCAGGTGTTGAAGGTTCGCTATGCACAATTTTGGATTTGCAATGCAATTAAAATCTAACGAAGAATATTACATTGTGACAGGTGAATTTTTATTCACAAAGTTTTGCTCTTTGTGAATTTTTATTATTATCCTCCCCTACCATACCATGAACCTATACATTCTATTTTGTGAAAATAATTGCCATTGATTTTTCATCTATGAAGAAATACAATTCATTTATACATAGCTTTTGTGTTGCAGGCTTTAGCCACCACAGTGTTTCAGAGGCTAGATATAAGGGCCAACAGGATTATGATGCTCCTGAGGTCCTTAAAAAAAGACATCTGAGAAAACGTAGAGCTTGGAATGGTGAACCAGGTAATAAGAACCACATAAAAGAAGAACCTCAAAATAATAAGAACTAAAGATTTTGACCTGTGCCCATTGCTCCTGGGGTATACAACCCTGCAATATTTCATTCAGTATAATTTTTTTCTACATGTCCAATATTTTCAGTAGGTCCAATATTGCATTATGCATCAGATGTGCTCATTCGCTGATACAAACCCTGTAAGATAAAATAAATGTGAGCTGCAGGATATATTTTCCAAAAGGCACCCCCCCCATGTGCTGACACCATAAGGTATAATAATATAAGCATTAGTTTAATTATTTTCAGTATTGGTTTTAGGGGGGATTGAAGGCCAACACCTGGGGAAAGCAGCCATACTAGCCAAGAGATTGGAATGCTTGAAAAATGAGACTGAGCTAATAGAGGCATTTGCAGAATAAAGAAATGTAGCGCAAGGGGTTATTGTGTAGGATTTCATGCTGTCTGACAAAGAGATTCTATACTAGCTTGGAGGGAAAGTAATTATATACATGTGCACAACCTTACTTTTATTTATCAAGTGCTAGCAAAGTGCAAAGTGGTTCCCAAACAATGAACAGTACGGTTACTAGATTGCAATAAGTATGTAGAGCACCACAATTAAGAATTTTCATTAAAAAAGCACATGCATACTGCAACAAATCAGACTTTAATGGTCCACCTGCATGAAGAGTTGCTAAAAAATACACAGTATGAGGGTTATTTACTAAACTCCGAATGCAAAAATCACGAAAAAATCTTGATTTTTTTTATTATAAAATCGGACTTTTAAAAAAAATCACAAATTTTTTGTAATTGATTAAAACCCGAGGATGGGAAAAGTCAGAATCTGAAAATCCGGCATCTCAGACCTGTCAGGGTTGCATATAAGTCATTGAGAGAAGTCCCAATGATTTTTTGATGTGCGCTGGGTTTTTGCCAATACCCCGAAGTTTTCAGCAATATATCTCTGCTCCATACATCCATTAGCACATTGTTTATTTAAAAGTATATGTTTCTTAAAGGGGAATGTCACAAAACCACTAAAAAAAATCTATAATGAAAGAAAATGTTAAAAGGTGTTGGTTCCAGGTCCCCATTGTGCCCATTCCGCTATTTATGCACAATTAACATAGCAGGCTAATTATTCATAATGACACTACATAAGACTTGTAAGGAGCATGCATTGATGCAAAATACTTTTGTGAATGGCAAGGGCCAGATTGAAAATTCGAATTTTTAAATTCGAATTTCAAGTTTATTTTTGGGGCACATTTACTTAGCTTGAGTGAAGGATTAGAATGAAAAATACTTCGAATTTCAAAGTATTTTTTTGGCTACTTTGACCATCGAATTGGCTACTTCGACCTTCGACTACGACTTTGACTTCGAATTGAACGATTTGAACTAAAAATCGTTTGACTATTCGATAGTCTAAGTACTGTCTCGTTAAGGAAAACTTCGACCACCTACTTCGCCACCTAAAACCTACCGAGCACCAATGTTAACCTATTTGCCCCAAAAAGCTTAGTTATTTCAAAGTCCACCAAATGACTCCAGTTTTAAGCAGATCCCCCATAGGCTAAAACAGCAATTCGGCAGGTTTAAATGGCAAATGGTACATGATAAATTTCATTTCTATATTGAAATTTAACATTTTAAAGATGATGAGGGTTAAGTATGATTGTGAAACTTCAAGGAACTCTGACCAAAGGAATGTCCTAAGATTCATTTTATTTTCAGAGCATTGAACCTGAAATGTGTCAGTTTTGTTGCCGTGCAATTATCCTTGCCTTTTCCTTTAATCTGCCATTGTTGTGTAATAATATTTTGTTGCTCCAGTAGCTCTTATGTATACTTAAAAGGGCATCTTTCCTGAACTGTTTGGTCTTAAAATACCCATGTCTGTTGGCTATTTTATGGGCCTATAAACTAGCAGTGATCCTTAACCAGCGGCTTGAGAGCAACATTTTGTTCGCTAACCCCTTGGATGTTGCTCCCAGTGGTTTTAAAGTAAATGCTAATGTTTTAATTCCAAGCTTGTAGGCAACTTTTAGTTGCATAAAAATCAGGTGTTCTACGAAACAGAGACTGCCATAGGCTGCAAGTCCACATTTGGGCTACAAAATAGCCATTCACAGCACTCAATTGACACCTTACGTGCCTTTTGCACCCAACTATTTTAACATTTGAATGTAGCTCACAGGTAAAAAAAGAAAAAGGTTGGGTACCCCTGATCTAAAGCAACTGATTCTGGGTCCTGAATTGATCAACCCAGGTATGGAGACTTCTTAAGATTATTCAATAACATCTAAAACTAAAAAACTCTTTTAACTAAACTTTTACCGTAATATCTGATCATTATTGGTCAACCCATATATGAAAAGGACGCTGTGCCCATCATGCAGACAAGCTGTTTAGCCCATAATCAGACTGTTTGAGGATGTGTCTGGTAAGGGTTTCATCCGTTGCTTATAGCACATTGCATGCAACAGAGCTTTGCTATTATTTTCTGTCCCCTGAGTCACAGTGTGTTATAGTAAGTTGGGAAAGTTTAAAAAAAAAAAAAAAAGCTCACTGCAGACTCCCGAGAATTAAACCTTCATTGCCAACAACAATAAATATTGTACATATGAAATGCCAAAAATTAATAGAATTAAAAATACACCAGATATCAGTGTGCACTTCTTTTATTCAGAAATGCCATACAATATATATATATATATATATATATATATATATATATATATATATATATATATATATATCTTTTAGAATTGATAATTATATATATCTTTTAGAATTGATAATTATATATATCTTTTAGAATTGATAACTCGCTAGTATGGCATTCATGATACTGTTTCTCCTCTAGCAATGTTTCTTTTGCAACATCTCATTTGCACAATGCATATACTGTTGAGACTCCCTCTGTCTAATGCCATATATATCCTTTAACCTTGCTCAAGGTCATGGAAGGTTTATACCAACCACAAAGGCATAGAGCATCTTCAGTGTGTTTTCAAGGGCAATTATAATACTGTCTGGATTAGTGCTAATTCAGACACCTCCTTATAAGGTTAGTATGTTTAACCCTTTATAACAAGAGGTGAAAATTCTTTGAAACAAAGTTACAACTCACCATATATCACCATACTCTTAAAATTAACAACTAACACACTAAACTAACATGTAAGTGGGTGATGGCTTAAAGAGTAATTATACTGTTTATTTTGATTTAAAAGGGAAATCATTGCAAGGCTTTGAAAGTGTATTTCCTGTAAAGTATACAGTATTTAAGTCACATCCATATAATCTTGAACAAATCTTGAATGAGTTATAGTGAAGTTCGTCAAATTCCTGCCCTACATGGGCTGGCCTGAAGCCTAAAGTTAGTGAAGTGATAGTGAAGTGGAAATGACTAGGATCAACAACAAGTTGACCACACAACTCACTGGTGTGGATCATCAAGTGCTAAATGTAGAGTGTAAAAAATGATCTGTTAAAACACTCCTTCACTCCAGCATCAGTACAAGAACTGTTAGTCAGGATCTTAATAAGATGGCTTTCCATGGATGATGATCAACAGCCATTTTTAAATTACTAGGCACAAAGTTAAGGATTATCTTGAGTGCTGTAAAGATTCCTGCCATTGGACTTTGGAAATAAAAAATCACACCACCATTTGGTACTCTGCAAGTCCTGCTTTAGCAGAATATTATCTAAAATATTATCAAAACTGAAAGGTTTGGTACAGGAGGATTTACATTTGGGCTATTTTTCAAGGCTTAAGATAGAGCCAATTGTTTCAGTATAAACATACTTTAATGTTACAATCTGAAATATTTCTGCATTGTTCTACAGCAGCATTTGGGTGGATCAACACTGAAGGTTTGTGTCTTCTCTTATTTATGAAGTTAAGGAAAAGTTGTAAATTGACCTGCAGTACCTTATAAACTTATAAATAGCTAAGCCTGACATCAGACGAATGTGGGTATTATGCATGAGAGTAGAGTGCTAAAGTATACTGTATAGAAGACAGATAGTCTGAATTACTGTCCTTTCAGAGGGGAACCATTCTTAATGCTTTATGCAATGAAAATGCATAATTTTTTTCTATAGCAATTTACCTTCTTGTATTCATTAATAAATGGGCAATGTCAGGTCCTTTCCTTTCTATTCTCTTGTTAACCAATCACAATTCTCAGTATCTTGTTGAATGGTGACATGTCCTAAAGAAGATATGTTTTGAGCCACCAGCTCCAGCGCACAATAATTTCCAGTCTTGTCTGTGAGCCACTGGAGCCATGAGCTGTGAATATTGTCTCACTGGCATCCACTGTTCTGGCAGGATGCATCACAAGACAACGGGGTGTGAACACCAAAGGATGTTATCTAAATTGAGTAATAAATCACTTAGCACTCTGTTTATCAAATTCACTCATGAAAGCATGAGAGGATCTGCCAATGTTAATTGTAATCTATCCTACTTGCTTTTTTTCTTTTTAATTTTACTAAATTCACCACTTTGAGGCACATTCTTAAACACAAAATATACCTTTACGCCGATGAAACTGGCAAACTTAAGAAAGGCATATATTTATATATCAGCACTTAATGCAGTGTAAAGCCTTTTGGAAACAGAAGGAATTTACATGCCTCATGCTATACACATAGCACTGCCTTAATGCCAAAAATTAGATTTTCACTCTCACATAAGGCATTATGGGCACTTAATTTGATCCGGGACATCAGCATTTGCTAAACCTTCTACTCTATATACCGTATATGTAAATATATACATATGGCAAAAGGAAAATTCAAAAGTTTATTTTCAACATTTCAGCTCTGTTACTCGAGCCGTCTTCAGAGCCCTGAAGGAAGGTCAAGTAACAAAGCCGAAACATTGAGAATAAGCTTTTGAAATTTAACTTTGTACAAAGCCTTGTTGGTGCGTTTTTTCCTTTTGCCATAACTATTAGGGGCCAATTCATTAAGTTCGAGTGAAGGAATAGAAGGAAAAAAAACTTTGAATTTCGAAGTGTCCCCATAGGCTTGGCTAAATTTGTTTGGTTGAAGGGTAATCCTTCGATCGTTGGATTAAAAACCTTTGAATCCTTCGATTCGAAGGATTTAATTGTTCGATTGAACGATTATTCCTTGGATCGTTCGATCGCAGTATTTGCGCAAAATCCTTCGACTTCGATTTTCAAAGTCGAAGGATTTTCATTCCCAGACGAATATTGAGGGTTATTCGACCCTTGATGAATTTGCCCCTTAATGTTTTAACCAGCACACGGGCATTGGATCTTATTTGTGCACTGTGCTCAAATTTTGTTGATTTTTGTTGATGGGCAAATTTTTTCACCTTGTTTCGCTGCAAAAATCACGCCCAAGACGCGCTTGGAAAAAAAAAAGTTTGAAGCCCGTAGACTTTGAGCGTCGTCGACATTTCGCCAGTGGCGAATTTTTGGCGATTTGAAACGGGTCAAATTCGCCCATCCCTAATGATAGATAGATAGATAGATAGATAGATAGATAGATAGATAGATAGATACGTAGATAGATAGATTCTATCATTGTAGTGCTGATTGAGGATGAAGCAGTGACAGTGAGACAGGCTAACATTTTAAAATGAAGTTGTTTGGTAAACAATTAGAACTGTCCCTTTAATTTATACATAGCAATCTGAGAATGAATGTTTATAAGCTAATAAAGAATAAGAATTTTACAGATAAGCAATTATTGTTGTGTATGTGCAGTAACAAAGCATTTAGCTTAGCTCACAAAAAGCAAATCCACAGGCCTATGAATATTTTGTTTAAGTCAAATAGAAAAATACTGTAAAAGACCAGGGCTCTATTGGCCTAGAACAGAGAGCAAAACATGGAAGGATTCCTTCCTTCTCAAACAGCCCCCTAGACATTAATCCCATACACCAAAAGACAAGCAGAACACACATTACAGATGTCAGAGCTGTGCTTCAAACCAATTTCTCCTAACAAAACCGCTCCTCTGAAACATAAATTAGCTGCGGCGTTAGACAGCAGCCAACCAGTGCCATAAATAAGGGGAAACCATAACGCCACCATAAAGAGAGTGGAAAAGCCACGAAATGAAAGGACGCAAGCAAAACAACATCACAAAACCAGTATATTTCAGCTGCACTCACATATAAGCATAATGCCCATTCTCCCCCTGGGTGACGTATATCTCTGCAGTTTTTATTAGACTAGAAAACAGAAGTGTACAGTCTTACAGTGCAGGCTGCCATAAAAGCAGTTTATTCCTTTCCTTGATATATATCACATCCAAGGAACAAAAACAGCTAGTGGTAATAGAAGAATGAAGCAAACGGTTGGGATAGCAGTGACAGTCAACTTTCTTTATGCTTTCTTAACGCCTATTTTTAAAGACTGGGAAATGCTGTTTGTCTGACAAAGATAAATCTCTTCATAAATATGGTTCCACATTGTACAAAAATCTTTTTTTTTTTTTGACCAATATGCTTTTTTTTTTTTAACAATATTAAGTAGCAAAATCAGAATGCATGTAATATTATGAAATTACAGGTGCTAAGGAGAGAAATAAAGTGTCTGAGTTTTCTGGAACCTGCCCAGACATTTAAAAAAGGTCAGGTTTGTCTGTTCCGTGGGAATCCTCAGCAACCTGCAACCTGCATTGTTTCCTTTTCAACTGTTCTGACTGTGAAGTATGCAAGAAGCAGCCTGCTGACTCGGCAGAAATGCGATGGGACTCACACTGAACGGAGCACTTTAAAGCACAGTATTCAAAGAAAGCATCAGGAATACATATATATCTGAGTTGCACATGTCTTTTAGTCATGAGATAGGCAGACAGACCAGTATAATATATATACATGTTACATGGCATTTATGCTCTTCCAGCTATCAGAGCTGGCTCAGGCATGTGAAAATGCTTCCAGAATGTTAAAGCATATTTGGGGATCATAATGGGCAGGGTTACCTCCGCTTTTAAATAAAGCCCATCACAGGGTAACTTTCAGATTTAGTTACTTACTTAGCATATTGCATGCAGAAAACAGCCTGATAATCTGCACATGGAACTGTAGCTATGTCATGTGTAGGTAAATAAATAGGAGAGACAACTGCATGTACCGCTCGCACACATGCAATAGGCACACAATGATTGACTATATCCAAAAAAATTCCCATGGCTTTTTTATATTATCAAAGGCATCAAGGAAAATGGTTGTAATATTTAATTTTGAAATGGTTTGCAGGCTCCGCAGCAGCAAAGGGTGACTGCTGAATTACTTATTCAAGAATGTGCTCCTCCCATTTTCTCAATGTGTGTGTGTGTGTATATGTGTGTGTATGTGTGTGTGTACGTGTGTGTGCGAGAGCATGTGCGTTTTTATTAGTATCTGAAATGAAGTGATAAAGTACACCCAGAGTATTACAGTTGATCTCACCTCCTGCCCTAGGCTTTGCAAATCTTGGAAAAGATTATAGATGCATGGCGCCGCTTCTGATATTTGAAGCAAGAATACTTTATAACTGAAATCTGTCTTCTCCGGGGGATGAAAGCCAAACAAATTTAAGGATTAAATCACACAGAGGTATAATCCCACAGGAAAACCTGCTTCAGTTATTATGATTATGTGGTGATGAAGGCAGAGCAGTTGTGAATACCATTGCAGAAGGAAATCATTTTTTTTTTTTTTTTGCTTTCGTATAGTAGATTATAAGGCATTTTTATGATAAATAATAAACTCCATGGCTATCGTGTTTGGTTATATTTATTTTTAGGATTGTTTGGGTTTGTAATATAATACATATATAATATATATATAGATAGATATAGATAGACATAGATATTTCCAACATATATAGCATGTAGATATTATAGCATTATACACACACACACACACAGTATATACCTATATATACTGCATATACAGTATATATAGGTTTATGATGATTTATGTATGAGGGCCGTTTTCCAGAAAGCTCCAAATTACAGAAAGGACATCTACCATAGACTCCATTATAATTGAATAATTCAAAATTTTAAAAATATTTTTTTTCTCTGTAATAATAATAATAATAATAATAAAACAGAACCTTGTACTTGATCCAAACTAAGATATAATTATTATATTGGAGGCAAAACAATCCTGCTGGGTTAAATTAATATTTAAATGATTTTCTAGTAGACTTAATGTATGGTGATCCAAATAATGGAAATATCCGTTATCCAGAAAACCCCAGATCCTGAGCATTCAGGTCCATACATGTATATGTAAACAAACAAATAGCTAAAACTGGTAGGCTTGCCTATAACATTGTTAAATAGGTACATTTGAATTACATTCAACTCAAATGTATCTCTATTTCATTAGATTTCTTTAAAAATCAATGCAGCGGTTTAAACTTGAGCTAGTAGCTGGCTCAGGAATTTAATCCACTTGCCCTCATCAGCAAGATACTGTGGTCTGCATTATTGACTCTGGTATCATGTTGTTTGCAACCTTGGGGAAGCAACTTTATTTCTATCATGCAATGGCACCAACATTTCAATGGTAAAAGTAATGGGCATTAACTAATAGAAAGCAAATTTTCACCAGTTCAGGAACCCATAGCAATCTACTACTCATCGTCTCTGATCAGTCTACCATAGTAAGCATATTTGCCGTCATTAGACTTCAGTGTGTCTCCAAATGTTGTGCATATGATTATACCAACCATACGCATGAACAAAATTAAATAAGGCAAGCAAAAGAATAGAAGATGTATCAAGGGTCGAATATCGAGGGTTAATTAACCGATCGAAGGAATAATCGTTGGATCGAATAATTAAATCCTTTGAATCGAACGAATTGAAGGATTTTAATCCATCGATCAAAGGATTATCATTCGATCAGAAAATTGTAAGCAAGCCTATGGGGACCTTCCCCATAGGCTAACATTGGCCTCGGTAGGTTTTAGGTGGCAAACTAGGGGGTCAAAGACATTTTTAAAGAGACAGTACTTTGATTATCGAATGGTCGAATATTCGAACGATTTTTAGTTCGAATCGTTCGATTCGAAGTCGAAGGTCGTAGTCGCAGTAGCCAATTCGATGGTCGAAGTAGCCAAAAAAACCATTCGAAAATCGATTTTTTTTTCCTCTATTTTCCTCTATTCCTTCACTCAAGCTTAGTGAATGGGCCCCTGTATGTAGGATTTGCAGGAGTCAGTATGTATTTATTCTCTTTGTCTTTCTGGTCTGATATCTTTGAGCAAAATGAATTATACATCTATAATTTAGTCCTGTGCCTATGCTGTTTAGCCGCTATTTAACTGCCATAGGTCTACAGGGCTATTCTATGGCAATATTTCCATACTAAAAAACACACAGACGATCCCTTTACTTGTGGCACAATATTTTATCCTAAGATTAAAGCAGAGGTCTGACCTAAGTCAGTACTTGATAATAGTACTTGACCACAGTCCCGGTTGCCCTGCCTTCTTTGCCTTTGAGGTGTCCCAGGGATTAGAATCAAATTAGGTAGTAGATTTGGGACAACTCCACCTCTCTCCTTTTCCATTTTCCTATTTCATTTCATGAACCTGATTATTGTTTTTTTAAAATTCATCCTAGTTAATGCGGATACTCTAATTAATTTATAATCAATTACCTGAGTTATAATGAATTACTGATTTAGCATTGAAAAGCACTTTAATAATTAATTGTTGTCCATTCTGGACGTAGATGCTATAATCACTTATTAAACAATATTGCCACAATTTATAATTGATTTTATTGTGGGCAGATTTATCTATTGGTTCTTATTAAAATCTTATTAATTTTAATTCAATTAATTGAATTCTATTGCACTGCACTTTATCTACAATTAATTTCAATTGTCTAATTCTTATTAATTATATAATGAATTTGTAGCACGGCACTTTAGTATTTACAATTCATGGGATTGGTCTAACGGCAATCACAGGGTTTGCACTGGAACTAACAGGTATTGAAACAATTCATATAAGTAGCTGCCAAGTAAGATTGTTAGCGGGGTACTTTTCCTTTCTCTGTTTTTTTGAATATTTCCATACTGCCACCTACAACTGGCAATGAGAGTGCTGGACTCTTCCTATATTCATACAACTCTTCGTTATTACAGGTATTACATCCAATATCTTTGTATACAGATGAGTTTTAAATCTTGTCACATTTTGCATGAATCTCTTCCACCTTGACTAAAAAGTCTGTTTTTAAATTCAACCCTTCTGTAAAACAATACCCTCTTCATTTGATGTTTGATTCGGAACTGCAGTCCAAAAGGAATATCTGCAGTAGAAACCGGATATGCATATACCCTTCTAAGCAGCTTTTGGGCAAATCATTGTGGCCATACAATGTATGAGAGTCTCTGGACAATTAGGCTTCTATGCTAATCGAAGTGAGACATTGATTAGCATGCTGTAAAACATACGTCAGTGTATTGGATTCTATGTTACGGCTTCAAGGTCTGTTAGCTCAGTCAAGTTGTCATTGGCAATTAAATGGCCTAGGGGAGAATGGATATTGCCTCCAATTATGCCAGCAATCGGCTTTCACACTTCATTAGCAGTAAAAGATACCTCATCCATACAGGCAGAGATCTGCAAATGTGCAAATTATCTCTTTGCTCCTCAGTGGGTCAAGCTGATTATTGCATCTTCTTAATTTTGTGAAAATGTCCGAACCAGTTTCAATAGAGAACCAAAATTCCTTGAATTCAAATTGGAATCATTTGTTTTACTAGAATGTCTCTTCTAGGAGCACAAGATGGAAAGCGAGGGTCAAATGACAGTGTGAACCCTTTTTACTGGGGTCCCAAACAATTCTAGAACTGGAGATGCATAATATAAATATAAAGGTCACTGCATCATTGTGTTTATGGCCCTGTGTCTGCAAATTAGGAGATTGGAATTATGCCAAGGACTGACAGAACAAAACAACAAATTACAAAAAATCCATGAGTACAAAACAAACAAGGGCCAAGAATTGTACTCATCCAATTTACTGACATTACTTGACATATTATTTAGTGTGCAAAACACAATTTCTCATGAATTCCTGTATTATTTAGGCACAAGTGCCTATTGATACAACCAACTTTGGGAACCCAGGATTTACTATGACCTTCAAGGTGGTGGTATCTCCAGAATTCCCCATTGTCAATAAGTGCACTTTCATGTGATTTCAAGTCCAAGGAGTGTATTTGGCACATACACCTTTAATGAATGCAGTCAATTCATGCAACAATTGCATTCCTTTTAGCATGACTGCAATACTCCAGAGGTGCAAGTACTTTCTGCTCTTATTGAAAGTAAATTAATACAACAGGCATTTTAGAACCTTGCAGCCCCCCTTTGGAGAAAATGACATTTTTTTGTTGAATATCATATAGGCTACCCCCAAAAATGTGAATAATATTTTCCTGCTAAGCACCAAAACTGTTGTATTATTCCCTAGAATATACAGTATGTAGCTCTTATGGAAAGATCTACATATACTACTATAGGTATGGGACCTGTTATCCAGAAAGCTTGGGACCTGGGGTTTTCCATATAAAAGATCTTTCTGTAATTTGGATCGTTATACCTTAAGTCTACTAGAAAATCATGTAAACATTAAATAGACCCAGTAGGCTGGTTTTGCCTCCAATAAGGTTTAATTATATCTTAGTTTGGAACAAGTGCAAGGTACTGTTTTATTATTACAGAGAAAAAGGAAATTATTTATAAGTTCGGATTATGTCTATGGGAGACAGACTAATCGATCCCATACCTGTACTACTACTACTACTACTACTACTACTACTACTACTACTACAAAAATGCTTTTGGTTTTGGAATCTATGAAAAAGTGAAAGCATAAAAGTTTTCACTTGTTTGTATGAATACAATTATGCAGAAATAATACTTTCTATATTTAGAAATAGTGTCCTCAATTTTAAGCATGATTCCCTCTTAAATGAAAGGGAATCTTTCTATAAACATCCCAATCATTTTCTTGACAAGTCACACTTTGGAGAATACCAATATACTGGCGCCAATTTTAGATTCTTTCACTCCCCATAGAACATGTGGCACCAAGTTGACACTAAAATATTTATTATTAGGAAGTTCTATTAAATTAAGTTCAACCCCTGTGTATGAAATGCTAGGGTAAACTGGTTTGCACCTGAGATCTTCAGTACATGGGCGTTTTTTTTTCCAGCTCATCAAAGGCATTTAAGTGGCATCCATTCATTAGAACATAAGTCATTAGAGACCATTCATTGCAGAGCTTTGAGAGATCTGGGGCTAACTCAACCATGTGAATACTCTCCAAATGGATGACTGTGTCCGTCTTTAGAGACTTCATCGCCTGTATTTTATTAATAACTGGAAACTATTCAAAGAAAAGGTTAGAGGAATATTTAATGAGAAAATAGTTATTTTCTTTAGGAACTTCAGTATCCATGACAGAGAGACAGAGAGAATATATTGCAATAATGGGACCAGATTGCTTGCCCAAAAGCACCAGAGCATAGGAAGTGATCCTGCACTCCACACAATATATACCTTGCACCATAATCTTTTTGTTCTTCAAGTGAAGCACAATTATCATTACTGCATTATTGCAATGTTGTTTTCCTGCTGGAAGAGTAAAGCTACTGAAGAGCAATGTTAGAAAAGCCACTGAATGCATTTTATACAGGAAATAACTTTCCACACATAAATAAAATAACTGATGGACAAGATGGTTTTTCTGAGCTGATGAATACAATTTGCATGTTAAAACTGATAAGAATACATCAGAGGCCATTTTTTTATCACACCTCTACATAGGGCAAGAATAGGTTAATGATGCCAAGTCCCTCAAGTGTAGTCTTTGCTACATAATATTTGTGTTCCTCCTGAAGAAAAAATGTGAACAAGCTGTTTCCATTGTAACAAATAAAAAAAAAGGAACATCAATTCCTGACAACTGGATTCCTCGATGTGTCACTAGCCTTCCAATGCTTGTGTGTTTTATATAAATGTGTACGTTTTTAATTGCTGAAAGCTTTACTGGTTTTTAGAATACATTTGCTTGCTATTTAGCTAATTACAGAAATAAGTGTTATATTATTACCTTATTTTTTCTTAATAACCTTTCTTTTCCTCAGGGTGAAATCTCTCTTTCTTATGACTTTGTTATTTGTACAGCCAAGAACAGTTATATGTGTTGTATTATTTTTGCTGTTTCTGTGTATTTTACTTTTGAGTTTTGCATTTTAAATTATAAAGCTTCCAACATGTGCCCTAGGTACCTAACAGTGACCATGATCTGCCTTAAGCCAGGCAGTTTCAGGTAAGCAAAGCCCAATGGGTTGGGAGTAGTTGCAATAGGGAAAAATACAGTATACAGTGGAAATATAGAGAAGGTTGCAAAGGGACACTGATGGACCATATTTATATCTGTACAATTAATTTTGTTTAAGCAACCCTTATTAATGCTGGTAACACTAGACTACTAGACTGGAAAAGGAACCTAGAATAGAGAATGCTTGAGAGGAGCAGCATATCTCAACAGGACAGCGAGATTTGTGGGAGAAGATATGCAGCTATTAACAAAGTTATATCTTTTTGTTGGTTATATATAATTATATAATTTCTTCTATTGTCTGTCCAGGGGTTGAATATCCTGCTAGAGCTAGAAGATGAGCCATATTGATCAGAAATAATAGAGTTTTCAAGCACAAGCAATGGCTAAAGAATAACTGGGTTCAACGTCTTAGCATCAACTCTTTATGTGAAAGTGGAAAGCTAAAAATTGCACAACCTTAGATATAAGGCAACACTTGGCTCGAAACATACAGTAAGTTACATTTTTTTTTTATAAAGAACCCCAAGCTTCTCATAACTCCAATTCTGTTTGCAGAACACTTCCCAAGATTCTGATGAAAACAATAATAACTTTATAAAATTAATAACTCAATGTAGTCATGTCAATGCAGTCAAGTCTTTCTAACAAGCCATTCTGGCGCTGTTTATAACATCAGGAACAAGCAGCTAAGGCAAGGAAAATAAGAACACTCTTCTCATGCTGATATCAAGGGATCATTTAGATCCAAGCAGAGTGTTGCCTCTAATATTTCTTTAGTCAAAAAGTAGATTGCAGTCTTTTGCCCTTTAACTTCCAGAAAAAGTTATGTTGTGAATATTTCAGTAGTATAATTCCATGCTGCCACCGGTATGCTTCCTGTGGCCCACAGTCCTGTACAATAAAGATACTTTCCCTGAGCTAAAGAGTTAATACCAAGTGTTACCTGGCAGACAAGCGAGGGAGTCACACAGAGAACTGGCAAACGGTTATCAAATTCAACCAATCACCACATTACTTCGTTGCTTGTCTGCTGAATAACAGTACAAAGAAATGCTTGGTGTTAGTAGTTCAGTAGAGGACAATGTGAATGGAGAGGATAATCCTTAAAATCCAGGGAGCAAAAGTAAAAAGCAAATAGCTGCAGGAGTGTAGAGAAAAATAAAATGGGGAAAAGAGAAAGGGGCAAAAGCAGAACTGGGGGATAATAAGGTCAAAGTGACAGTAAAGGGGGAAAGGGAGAGGAGATAGAATGTTTAAAGTGGAGGGAATGAAAAGAAAACGATAAATGCATAGTGTGAAAAAATTGTAGAGGGGCAGATGTAAAGAGAAAAGGTAGGAGAAAGAGCAGGAATTAGGTAGGAAAGAAAATATGAGAAACTAAAAAGGGAGTAGCAAAAGAAGTACAAGAAATCAAGCCGAAATGAAGCCTGAATGTATGGTACTGTTAGACAAGAGTAGCAAAAAGCTTACAATTAAGAGCTGTAAAGACAAAAAGAGTGCATGTGTATGGTTTACTTGCTCTTTGAAAACCATTCTTTGAATACATTTCGATACAGGATCCTTGAACATTGGCAAATGCAAGTCTGCAAAGCCATAATTTCTAATGCAGGCTTCATAAGTGAAATTCTAAGATGATTTGGCCTTTTTTTGCTATCCAAATTAGCCATCATAATCTATTCTTTAGCAGAACAAAAAAATAAATAATATATTATATATAAATATGTATACAGCATCCCTGGTTTTAGGTGTACTAGTTACTGTATTCCCCAACCCAAAGAGTGTTCTTGTGTCTCCATAACCCTCTCTATGTCTCCTCCTCACATAACAAAGACACCAGTGCATCGTGTCATTGTGAGCCAGCCACCAGCTCAAGCCTTGCACATTTTATTTCCTTTCTTAGCTCTGTTTGCAGATACCGTCGGGTCTCTACAGAGTAATTTACTGGCAGAATCCCTCCCCGAATCCAAGCTGTAAAAACAGCTGAGAGCGTAAATAATTCATGCAGACAATATGACTTTTTTATGTAAATTTGGTGCATTAACCCTCTATTATAATGATGGACTGCAGATATGGGGTGATGCCGGCTTGGTAAGAGCTAATGGATGGCCGCCATAAATTCACTGCACATTTTATTGTGTTGCTGGAAATTGTGCCTTCAGGCTATGCTGTTTACTTTTATGTAAAACTCCGGCTTTCCTAAATATTACAAATATTTTACATCCAACTCCTCGGTTTTTGGGCTAAGCTTCAGAAAAAAAGAGAGGTCTCTGGCTGCTCACTTACAGTAATATTCACAGTAAATTCTTATCCAAGGGTAATAATATTGATTACAAAAGAAGGAGCTATTTTTTTCTGGTTAAAAGCAGGTGTATACTTTGGGGGTCAACTGTCTTACTTATTTTGCATCACCAACCATCATCCAATTGTGACCGAAATACAGTTTCTATCACCTGTATTGCAAATGTTGCTAGTTGAGTATATGGTAGATATCATTTGGTAACTGTTAAACAGCCATGACTTGATCATTTCTTTAATCTATGATTTCTGCATATACTACACAGACTCAAACACAACAGGGGCCTTACTCAAAGCCACATATGAGTAATGTTAGAATCCTTGCTTGGTATTTTAAAGTAATCATTTCAACAATGAAACATTGTAGCTGTTCCAAAATATTGGTTGTCAACATGGACTACAAGCTTGACTATTAACTAGGAATAATAAGGAGACAGTTTCATTTTCAGTATTAAACACTGTAGATGTTTACTTTAGAAACTTGCAGACCATAGGCCTGATTTACAAGCACTAGTGCTAATGTGCACAAAGGAACTTAAAGTAGACTCCATCTACTAGGTATGTTACTATGTATGTCAGGTATTTAAAAAGTGCCAACACATTCCACAGCACTGCCTAACATTTGGATGGCTTTGATGTCTAGTATTGGTCACTATATATATAGACAGAACTCCGTTATCATTCATCTATCTAAATAAACAGGGAGATGATCCCAGGAATCTGATAAACTGACGAACTGTTAGCATACACAAAGAGAAAGGTTCTTAAACAGTGCATGAACATTTTACATTAAATACATATGCAGGTACCAGAGATGGGCTGACATCAGCAAGAACTGATGGTAAAACTTCAAACACTGCCCTAAATGCTGTAACTAAGCTACATTCTACCAGAAATGAATGGCTACGACCAATAATTAAAATGGTAGAGGGGATCATCAAAGTGTAACTTTTGGAAATTTACATTCCAGAAAAATTATGTACTTTACTGAATATGTGGAAATATACCTATACGCACACACAACATACTGTATAACCAACAATTCATAATAGTAATGAATTCAGATAGATGCGACTGAATATACTAACAGCATAAAAGATAGGAGTAAGGTTTCTTTCCATAATATTTGCACAAGGATTACATTTACAGCAAATATGCTAGTCTATAGGACTATAGGAGTCATATACTTATGAGAAGGCAGTGTATAGAGTGCTAAAGTCTGCCATTTTTTAACTCTTTCACTTTGTAATCTGCACTTAGCACCATTTTTTATCATCCACAAGTGCAGAGTGAAGTCATTTCCCCAGGCAGAAATGCTCCTTGCATGAGTACTTAGGGATGCTCATTAATGCACTTGTGCTTCTGCTTGGGATGAGTAGTAGCGGGCAAACAGTTGTACATACAGTAAATCCTTAATGTTCTTAACACTTATAGTACCAGGTAGGGATGCACTGAATGCAGGATTTGGTTCGGAATTCAGCCAGGATTCTGCCTTTTTCAGCAGGATTCGGATTCGGTCAAATCCTTGTGCCTGACCAAACTGACTACAAATCCTAATTTGCATATGCAAATTATTGGTGGGAAAGGAAATCAAGCAACTTTATTTCCCAAAACAAGGAAGTAAAAATGTTTTTTTCCTCTTTTCCCCTTCCTGTCCTTAATTTGCATATATTAAGTAGGATTCAGATTCGATTTGGCTGAATCTTTCATGAAGGATTAGAGGATTGGGCCGAATCCCAAATAGTGGATTTGGTGCATCCCTAGTATCAGGCTTTAGACCCTTCACTTAACCCTAGGGATATGTAGGCAAAACAAATACATGGATACTAGGGATCTGGTAGAATTAATTTCTGAGTTGTAAAGTTAAATTGCAAGAACCTACCCCATAGATTTACTTTCATTGCCATGGGCAGAATACAAGGCTCCACTTTGTGGGTGCAAGGAAGGGAAATACATCAGTTGTTATAGGACTTGGTTTCTTCTCCAAAGGTGCTGCCAATCATTTTTTTCCATAGAAGAATTATTTTAGCAAAGACATCTGTTGGACTGCAGTCCTAGCAAAGACTTTCATGATGTTCATTGGAAGGCACAGATGCAGACACAGGCTTTTACTCCCAAGAATCTTATAAGGCAGCATAATACAGTACCTGTAAAACTGCTAACGTGGCAGCCCCAGAATCCTATTGCCCTCTCTATATTATTATTTTGAATGTATAAAAATTGTAAATCCATTCATCGCTGTCTAAAAGAGAAATACAGATATATTGATTCAGTGAATATTTCTGACAGATCTGTGTTTTATTATTTTTGTTTGTCGGAAACCATTTCAATTCTCTCTGATTATTGATGAAATGAGTTGCTCTGGTTTTGGGCGCACATTCAGCACTGTTGCAAAGCAAGATACCGTTTCTGACTCAAATCAATGCAGAAAATTCCAAGTCAAACTACTCATAGAAGCAAGAGCAGTTGCAGTCAAAAGAGTGATAGGTAGACATGCAGTACCTTTGGTAAGGGGAAAAGTCAGCAATCTGGCACAGAAATATAATAAATATATTTAATGTATACATATTTTATTGTATAAATACAGTATTTAATATATGTATAGATCGGGCATCCGATATCTGGAAACCCATTGTCCAGAAAGCTCTAAATTATGGGAAAGCCATCTTCCATAAACTTGAAAATGTATTCTGTGGGGAAGAAAACTCCTGGTGCAGAATATCCATATATAGGTATGTGCTCAGTTAAAAGTGCAAAAAACACATCCACCATGTCAGTATGGTAACCCCACTAATAAACCTCTCTGAGAGAATACCTACTCACCAGATTTAAGAGGTATATACGCCAAACACAATCTTCACAACCTTGGATAAAACAAAGATAGGAATGCCATATAGTGAAGTATAGTTTTTTAATTGTTGATAAAAGAGCCCCCAACTGAGTATACTCACAAGATCCGAAATTAAAACAGCATTGAACAAATGTTTAGTCTAAGTCCACAATAGTAATTTCTCTACGTGTTTCACGTGGTGTGCCACGCTTCCTCAGGAAGATTTGCACCATTCCCATGTGGTTGCCCTTAAAGCACAAACACAGTGCCTCCCCCATGTGGTACTTCCTCTAACTGAATTCCCATTGGTCCACCTAATCATGTGGTACCATGCACATGTGTCATGTGCCTGATGACATCACCACACCAGTGCTCCCCAAGCCAAGCCTCTCTTTCAAACGAGGATCCAGGAAGTGATCTACACATCCTCTCTGGGCAGGGCAAGAGGACTCAATTACCATGGCAACCCATAAAAATGGCACAAAATATCAATCAAATATATAAATGTAGAATGCTAATAAATGATATATAATAATGGATTAGGCAACACTGATCACGTAACACAGGTTAAATAAAAGTAGAATGATAATAAAGACAACAACATGCTTACTTAATAAATACGAAGGTTTATTTGTTGCATAGAGTTATATATTCAGAAATGCCTACAAATTTGACATGCCAATCTGTGATAATGTAACCAGATATAACCCACTACAATGCAGCAAGATCAAGATCTATGTTTAGACCATTAGGTTGTAGGCTATACAATTTAAATATCCAAAAGGTTTCCCTTTGTCTTAACCTCATTAGATGATCATCACCTGTATACGTGGCCGGTACTTGTTCCAAACATACATATGAAGTTCCTCTAGGGTCCCCATTGTGTTGTTGAATATAATGCCTAGGGACACTATGATTTGTTCTTTTGTCCACAAATCTTACAACCCACTGACCTTTTAGTTCTACCTACATAAAAATGTTTGCAAGGGCAAATCAGTAAATATAAAATGTAAATAGGGGCACAATTTGCAAAGCCATCTATCAGAGGGATCTCACTATTCATTTGTTTTTTCGATAGAACATACTGACATGTTGTACATCTCTTGCGTTCATATTTGAAGGTGCCCTTTATATTGAAATGATTTTGAATGTTTTTATTCTTACCCCATATTCTAGGAAGGGAGCCAGCAGGTCCTTTATAGTTTTAGCTTTACTAAAAGACACTATTGGTTTGCCAATAGACTCTTTTGACACCGGATCTGCTGTAACCAGATGCCAATGTTTGTGTATGATCCTTTTTAGATCACTACTTGCTTCATTATATTTGATACAAAGGGTAACTTTCTTCTGTTCCTTCTCCCCTCTAACTTTCTCTTTTAATTACTACTCTCTGTCTTGTTTTTTAGCACTTTCCAAAGCCCTCTGTATCCAGGCTTCTTGATAACCCTTCTCTTCAAATCTCATTTTTAATGTCTGACATTTCTAGAGCGATTTTTTTTTTGCCTGCAAAAACTGTCCCTTTGGTATATTGCACACTACTGGCATGTAATAATCCATTTCGATCTGTAGGTTTCCTAAATCATTTACTCTCAATCAGCCCTTCCCATATATATATAAAGTAACATCTAAATAGTCTATTTTTATACACTGCTGTGAATCTAAGGTTGAGGGTGTTCCTATTCATATGCTCCACAAAAGCCTTTGAACTATCCATATCCCCTTTCCAAATAAATAGTAGATCATCTATATAGCGGGTATACAGTAAAATGTCTTTTTATTCTGCATTTTCCCAAATGTTACTGTCCACCCAACATGTCATGTACATATTTTCATATGAGGAAGCAAATTTCCTCCCCATAGCGTGCCCTCTTATTTGTAAAAAAGACTAATTTTCAAACTGAAAATAATTGTGTGTTAATATAAATTCGATACTTTAAATCAAAAAAATCTTTAATGGGGTAGCCAAATCACTCTCCCTCTCTAACTTACTGCCAACTGATTTAACTCACTCTCCATGTGGGACACAAGTGTATAGAGAAGAGACTTCACAGGTTATCCACATATATTCTTCTTTCCATTCCATACCTTTCAGCTTAGTCAGTAACTGTGTAGTATCCCGCAAGTAAGATAACTGTTTCTGTACAGTATCATGAAAATAGAAATCCACAAATTCTGATAAATTACTTGCCAATGAATTGATACCAGAAATTATAGGCCTTCCTAGAGGATAAATTAAACTTTTGTGTATTTTAGGCAAATGATAATATATAGCTCTGTGGATCTCTATTATGGAGATAATTAAACACCCCAATATCTATAATTAACTCTTCATTGGCTGCTATTAAAAGAGGTGTTAATTCTTTACAGTAATTGTTAGGGGGATCATAAAACAATTTTTATATGTGCAGCTATCCCCCAACTGCCTATAAGCTTCCCTAAAGTAATCTTCTCTTTCCTGGACCAAAATACTTCCTCCCTTATCCACAGGATTAATAATTAATGTTTCATCTCTCATTATCTCATGTAGAGCACTTCTTTCTCTTTTATAGAGATTATTAGTAATTTTCCTTGGTTCATTCAATAGGCAGTTGAAAGTCATCCTGTACCACTTTTTGAAACATTTTTGTATATTCACCCTGTGAATCCTTGGGGGAAAAAATGCTCTTATTTGATTTTTTAAAAACTCTTTGTGATGTTTTTATTGCTTGGTTCCTATCCTCCATAGCTTCTCCCATAGTTCTCAGAATATGTCTTTTTAAAGTAAGTTCTCTAATGAACTTTTGTAAATATACAAATATTTCAAATTTATTTTGACTTGTGCATGGAGAAAACTTTAAACCCTTGTTCAAGACCTTATTCTCCTTTACAGAAAGTACGCTGTTGGACAGATTAAAAACATGGTTTGTGTAATTCCTGATGATAAAATTAATGAGAACACCCATCTATGACAGGTAAAAGACTGTATACAGGGACAAATTATATAAAAGTAATATAAATTTTAAGACCCCCAGTTCCCTGATATACAAAGGCTGACCTAAGGCAGATGGGGGAGGAAAGCAGATAGTGGTTCGAAATAAGAATATTGAGTCAGGCTGACCAAAGGCCAAGAGCCTGCAGACAGAAGACAAATATTTAACATCTCATAAATGAGATTGAAGTGTTGTCTTGAACTGCGAATGCTTATCCCCAGTCTTTGTTTAGCAGACAAAGTTCGTCAGGTTTGTGACCTTTGGTATCAAGAAAACATTATCTGATGCTATAGGTATTGTAAAATAAATGTTAAGAATCTCTTGTGCCTTCCAATGTAGAAGGAGGGCTTTGACCACATATGGCATGTCTGTGTACCTTTTTGCCCTGTAAAATGTATAAAAGCTTGTGTCAAAGAGGTGGTACTTTTGCAAGCCCTCATGTTACACCTAGGTGCCCCACTGTGGTGTGACTACAACAGCTTTCCCAGACAAAACTTCTGTATTGACTTATTGGGTTAATAAAAGACCTCAATTATTGTTAAAGAATTTTCTCTCTGAGTTTTGTTTTATAAAACGAGGTCTTGGTATACAAAATACCAACATTCCTTGAAAGTTTCTTTTTCTGGACTTTTCTCCCCGTTCTCGCTCATCTAGGGGTTCCCAACCTCTCTTTATTCCTCTTGGGACTGAGTGAGTTTAAAAATCCTCTCCCCCTGACTTGGGCCTTGACTACCACTAGGTGTACTTTCCCCAGTTGAGTCAGTCGACAACAGACTAAATGTATTGGTTGTTTGGTCTTTACTAGTTCTTGAGACTTCTTCAGTAGATCTATGATTATTCTTCTCCCTAAAAAGGTTTTACATTTTTTTACCTATTTCCCATAGACTCTATTTTAATAAAACAATTCAAAATTTAAAAAAAAAAAATTCACTTTTTCACTTTGATAATAAAGCAGGACCTTGTACTTGATCCCACCTAAAATATAATTAATCCTTATTTGAGGCAAAAAATTCTATTGGGTTTTATTCATGTTTAAATGATTTTCTAGTAAAGGTACAGAGATGCAAATTATGGAAAGACCCCTTATCTGGAAAACACCAGGTCCCAAGCATTCTGGATAACCAAATATACAGGTATGGGGCCTATTATCCAGAATGCTCGGGACCTGGGCAATTCTGGATTATGGATATTTCCATTATTTGGATCTCCATACCTTAAGTCTACTAGAACATCATATAAACATTAAATAAACCCAATAAGCTGGTTTTTCTTCTAATAATGATTAACGGTATCTTAGTTCTAAGTACAAGGTACTGTTTTATTATTATAGAGAAAAAGGATATCTAAAAACTGGTAATATTTGGATAAAATGGAGTCTATGTTAGATAGCCCTTCTGTAATTCGGAGTTCTCTGGATAATGGATTTCCGATAACAGATCCCATAGCTGTATAGAATAGTAAGGTTTAATCCAAGCAAGTTAAATCATAACAATCTAAACATGTTCCAAAGGAGACAAACATTTTGGTTTAGACAACATATAATAAGGTTTACCTGCTTAAGGATATACACAAAAGAAGTTGCTGTCTTGACTGGGGTTGATACAAAAACACAATAGACTGGGCACTGTTTACATTAGTCTGCTGGATCTGTTCCCTGTCCCCAAGAACAACATCACTACTACAGCAGCGATAGGAAAAGCCATACAGGTAACTAACAGGATATTTAAAGGGTGGTTCACCTTTATTTTAACTATTAGTATATTATAGAACATCTAGTATAGGTCAATCTAAAAACAACTGGACTTGCTGAGTAATCAATGAAGACGTTTCACTACTCATCCGAGCAGCTTCTTCAGTTCAACTGACTGGTGTGGGAAGTTCTTGGCATATAAACTCTTCCACTAATCCATTTAGAATGGCACATTGTAACTCTTCAAAGAGGTGACAACTGAAGAAACTCACAGAGGTGTTGATTCTGTGTAGTTGTGATAGGATTATCCAATGTGTCATGCAACTCCTAGATTCAGGTGTTACTTGTGAGTTTCTTCAATTGTCACCTCTTTGAAGAGTTACAATGTGCCATTGTAAATGGATTAGTGGAAGAGTTTATATGCCAAGAACTTCCCACACCAGTCAGTTGAACTGAAGAAGCTGCTCGGATGAGTAGTGAAACGTCTTCATTGATTACTCGGCAAGTCCAGTTGTTTTTAGATTGACCTATACTAGATATACTATGACCTGGATGAATGAAAATCTTCATAGTCATATATTATAGAACAGATAATTCTAATTTTTTTTTGACTTACTGGCCTTGTTCTTCTGACTCTTCCAGCTTCAAAATGGGGGTTCACTGACCCATTGTAAAAACAAATAAACTGTAACACTACACATTATTGTTAGTGCTCTTTTTTATTACTCATCCTTCTATTCAGGCCTCTCCTATTCATATTCCAGCCTCTTATACAAATCAGTGCATTGTGGCTAGGGTAAGTTGGACCTTAGCAACCAGATAGCTGAAATTGCAAACTGGACAGATGCTGGATAAAAAGCTAAATAATGAAAAAAAAGCCCAAGTAATTGCAAATTGTCTCAGAATATCACTCTCTCCATCATACTAAAAGTTAATTTAAAAGTGAACAATCCCTTTAAAGAAGGCAATGTATGCAGGCTATTCATTTTAGGATATTAGGTTGGAAGATTTTTACAGTGATGCTTTATTTAAAAATCTTGAATGCCTCAGTATCACTTTGTTTAGTATAGGAGAGTCTATTTTTTACATAACCTTATGGCATTTGCTGTTATTGAATACAAGCAATATTTCTGGCGAGTTTCCTGTTGCTCTCATGCTTTGTTGTTTAAATAGCTGACTGCAAACTCCCTTGCCATAAGGCCACATTGCCATGCTGATTCTTTTGATTATCAGACATACAAGAGCTTTGGCAGATTTTTACAAGGCAAGACAAGGCAAGGGATATCCAGTTCTATAGTTTTAAAAAATCTTCATTAGACAGTTACAAATACAGTAGATGAAATGTATTGCCACTATCAACGAAGAAATTATTTCTCTGTCAAGCAAGTTTGCCTGGAAGGTGAAAGTTTAATTTATAATTCTTATTAGTTACATTTTGATTGATACACCAGGATGAAGGGAAATTAATATTTATTAGATTATCATACCTTCCTATTTTGAGCACCTTATTGAGCACCATATCATATAGATGCTTAATACTGTCATAAGCAATCATTTTGAAAAGGGAAGTTACAGTTATTGGGCATTCCAGGTACAAAGGATCAACTAGTCATTTAAGATTCTTCACAATATAGATTCTCAATAGGTGTGACTGGTAATGCAGCATTTTCATTGGGCATTTTTGTTAATTGGTCTTCAGAAAACTGGGGCTTAGCCTTTCATATATTAATATTCTGCAGCTTCATAAAATGAAATTCTTTAAAGGTTGGTATTTGCACCCTGAATCAACTTGATAAACACATAGATCCTAAGAAGCAGTCAGAGAAATACAAAATGTGTGTAAGGTCTCACTATGACGGTACAAGCAGATGATATCACTGTGCCCTACTTCTCCTACCTGCCTGATAGTCTGGTCCTGGGGTTGTCTGGCCTTGACAATTTATTATGAAGATGCATATTTTCCCAGGAAATGTCATATTGTTCTGGGTTTTCTATAGAACGGCATCTGTAAGCCTTGTCATATATTATCCATCAAACTGTGATCTAAGCAGTTAAATGAATGCACTGCTTGCATGGTGCTTAGGACGTGATGAGTGAACCTGTAGTTTTTACATGCGAAAGTTTTTACGCATGTGACATTTTTTCTTGCTCCAAATGCAATTCTGTCAATGGGCGTTTTTTTTTTGGGAGCATTTTTGGCACAGTTTCGCAAAAGAACGCACATGGCAAAATGCGGAATTTTGCAGTGAATCCATGCTGGCGAATAAATTCGCTCAGCTCTACTTAGGACCATTTTACATTTGAAGGGAGAATCGTTTCCAAAAGTCTCCAAGGAACTGTCAGAAATTTCTGCCATTCATCATAATCATCACAAACGTGTCTCTCCCCACAAAGCAAAATTGTGCCCTCTGTCAGGTTTTAGGGTATAATACGTAAGGTTATAGGCAGCACACATATTTGTTATTTGTGAGAGAAAAGGTCTCCTTTGCCATTCTCAGGCCACAAAAATTACCTTACAGGGTGTGGGTCATTTGCTTCTTGGCTCTTGGTTGCACACAGTTCAGTAACTCTGCACAATGTACTGTTGACCCTGAAAGAAGAGGTATTTAAAAGGCTTCCTATGCTATATATTATGCTCTTGTGCTCTGGTACCTAATGTACAAGGTCAAATGTTAATGACAATAAAGCTGTGGAGCTCTCCTATTGCAAACCGTCTATTCACTTTTTGATAAATATGTACCCATCTGTGGCTAACGTTAGGAAGCATTCAGCAGCAACTAAGTGGTATGTTGGCAAGCAGGGGACTCAGCAGGCAGCCAATCATGTTACTGACATCACAGGAAGGCTTATTCCAATAAGCTGTAAGCAACGGTCGCATCTATAGCTTACTGTCATTCTCCAGTATGTAGAGTTGGCACATGCCCAATACTGCAAACTGGGGAAACACAAGCTTGCTGCTGGAGAAATTTTCATAGTAGTGTTTACAAGCCAGTCCTTTTGCTAATATTATTATCCATAAGGCACGGGGCCAACTTTCTCTTACAGATTAACTCCTACAGTTATTCATGTGGCCTGGAGCTTTCTACTCCAGAAATGAAATTTTACACAAAGGAAGCATGTAGGCCACTCCATAGATTGTACAAAATTCACAATCAATATTACCAAAAGGCGGTTCACAGCCAGAGAGCCACTTCTAATTCAGAGCAATGGCCACAATGATAAAACCTTCAAGATAGAAAAGATGCCCTAATTTAATCCAGCTAAGTACTGCACTCAGCATATGAAAGCTAGGTATACTTTGCAAAATGACTGAGAAGGACCTAGGTTTTAATGGAATGTGTTGACAAGTGTGAAAGTAAAGTTTTTTTTATTTTAACATTTTTCCCTTCCCCCATCTGGCTCCCAGGTTGCGGCACGAGCTCTGCTAATGAACAGAATTAATTAAAAAAGCATTTTAAGATGAAGCTGAGTTATTCCACTCTACAGTGTGCTCTATACATTAGACAAACATTATGGAAATTACAATGAAGTGTATTGCACTGGTCCTTTTTATAAATGCTCCTCAGATCCTCACATAACAGTAATTTGGATATAGTGTGGTTTTGAAATTCATCCATTCCAACTGGTACCAATAAAAGCCATAAAGTCACTTTTTCCTTCTTTATTCCAGGTTCTTTATGATTATAATTAATTGAAGCTATATGCGTTGATGATTACTAGGGGGAATAGAGAGGCCCTTTTAAGGAGCAATAGATATTTATCATGACTTAACATGACTCCAGGCCTCCCTCCATCCATCACACTTTTTAAAGATTGAAACTATATATATAAATATATGTATTTCTAACATTTACCCAATATACACAAACCTGCACATGAATTAAAATAAATAATTTTAAAAACATAATGCAGGAAGCTGGTGTTCATCCCCAATATATTTATCGTGCCTGGACATAATTATGCTGGACAATACATTCTGCAATACTCCTTGACCCCATGTTTACCCATAAAGAAAAGTATGTATAACATAAAACAGTTAACCAGTATAAAGTTTAAAAAGTAACCTCCACAAGTGTTGTTTGTGCTATAAAGTGTCAAGAATGGACGCATATTAAAGTGCAATCACAAGTTTGTAATGTAAATGTACAGTAGAAGCAGGAACTTAACTTTGATTTTGGTCAGCACTTACTAACATGATATGCAATGCATGTGAATTGTATATGCTGTAGAGACAGGTTCTCTTTGCCACAGATACATAAACAACAAGTGATATCTTGGGCAGAAAGCTACTTCAACATTATAAAAGGCCACATGTATGCACATGGTAGGTTCTGTTGCACTCTACCCCTTGTGCCAGACAACACAGGATTTAGGGCTAAAGAAGTACTATTTACTTAACTACACCCCTGAGTAGAGGTTAAATGTATGGTACCCTTGACGCACTCCAGTCTTGCTCATTTTTAATAAACCACAAGGGTGGTTTCTGCTCAAAAGAAGCCCTTTGTTGCTCTAAAAGCATAGCAAAAGCACAAAGAGCTGCATATGGGCACAAATTAAAAATTACAAATTAAAATAACCTTTAAATAAGTTTTAGCATGGTGTAGAGAGTGATTTTCTGAGACAATTTGCAATTGCTTTATTTTTTATTATTTGTGTTTTTTGGATTATTTGGCTTTTTTCCAGCTCTCCACTTTGCAATTTCAGCGGTTTGGTTGTTAGGGTCCAAATTACTCTAAGAACCATGCATTAATTTGAGACTGGAATGTGATTAGGAGAGGGCCTGAATAGCAGTAACAATAAATTTGTAGAGAGGATATCTTTTTTGAGATGGGGGTCAGTGACTCCCATTTGAAAGCTGGAAAGAGCTCAAAGAAGAAGAAAGCAGAAGGAGAAAAAGGCAAATAATTAAATAAAAATGAAAGCCAATTGAATAGATGCTTCGAATTAGCCCTTTTATAACAAATACAGTTAACTTAAATGTGAATAGCCCCTTTAAAAGAGTTGGTAGCCCTTTAAAGGGCTAACAACTCCTTTAAAGGGGCTGTTAAAGGAGTTGTTAGCCCTCCAAACACTTTTTTAATTCACTTGTTTTCAGATTGTCCACCAGAACTTTTTGTCAATTTTTTTTATTTTTTACCAATTTTCCAAAATGTAAGTTCGTGTCTCTGGTGTTTCAATCTGACAGCTCAGTAATTCAGGTGCAAATTCTGAACTGCTAAAATGGGCTACATAAGTTGATACATTTCTCAGCAGTATCTGGGAAAATTAAGCAACTATTGTACCAATTCTAACAGCTGCCTCAGGGATTCTGCTCAAAGATAAGACAAAGATCGGAAATGTATCAACTTGTGTATCCATTTAGAACAGTTTGCAGTGTCAGTGACAGACCCCCCACCCAACCATGAGCTGCTTCAGAATGACATAGGAAGGTGAAAAATTAAGCTTTAAACTTCAATGTTAGAAAAACAGGCACAAATAGATAATATAAAGTAATGGGGGAAAAGGTCTTTATTTCTGGTGAATTATCTGAAAATACTAAACTAAAAATGTGTTGGAAGGTGAACAAAACACTAAAGGCAAATACAAAAAAATATGTATACTTCATCCTACACCTGCCTTAGGGACCAACAAAAAACAAAAATCAGTTTTTTAACATGTTTATAATGTTTAAGACATATTTTAATACACCAAACAAGTGCTGGGATGCTGTCTATATTTAAACATATATCTATATTTATACAACTGAATACTTACTTGGATATAACATACAGGAAATCATTTAAATAGGTTTCCTAAATGGGTTTATCTTTTTCACACACACAGAGATGATATCATAATCTGTACAAGGATGATCCACTCAAAAGACCCGATAAACCTCTTAAAGATGTACATTAAATGAGATTGACCTCGTAAAGGATTAGCTTCTGTACATAACATTTCTCCCAAGGACTTGACTAGGATTCCCCATATCACATAGCAGTATGAGGCTAGCACCACACATGCCATTTCTCAGAAGGTGCAAGCCCTGGTACTTTCCAATGCCTTTAGTATTGATTTTGGCATTAAAACATTTTTGCTCCAATTCCCTCTCCCCCCCCCCCATATGTGCACTTGCAGGTGTGTGCTGGGCCATTCACTGCACATTTCTGAGCAAAAATGAAGAAATCCACTGAATTCTAGTGAAGAGGTGGAAGGCAAATTTTTCTTTCTCTAGTACATACAGTAGCAGTATAATGCAACACCATCTTCCAGTACGCAGCACCAACTTTATGTTTCTCTTCAAATCAGTTCTGTATTGATCTTATTTCGTACACAGTATTATTATGTTGATGAAACAGAAAAATGGCTTCTAAACTCAACTGCCACAAAATAGGCAATGCAGAAATGTGTACAGTACAAAATAAGAAGCACAGAAATGTCAAGAAAAAGGGTGTCTGTGTTAGCAGTGATGGCTATAACAGCTCACTACAAAATTCTCTTAAGGCATGATATTTACAAATTACATATAATAAATCACATATTTACTCATAAAAATGAGGAAATACACCTCACTCTCCCCATGCATGTTTAGTAGGGTATTATGTTATTAACCAAGATTTTGCACCCCTTCTAAAATCTGTTGAATCCCTAGAGAAGCTATATACTTCAATACCTTCAGGGTTTAGGACAGAGACTCATATATGAATGATAGTTTACTCCCCCTCAGGCCTGAGAACTGTGCAGTTATCTTTCTCTCAAAGCTTTTTGCTGAGGCCTGAAGCCTTGAGTTTCTACACGTGGCAGCTGCACTAACCTCTTCTTAGCTGAGGTACAATAGTCCTGGACAAAATTATGTAAATTACCCACTCAATGAAATCTGATTAACCTATAAATCTATTATACCTCCCCTTAATCCACTGAGCTGTGCTTTACAGTACTTTTCCAAATCAGTTTGTGAATATTTGAGCCCGTAATTCTGCATTCAGACTCCAGTCTTTTCCAGATTTTCCAGTCCCACAAGCTGTTCTACATGTGTGTGTGTGTGTTTGTGTTGTACAAATGCAGCTCGGAGAAGTAGATAGTGCAGGTATATGCATTAAACAGAAATATGAAACAGTAACCAACCCATATTATAGAAAACCACTCTTTTAAATTGGCATACAGGCTCTTATTCTTATAAGAAATTAGCTCTTTCTCATATATGAAAGGAAAGTATGCTAGTGGAACATGACATAGAGAGGGATAGTGAGACGAGTAGTCTAAAACCAAGAGTGTAAGTGCACTATCAACCAAGGTTTGGACCTCAGTATAAATTATAGGGGTAAAGGTTAATTGCTATGAAGTATTCCAAAGATGTTCTAGAGTAAGGGCATTACTTAATAGGTGCAAGTGTTCTATTGATTTGCTGTTGATTAGTTCTATTAAATAAAAGGATTTGTTAATAAAGAACAAATGGCACCCAGCAATGTGTCAGTGTATAAGGGCTATTCCACACGGGGAGATAGCGACGCGTTTGCGGTCGCGGCGACAAAGCGCCGCGACAGTCGCCGCGACCGGCGCAGGCGACAGTTTTGTATGGGCGCCTATGTAAAAACGCCTGTGCTAACCACACGAGGCGATGCGCTTTTCAACAGTCGCCTGAAAAAGCCTGGCGAGGCATTTTCAGGCGACTGTTGAAAAGTGCATCGCCTCGTGTGGTTAGCACAGGCGTTTTTACATAGGCGCCCATACAAAACTGTCGCCTGCGCCGGTCGCGGCGACTGTGGCGGCGCTTTGTCACCGCGACCGCAAACGCGTCGCTATCTCCCCGTGTGGAATAGCCCTAAAGGGTAGATGACATATATACATCCTCTGTGAGTGATCTGGACTGTAAGGGGGTCCTGCAAAACCATATTCTGCCATGGAGTGCCCATTAAATTGTATAGTGGGCACAAGAAATACCATATAATGCCATATTAGCAAGAGTAGTGCTCTGGAGCCATAAGCATTGAAATTACCATTGAGGGCAATGGAAAATAGTTTGTGGCAATTCTTTTTGTTACAGAATGCTATCTCAAGTAAAAACACCGTCTGAAAAAAAGATAACATTGCTACTGCAATTCACTTGGCTTCTTAGGTAAAAAGGCACCGAAGAATCTTTACACTCATTAACGCTAAGGTACACGAACAGCTCACCAGGAGCCATATGCCTCTCGGTTTCTACATCTCAGTACAAATGGCAGATTTGTTGGCTTGCTCCCTTCTCTCTGGGGTATTAATTAATCTGACCCTCACCCTGCCTGAGGCAAAAAAGGGGTCTCTCCTAGCATTGCCTAAATACTCTAAGATGCTTACAAGGTCCAAATGACATGAATTGAAGGTACTGGGAACTAAAATGTAGGCAGCCCTTTTACAAATAGAAAGAAACATGGGACATAAAGGTAAGTTTACGTACAGGTATTTGATTTTATATCTGTCTAGCTTCTAAAATATATGCTGTTTTTACAGCAAGCAGAGGGCAGCTGTTTCCCTTCACACTCCTCAATTCCTGAATATAAGTCAAGACAGTACATGGCATAATGAGGAAAAGTGTTCTGCTGTCACAAACCTGCACAAAAGCAATACAGGCATGGGATCTATTATTTAGAAGGCTCCAAAATACAAGAAGGTCATCTCTTGTAGATCCCATTTTAATCGAATGATTTCCTTTTTCTCTGTAATAATAAAACAATACTTTGTACTTGATGGTAACTATGCTGCATGAATCCATGTTAGAGGCAAAACAATCCCACTGGGTTTTTTTATTTTTAATAGTGGGTTAACAGTATGGATGATCTAAATTACAATAGATTGCAATACATTGGCAATAGATTGCCTACCTTTATTTCCACACTAGATCTGACATCATTAGGGACCACAAACAAGAACATTAATTCTCTTTGGGTTATACTGAAGTCAATGTCAGATTTGGTGGGGGGGCTTATGCATCAGGGCCCCACCCGCCCCCCATCCCAGCCACAACACTCTGTCCCCTTCCCCTACCAGAAAGCAGTACCTTCTCTTCATGCGGCTGCTATGATTGGGGCAGGTGGGAGATCAGGAAATGGTGCAGGCGAGCAGTGTCTCAGGCTGCTATGGACAGCCCAGTCTGAGCCTGACTGAAGAAGTCACTTTGGGTACTTTTCACCTCCCCAGAGAGAGTATTTTAATGCTATGAGAGTGGTTGATTATTTTGCAGTGGTAGCTCTACTACATAGTAAACACAGGTGGCCATTATATCAGTTACATAGTTTTAAAGCAGGGTGTTTTTAATTATTGTTTAATTTTATTTAAAATGCATATTAGGGATCTAAATAGCTTTTTTTCATTGTTCTCTATCATAAAGTTGGCAATTTGCCATCCAAGATGATGGTTTGCCAGCCTTTGCTGGCAAATCTCTTTGTGGACTTTTTTTTTTTTTTTACTGCTTTCAAAAATTAGAATTCATGTTCACTTTGAATTGATCAGTGTAAGGCATTTCAGAAAGCTAATATATGCACAGTGCTTTACCATAATAACTTCTTTAAGTTATCTAATACAGAACTAGAGAACATACTGTATGTTGACCAAGCTGTAGGTCAATCTGGCACAAATGATGTTTAGTAATGAGAAAACACATAACTAAGCTGGAAATTCTGGTGGGTTTTTTTTTCCATAAACAGGTGGCAACCAGAAAGAGTGAAAAATCCATAATACCATTTTGTAAATAAACTGATCCAATATAAAACACAGTGAGAAAAAACTGACAAGTTGTATATGTTTTACCTCATTAATAAATAAGCATATTTTGTCTCTTAAGTCAGATGCGTCTTGCAACGCAACAGTGGTAATTAAATTAAATATTGATGAGAGATAGCATGTATGTGCAGAAGATGCTTGGGTAAAAAGCATTGCCAGATCTAATTAAAATCGTACAAAAGTAGCCCCATTGGGGCTGTTCATTAAACCTCCAAATGTTGATACCAGCAGAAGTATAACTAGCACTTAACAACTCTAATTAATAGTAATCTAATTATATTTATGGAAACATCTTTATTCTGGGCCCAGGTCCTGACTGTTTTGGAGGATGTTATTTGGAGTTAACAGGATGAGCATTTTCTGATGGGTGGCAGTGAAAGCAGAGCAGAGTTCTTGGCTTTCATGGGTGTTAAACGTCTGGAGCAGCTGTATAAAGAGCAGACTCCCCTGGTACCAAGTTGAATGATCTAGAGGTCTAGACAGAGGAAAACTATTAACCCAACAGCAGCCAATTAGGGGGGATTTGCTGAGGATATTGCATACTATAAAAAGATTCAACAACATTTAAGAAGCAAGTGCACTGCACAAGCTGCAATATTTGCACATCTGCCACTCCCACAATGTATTATTTTCCAGAAGATTGTGTTAAGACAAGTTCTATTTGTTTAAATTGTGGCGTGTTGATGTGTGCTACACTTGAATGGGCATTATTGTGCAATTCATTAAGTTCAAATAAGTTATTTGTTGGTGCAAGACTCAGGCTGGAAGTAAGACCTCTTTAACAGGGATGTAGCGAACCGCCGACAATGTGTTCGCGAACGCCGTTCGCGAACACCGGCAAAAAATGCGAACAGTTCGCGAACAGTTCGCGAACTTCGAACATCCGAAAATCGTTCGATTCGAACGATCAAAGGATTTTAATCGTTCGATTCGAACGATCGAAGGATTTTAATCGTTCGATCGACCGATTTCCGTTCGAATCGAACGATCGAAGCCATTGGATCTAATGATTTCATTCAATCCAATGGCTTCGATCGTTCGATTCGAACGAAAATCGTTCGATTTTAGCGATCGAATGGTCGAACGATTTCGACGCGAACGCCTATTGGCGAACGTCGCGCGACGTTCGCGAACTTGCGGCGGACGCGAACAGTCGAAGTTCGCGCGAACTAGTTCGCCGGCGAACAGTTCACTACATCCCTACTCTTTAAGGATCATAGAGAACAAAGATAACCCATACATATAAATATATATGGATGGGAGCTGAATATTGTGCTTTGTCCACATTGTGCTTATATGTGCATTTAAAAATGAGTCTAGTCTAATCAATATAATATATTATAGTACAAGTTGAGTAAGGACACAAGAATAGTAGCTCACAAAATCATTTAATGACTTAACTCCAACCTTCTGAGAAGAGTGTACTATATGCATGCCATCATATCTTCATGCTATTACACTATAAAGTATTACATCTGCTGCATGATAAGGAACCACACTATCACTAGATCAGTTGAGCAGTTGAATATAGTCCTTACTCGGCCAACTACACTTTGCAGGCTGTATATTTTCCATAGGAGTGTTGTTTAGCGTTCCATAAAAATGAATTGGCTCTTGAGGCAAATAACCCTAGCACATGTGGGAATGTGACAGGAATGTTAGAATTATGTGATAAATGTCCCAAAATTTGTAATATATAGCAACTAGGGATGTAGCGAACGTCGGAAAAAAAGTTCGCGAACATATTCGCGAACTTGCGCAAAAATGCGAGCGGTTCGCGAACGGTTCGCGAACCCCATAGACTTCAATGGGAAGGCGAACTTTAACATCTAAAAAAGACATTTCTGGCCAGAAAAATGATTTTAAAGTTGTTTAAAGGGTGCAACGACCTGGACAGTGGCATGCCAGAGGGGGATCAAGGGCAAAAATGTATCTGAAAAATCTGCCTGTGTGTGCTTGGAAGAGATAGTGTAGGGCGAGAGCTGTTAGTGATTTCAGGGACAGATGATAGTAAGTTTGCTGGCTAGTAATCTGCTTGATACTGCTCTGTATTGGAACAAAAAAATAAATAAAAGCAGTCCTTACAAGGACTACTGTTATTGCAGCAGTCAGCAGATGAGATCAGAAGCAGGACAGCTGCCCACTGCAGCTACATACAGAGCACTGCAGTAGAAGGTAGATTACTAGCCAGCAAAGCTACCTAAGCTTAAATGTCCCTCAAACCCCTGCAGACTTCTGTCCCTCCAATAACAGAGCAGTATCAAAACGATTACTAGCCAGCAAACTTTCAACTGTCCCTGAAATCACTAACAGGCAGCAGCTCTCTCCCTACACTATCTCTTCAGCACACACAGGCAGAGTGAAAAAACGCTGCAGGGCTTCGGTTTTTATAGGGAAGGGGAGTGGTCCAGGGGAGAGCTTCCTGATTGGCTGCCATGTACCTGCTGGTCTGGGGTGAGAGGGCAAAAAAAAGCGCCAACAATGGCGAACCCAAAATGGCGAACGTCGCGCGACGTTCGCGAACTTCCGGCGAGCGCGAACACCTGATGTTCGCGCGAACAAGTTCGCCGGCGAACAGTTCGCGCCATCCCTAATAGCAACTAATCAGATGTTTGCTTTCAAACAGGTAACCAATAAATACTAACTGCAGTTGTTTGTTATGGACTGCTATACCCTGCGACTTTTCTTAAATTTTGATCTCTTCTTGGGTAGGGGAGACTGATGATAATAAATTATAATACTCCATGGTTCATAAGCTCCTAGGGAACAATGCACTGCTATCTTCTTGCTCCAACGTCAGGGAATCATAAACAAAGGACACAAATTATTTATTAAAATGTCCCATACGGCAGATGCAGACCATTAGATATGCAGGCATCGTGTCTATTTATAGATCTGCAGGCAGTGAAGAGAAAGACCCCTCGCCAAGGAAAGGGGTAGTTCATTAAAGCTGGTAGGGTTTTTTTTTTGTTCAGTCTAGAACCAATTAATAAATTGCATCAGGTTTTACTTTCTTTTTTGGGATGTGTGGATATAAGTATAGGTATGCACAGGCAATGCAATAAAAAAACAATGAAGTAATTAAAGTGATGAAATCTTTCGGAAGAAATATCAGGCTATAATTACTATTACGTCATCATGTATACGCCTGATAATGAAGCTCAGGTGTCTATATGTGTGTGTGTGTGTATGTCTTGAGCTGACAGCTTGACAGCTTTTCAGGGCCTTACTAGAGAAGTGGGTGGGTCCCTTGGTGTTGGTATACTGAAGCATGAAGGGAAAAAAACATACATTTTCATTTTGTTCTTAGCTCTGTAAATAGATTATATTTTCCTCCCATTTCCAGGTTTCTCTACCATCTTCCTAACTTTCAATGGAAACATAATGTCTTGCAAGTATTTGGTGTGGACACATTCTTTTGCAGTGATTTGACTCATTTTAAGAGAGTGTCTCCCAGCTTTGAACTGTTAGAAAATCATTTTAGATAATTTTTTTCTAAATCAATTTTTAAAACCTGCTTTTTGCCTGATATAAAAAAAATGACCAGTATATATTAAATTGTTCAAACTGTTCATACAGTTTCAACTGAAAGCAGTATTTGTTTAGGCCTTTCATTGTAGCAGAAGTCAGTTCTCCTCCAGTTCCGTTAGAACCAGAAATGCAGAAAATATAAAAATTTGACAAATACTGTTTTGACAAATACTGGAAATTTAGTTTATTATATTCTAATAACTAAAATATTTTTTAATTGAGATATCTTGGAAAGTTGCTTAGAATTACATTTTCTTTCATTATGCAATAGTTTTACATGAATTCAATAAATAAGACTTTCACTGAATATACTTTTTGCCTAATTGATAAGAAAATATCGTTGGGTTTCGTTTGTGTCTTGTGCTAAACACAGTGAAAACAGAAATAGAAAGTAATGTTATATTCTTCTTATGAGCATAATTTAAACAGATGAGCAGTCCACTGAGAAGCTTTCTGTGTAGAAAGCTGCTCTTCAATACAAAAATACACCAAAAAGGGGTGTTGTGGGAACACTACAGGGCAAAGTAGAATACATAAGTAGAATGGAAGTGTGACTGATCTTAAAAATGTACAAGGGAGGTTTCATTAATGCACATTGCCTGGCCCTGTTTCACTAGTCATTTAATATCTATTCAAGTTCACGTATTTATAAAAACATGGTTTTTAATTACAAAGTTATGATCATAAAATGATCATAAAATTGGTAAGCCACCAATACCACTTCACGTCAAGTTGTGGTGGTCCTGACTATTTATCTCTGGTCGTCTTTCATAGGATGGCATCTTCCTGCATAGTATTATTTCTTGGGATAAGGTCTCCTGACCAAGGGACTGGTCTCAACGGGCTTAATCCTGCACTTCCATTGAACTAACAGTATGTATTTTACTTAGCCTTGGAGTGCTCCCACAATCCCGCTTTTTAGGGTGTAGCATTTACTGGTCAGAATTTTGAAAACTTTATTTATATGTATGTACAGTATATGTATTTTTCTACTGCCTGTATTAGCCACTGATGCCTTGCCTCCTTTGGCGCATCCCATGAAAAAAACTATAAAATATATCCAATAAAATAAAAGGTGTTCCAGAAAGACAGGTTTAAATAAAAAGAGGAGGGAGTAGAATACACAGACAATAAAAATACCTAAGTGAACTTCAAACACTGTCAGGATCAAGTAATCTTTGAATACAGATGGTGCTTCAAGCATTGACAGGGAGGAGGTAGGAGGAAGAATTTCTGAACATCAATCAGGGCAGATATTAGGATTATGAGGCCTACAGGTAGAATGATGGCACAGTGGTTGGTAAAGCAGCCTTGCAAAAATGGGGTGCTAGATTCAGGGGCAATCCTGGGACTGCTGCTGTCTGAGGCAGCAGCCCCGATGCTGCCCCCCCCATTCCCACTTTAGCGTCGGAGAGGGTCAAAGGGAGCTTTAACGCTAGTGCAATGAGTGCTATAGCACTGTCTGCACTAACAGAGCCAAATTAGGTTCCTTGGCTGCTGATAAACCTGTGCATTGGGTGTGTGAATATGATAGCAACCTTAGATTGGAAGCTACACGGGGGCAGACGATCATGTATAATCTTTGTAAAGCAATTCGAAATATGCAGAATATGTCTATGCTATATAAATAAAAACAATATCCCTTATTGGAGCCAGTTTTACCACCCATGAGAAGACGATGCAGCACCCCATCTTCTGATCTTGTTATTATCTAAATATATTTTATCATTGAGATAATACATACCGATGATGTATTTAGATAATATTACATGGGGGCCCCCTAAATAAATATAAGTACAACTGTCCTTGTACAGCTTGATCTTTTGTTAAAATCCTGCTTGTTTAATTTGAAAATAATAAAAACATTTTGAAACTGTCCTCTTTGTATTGATATGTGATTAGAAGTAATATACGCCCAGTCAACTGGATTTGTGTTCAAAACTGGTTTTATTTAATTGGATGGCATCAGGTTTATCATGCAGTATCATCTGGCATTGTTTTCAGTCTGGTTTCCTTTTGCATCTACATGAAAAGTATTGCACATATAGAACCATGATTCATGATTGATCACATTACTGTTGAACACATCACAACCTGTTATTTTACTTTATGAATGTTAGATTGAAAGAGCCACCAAACTATTGATAGACGGATGTTTAGTGCAAGTGTAGGGAACTATAGGATTAATATGCTCCCATAGCTTTAAATCCCTACTCATGTATCTAGTTATATTTACATAACCAGTGTTATTGGACAAGAGGTGTAATGACCACTTCCTACTACACTTCAATATAGTGCTCGGAAAGGGGTGGATTTTCCTCTTTGGCTGTTGATGTCCTAACCATCTGGATGTGCCCATTGAGGGACCTGAACCTCTAGTGTCTGAGTCGGGACCAGGGAACCCAGTGAACGAGATTAGCTAGAAATAGGTTATATCTGTTATAGACTCTCTAGAAGAGGCTCCTAGATTGCCTTCAGTGAAGGGACCACAGTGGATAGGGTGTCAGGCTTAGACTCCTTCTCCTTAACCACTCCGCTAGGTGGGATTTGCACCACTTCAAGGTACATCTGCCTGGGATTCCTTATTACTACTTGACTAAAATGCCTTATGAGAGTCACATTCTTCAGCTGTGTCATCCAACCGGTTCTAGCCTATGATTTTACATCTGCCTATACCTCACGTCGACTGTAAGTAAACCTGCACCATTATTCCTATTTTTACTGCACAGTAGCCTGAGAGTTGTAGTTCTACTACATCACCTGCTGAAATTTTCCACTTAGCGAAGGCCCTAGCCTGAAGTGTTGCGTCACATGTAATCCATGCTCCTATCACTAGCTGGACATTAACTCCCTTTGGTCTGTATAGTCCAAGTTAGCATTACATTTTGGTGCCCAATGTGGGGCTCGATTCTTAAAACCAGGCTGTGCTACTGTCGCTTTAAATTTTTCTGACAGGCTGCTGACCCAATAGGCAAAAGGCAATCCTGCACGACTTTCTAGATTTTTTTGTAAAACTATTCGGCCTTGGGTTCGGGTTTGGAGGTTTTTTTCAGAATTGGCCTGCACCGCAGGGCGGTTCCCGTATGTACACGTGACCTCCGCCATTTTGAGAGGAGACTTCCTTGAAGACAGATGCATCCATTTCAGCTGGGACTTCTTTCTGGGCCCAAATCCTTAGCGGCTGCTAAGGAACACTGCCTTGCCTCCCTCATACCATGCGGCAGTTACCCTACCATTTTATTACTACTTTATTGTTGGGATTCATTCCAAAGCAGCAGTCCAGCTCCCCAGTGCTGTATTTCACCAGTCAACAGCTGTGGCCAGATCCAGTGTGCGGCCTCCTTTTTTTTGGCTTGGGCAAAATTTTCTGCGGCTGCAGGTGCAAGCCTTCATCCGTTTCCCCCCGGCTCCGTGAAATCCGTGTCTAAATCCAGGATGGCAGACCAAAGTTGGGACGGATGGTCCCCTTCTGCATGTCGCTTAATTACCCATGACTCTTCAGATCTGAGTGGAGTGGATGAGGAAAAGAAATCTGCTTCCATGGAGGGTATATCCACAAACCCTCCTGTAAAGAAGGTTGCTGCTACACGTGTCCCTTCCATTCCTAAAGACACTGCACCTCCTAAAGTTACTGCCTCTATTCCCAACTCCTCTGAGGGGGACGGCATACAATCTGTTTTGTCTCCAGAGCCAGACTGGGCAGAGACGGATTTTGGGCCACTACCAACCCCATCCTCCTCTTTAATGAAAGAGGTAAAATTCTTCTCATCAGAACTACTGCCATCTAAGGTACCTCCTGCAGACACATCCTTCTGGGTTTCCCCTGGGCGTGCTGATCTTCAAAAGCAGCGCACCATCTCCCGGATCCAAAGGATCCTCAACATCAAGGTCCATCAAGACCAGTGGGGCTATTTCATGCCTTATGCCCCAGAATGGGTCTACGATGAGATGGAGAAACACCTCGATGAGCGGATCTACAGGGAGCTACTCAGGAAGTAAACCTGACAAGTTCATTTGTCTTGTACAAATAAACTGTTGCTCTTTTGTTTCATCATAAGAATCTCCTGGTGTCTATATATTCCTATTTTTATTGCAAAGTATCCTGACAGTTGTAGTTGCACACATTAACATTAACCCTTTTTTGGTCTGCCTAGCCAAATAAGCATTACACAAGGTTTCAGTTAAGAGCACTTGTGGCTAAGACTACATATTACATTAAAAGACTGTGGAAAAATGACCCCAAGGCACAACTAAAGTACCCCCTACCGGTCATTACATCATAGCTCATAATTCCCTATTTGTTACAAGAACTCTCATAACTTTTGCAGCCAAACACTAAAAGGCTGCATATTTTTCCATTAGCAATGCACCTTCCTTTCTGGACCACCTTCCTATAAACCAAATAATCCTAATACAGTAATGGGATCTGTTATCCAGAATCCTTGGAGCCTGGGTTTTCTGGATAAGAGGTCTTCAAGTTCTGTAATTTGGATCTCCATACCTTAAAGGAGAAGTAAACCCCTTGTTAAAAAAAACCCTAACCCCCTACCCTACATAGACCTCCCTCTTCCCCCCAGCCAAGTTGCTACCCCAAGCAAATGCTTCTAACTTTTTACTTACCCCTTGTTGCAGATTCATGGCATCAGAGTTCACGGCAGCCATCTTCTTTTCTTCAGTCTTCATTGAGAAATAAGTTCCGTATTCAGTGCCGATAGTCACGAAAATTGCCAAAGCGCGAGAAGAAGACCCGATGAAGACCGAAGAAGAAGAAGATGGCGCCCGTGAACTCCGATGCCGTGAATCTGCACCAAGGGGTTAGTAAAAAAGTATGGGCATTTGCCCGGGGTAGCAGCTAGGCTAACTTAATTGGCTTTTGGCAGAGAGCACAGAATATCTGGAAGGTGGCACTTTGCTTATTTAAGATAAGCAAAGAAACAATTGTAACAATTTAAGAAAAGCAGGTCTCTTAGGTAAACTGTGACTTGCTGCTTAAAGGCCAATTCACCTTCATTAAGCAAAACTGTAATAACACATAAAAACCACAGAAATGTGTTCAAACTTTTACAACCTGCCAAATTTTGCAAAATTAACATTATAATTAGTCCCTCTTTCTAATTATTTGTCCCTCATAATTTGTCCCTCTTTCTATTCCCAAAATGTTGGGAGGTGTACTGCTGGGGGCAGCACACCTGTAATTTAGAGCTTTCTGGATTATGGGTATCTGGATAATGGTTCCCATACCTATACTCCATACACAGTAGTGATGTGCTGGTCGGGAAAATCTCATCCCCACACGACTCACCGAAACCTGCCAGCACATGCTTCCTCCACTCTATATATGTCAAAAAGGGGCAGAAAAAGCGTGAGTGGAACCAGGAAGCCTGCAGTGTAAGTTTACTGGCGGGGAGAACAGGAAGAAGAGCCCAACCCGCCCGCGCCCTGCAAATGGTGTGAGGTCGGCCCAAATTGGCCCAATCCATAGGTAAATCCTGTGAGAATCGTGACAGGCCCCACATCGCTAATACACAGTACAATGTTTGTTACATAATGTGAAGTATATAAATCTTTCAAAGATAGACCTTATTTTCTGTAATTATATTTTAAACCCTTGCTTGAATCCCATACAAGATTCTTCATAAACCAAAGTCAGGGCTCAATAGATGATTGCTTCTCTTGCTTATAGACCTGCTCTCAGCAACATGACGCTATGATTGTTGTTAAGATGATAAATTGACCCTTGTCACAGGGGACACCAGGGTTTCTGTTCTCTCTCCTGTGACAAAGCTTTGTTGATCACATCAAGCAAACACCAGCTGATAGCCTCCTTTCCTTAACCCATTCAGAGCTAGGCTGTTGTAAAAGATGGAATGAGAATATGACAAATTTGCACAATCATGCTATATTCAAATATTTGTGGCAGCTGTATAATACTATTTACAAATTGGGGGGGGTAATGTTTGCTCACAGTTCTCACGATCCTTGCATATTAGAGCCTCTGACTTTACATACTGTATACACCAGCTTTAAAATACACATGATTTTACACTGTTTAGTTAATTTGTTGATGTGCAGTTTATTCTAACTCCACTTTTTAACAAAGCTTTAATATACTGTAGCTCATCGTGTGTAACTGAAAAAATTATGACAGCAAATTTGTGTTCCATAACATAAGGAAAGACATATAGGTATGGGATCGGTTACCAGGAAACCTGATTTATGGGAAGGTCATATACCATAGACTTCATTTTCCTTAAATAATTCAGATTTTTAAAATGGATTTCCCTTTTTTCTGTAATAAATAAACAGTACTTTGTATTTTATCCAAACAAGGATATAATTAATCCTTATTGGAGGCAAAACAATCCTATTGTGTTTATTTAATATTTAAGCTAATTTTAAGAAACACTTTGCCAGGCATAGATTCGCCAGGACAGCGCTAATTCACTAAAATCCGAAGTTGAGTCCAGGGCGACGAACGCTGGCGAAGTTGCACTAGCATTACTACAGCAAGCAAAGCACTAGCGAAGCCTAATTTGCATACGGCGGGAAGTTAACGTTCAATGGACATATAAGTTGCAGCAAATACATTACACTACACAAGCCCGGGAAACCTTAATAAAAGAAAATAGAGTTGTTATATTGTTAAACATGAGTATAGTTTATGTGTCACATTAGGAAATGTAGGGGGGAAGGCGGGTACCACAAAAAAAATTTACGATCTTTTGCAGCCTGAAAAAAGGAAAAGATGCCAGCGTTTTTTGGGACTTAGAAAAATTTTCAACTATTTTTTGAGGAACTCCTATCTACTCTATTGCACTTCGCCTGGTCTGAGGTGGCAAAGGCAGGTCTGGTGCAAGAGGTAACGTTCAGTAAAATCCACATGTTAGTGAATTTGCTTAGTTACATGAAGTGCCGCTAGAGTCTATCTCCTTTGCTAGAGAAGTTACCCCAGCTACCGTTAGTAAATCGCCAAAGTACCAAAATGACAACATACTGGCGAATTACTTCGCCCTTTAGTAAATCTTCCCCTTATTTATAAAAAAAAAAAAGTGAAGAAAAAGATCGCCACAGTCCTCTGGAGTGAAATTCCGTCCTCTTCATTCATTTATATGGGATTTTTAAAAGAGTATCAATGGGTGAAAGTGACAGTTCATCCTTTTATAAATACGCCATTCAAAATCCCATAGAAATTAATGGAGAGTGGCGGAATTTCACTTTAGAGGACTGTGGCGATCTCTAACTTCACCCCTTAGTCTTCTTAAAATTAGCTGAAACATTAAATAAACACAATAGGATTTTTTGCCTTGAACAGTACTTCACTTAAAGCTGTCAGTCACCACCTGAACAGAATTTTCTTCATTAGATGAACAATCTTCATACACTGGCCCTGAAAGGGAATTACACTAACCTTTGGCGTGCGTACTCACATCCCTATTCTGGATGGATCCTAATCACATCCTTATATGACTGCTCAGCCTACTTTTAAAATCCTGTCTCTGTCCCCTGAACAAGCTATGACAGGACGAGATCTTTAGCTAGCTTCCTTGTCAATTGTGGGGTCCTTTCTGATAGGGTAATATCTCATAGTTCTCTACTTCTCTTTCCCAAGGCCTTGGCCTCAGGCCCCTGGCACCACACACTCCTTCCAGGTCAAGTCAGATGAAGGCTACATTTTTTTCCACACTTTGCACAGATTAGTAAAGAAAGCCCAAGGACATAAACACATTTGTAATTAATTGATTCTAAATATCACATCATTCACATTTAGCCATTAACTTTTTTTCATCCCTATATATATTATCTTATAGGTACACGTATTAATACTGCAGCTGTCCTAATGGTACAGAGCCTTTAAAATGATGTTTAGCTGGTATTATTGATCAGTGCAACCAAGAAAGCTTAATACATAAAGCATTATGTACTGTAGCATGTAAGCATTATGTACTGTTGCTAGGACCTCCCAATTATCACTTATTAGCATGTTGAAAGAAATATAGAATATATGTTGACTTCAATCAATAGTCATTGTCACCAAGTTACGACCTTTGAACAGTATTAACGGAATATTATATATTGCCCGTTTATGGAATTTTCATATGAACTTTATTTCCCTATGACTAGTTATGCTTTCCATTCTTCATGCATCTTGCTCCTAATAAGAACTAATCATTCCACTGTCAAACAGGAATATAGTATTTCTGACAACTGTCTGCAGAGTAGACCAGATGTTCCCCACATGGCCCCATTCCAGCTGCCTCTCCACCTCATGGGAAATCAACAACAGGTTAAAGAGACAAAAATCCAGTCAAACCACACCAAATTTTCAGTACAGGTTTCCCACTATCCATAAGACACCTGGAATAGAGCCATAGGCTAATTTACTGCCTGGTTTAAATTCAAGCCCTGCTAGAGTAGAATACCATGCTCTCTTCAGCGAAAGAATACTCTGCTGAGTTCCTTCAGGCAGTTTGATGCCTAATGATGGCAATTTGACTAATAAAACAAATTAGGCGCAGTTCAGCTATTTATTCTACCCAGGGTGCACTGGGAGCATGTCTGTTTTGTAAATTTGTCTATAGTTCCCAACTGTGGAAAATACCAGCACCAGATAGTTGTTGTTAAAACATGGAAATTAATGGAAAAATAGTTCAGTTTCCTTACAGGTCCATCCAACATTTATAAATCCAAAAGAGACTCATATTTTAAATTACATAAATTGTTTGTATTCATTAGTTTATTACCATTCATTTATTAATACGTTGCTCATTCATTATATAGTGGATAGAGTACCCCCTCTTGTAAAATATAAGGATATTATAAGTTACCGAGAAGTTTCATGATCATATAAAATCATGAGGCCAAATGCCGAGTGTTTTTATACAGGTCATGGAACTCCGAGTTAACTTCTAATATGCTCATATTTTGCAACAGGGGGTATTTTATTTATTATAATAAACAAGTTTTAGTGAATCATGTGACAGAAATGACATCAGAACTCACTGTTTATAACTGATGACATCAGAACTCACCGTTTATAAGCTTATAATTTGCAAGATATTCATGGCTTTTGTGTATTATAACCCTATTAGCTTATATAATATGTGTGTGTATGTGAATAAATATGTTGTAGCAGCGAGTTCTATATATGGAAAGATTTCAGTACTTTTACAGAATCTACTGCTATTTTAAAGACCAGAAACAACAAAAATGGACATTATTTTGACTTGCCATACCAATTATTTCTTTACTGGTTGTGGAAAAAAGTTTATTGTAAGCAGAAGTCAGTTACTAGGCCCTACAGCAAAATGCCCAAAATGTGGGAACAAGATTCTTCATACATATATTGAAACTGCTTATAGCTCAGTGTTCCATGGGACACTGGATCCTTCCTGGGCCTCCAAACATTTGCAGTGTCCGCTTCCATTGATCCCCAACCAGTGGTTCGTGAGCAACATGTTGCCTACCAACCCCTTGGATGTTGCTCCCAGTGGCCTCAAAGCAGGTGCTTATTTTTGAATTCCAGGCAAGTTTTGGTTGCATAAAATCCAGGTGTTTTGCCAAACAGAGAATCCTATATGCTGCTAGTCCACACAGGGGACACCAAATAGTCATTCACAGCAGTTACTTGGCACCCCAGGAACTTTTTCATGCATGTGTTACTCCCCAGATCTTGTTATATTTGAATGTGGCTCATGGTTAAAAAAAGGTGTTGTCCTACCATAAAAACTACACATTTTTTTCAAACAAAAATATTGAGCTTACTAGAATTTCTGCCACATTTTTGAATAGAGACATAGTGACTGAATCATTAAAGGCAGTTTCATTTATTTTAACAGATAGCGAGACAATTTCCAGTTACCCAGACATGCACACATGGGAGTTGCTAGAGAGTAAGTGAAAATTTTAGACCTGGGTCACCCTACCCTCTAATTTTCATTCACCCTCATTGACTTTTTCTGTGATACTAAGGTCATTAAGGTAAAGTGAAGGTAAAGTATCATTGATTCCGTACAACTATCACACATGTGTCACATGTGCTAGGCAGCATCATAGAAAACAACTAAAAGACTTCTTTTCATCTTTCCACCCTATTAATAACAATGCCTTCAAGCGTAATTTTTACTGACCGTGTCAAAAAAAAAAAAACCTACCTGCCAGGTGGCAATCCTACAGTCATGTGATGTTACTGAATGAGGAAGAAACCACTGGCTGAATAAGTCTCCAATACAAGGAAAAATACACATATAAGCCTCATGCACTGACACAATGGACAAACATTTTAAAGGGCTTCATTTGCCCTTTAAGTTGCAGATATTTAGTGACTCCCTTACATGATTATGATTTAAAGATGTGGTTAAATTGCACATCTATTATTGAAAAGCTTATATAAGAATTAATAAAAAATGATACAGCTGCAAATCTGTTTCATTTAATAAACTGTCAAAAATTAAGGACTGAATTGATAGACATTTCCTTTAACTTTATGTGCTGAAAGAAGATATAAAATGATAACCGTATTACAAGTATGGGAACGCTTATTCAGAAAACCGTTATTCAGAAAGGTCCAAATTATGGGAAGGCCTTCTAACAAAGACTCCATTTTAATAAAAATAATTCACATTTTTAGAAATGATTTCCTTTTTCTCCCTAATAATAAAACAGTACATTGTATTTGATCCCAACTAAGATATAATGAATCCTTAATGGATACAGAAGAAACATGTTGGGTTTAATTAATGTTTAAATGATTCCTTAGCAGTCTTTAAGTATGAAATTATGGAAATCATCTGGCTAGCAGGTCCCTTTCCTATATTAGGCTTAAAGTTTTGGCAATCACCAGATAAAAGCCAAGGTACACTACACATACTGTGCAGAACTGAAAATGCCACTGGCTGCATAATGATTAAGATATCATAACTATAATAAATTGGCAGAAAGCTAAGACCTGTTTGAAACAAATGCTTCTCATACTGTACAGTATTCAAGTTTTACAGAACCCTACAAACTTAGAGTGAAGAAAATTCTGTATAACAATGAGCAAACTATTAAATAGCACCTTCTAACAAACAGCTATAATTATCCATTTATCTGGAAGGTCACAAATAATGACACTACCTGACTTATCAAGGGCACCTAACTTACGCAGCAGATCATCATCTCTACATCGCAAGTTCTAATCAATAATTAAAAGGCTTATTAAAGTATTTCTAGAGTGTACTTGAGAAGAGGAGTTATACTGCATTTCATGGTTAATTCAATGTCAATTAAATGATTGCTAATGTCCCTCCAGCAATATCTTGTATGGAGTGAGAGGACAGAAATCAAAAGCGTTTTCCATCTGAAACAGGCCCGGAGTTTCAATCTCACAGCACGTCAGGCCTTAGGCTAGAAATCAATGACTACAGACATTTGATTGCAATTTTAGCAGCTATGTTTTAATGCCGCTTCTTTTCCTCTGCCTAATTGTACCTGAATGATTTCAACAGGTATAGTGGGGAGTCAATGGCTTGGGGGGATCTGAGGTGAGAACGAGAGTGCAAAGATGCATTTCTGAGTGTATGTGGATAGCGGATCAGCGAAACAGGAGATAGGAGCAATTGCAAAGAGGCCAAGCATTAATGGGAAAAAAAGTATCAGAGAACCACTGCTGTGAACAGCAAGGGGTACGTTAAAACAAAAAGGTCAGCTGAGGTGAAGAAAAGGTTTGATCAAATTAGATTTGCAGAAATTGTCCTAATAGAACCTAATGAACCTTCAGAACTATTGGTATGAGGGTCAAGTGGGTTTTAACAAAGTCCTGTGATACATATGATGCCATTCAGTAGCTCTCCTTATTAGCCTGATCTGTTAATTCCCCCATTTTTGAAAATGTAATATATACAAATGCTAATCTACATAGTTGATACATCAGATGGGAGCATACATGTACTTTGTGTTCCTCTCTTAAAGGGTTGGATATCTGTCTCTGTCTATATATATATATATATATATATATATATATATATATATATATATATACTTCTTCAGTGAGTATCCGCACTCCAAAGCAATGCTCAATGGCGGGGTGCACGGTGATTATTTATGTATCAAAAAATCTCGTGACCAGCACTCCCTTTTAAAAGTTCAATTCTTTTATTGTCATTTTGTAATGTCCGACGTTTCGGTTTTGAAAATGTAATATATACAAATGCTAATCTACATAGTTGATACATCAGATGGGAGCATACATGTACTTTGTGTTCCACTCTTAAAGGGTTGGATATCTGTCTCTGTCTTTATATATATATATATATATATATATATATATATATATATATATATATATATATATATATATATATATGTATATATATATATATATATATGTGTATATATATATATATATATATATATATACTGTGTGTGTGTATATATATATATATATATATATATATATATATATATATATATATATATGACACACATATATGTGTTTCTGCTTTCTACTTGAACTGTGTGACCATGTGCATATAACACTTACACAATATATTATACTGACTTAAGTTAAACAGCACTATTGTTCGGTAACACGGATAAAAGCATACATTTTAAACCTTACACTTACACTAATGGGTATCAATACTTTCATAAAGAGCCCTCCAGTATGAATTTGAAGTTGCTAAAATCCCCCAAATTCAGCTGTGTCTCTTCAATCCTCAGGTGGAAAGGCTGCTTATTAGAAGCTGTTTTCTCTTTAATCCTCCCATTGTTCTGCATCTAATTCCTTTTGTGCTCCTCGATTTCACTTCATTAGTTTTACTGTCAAAATGCAACAAAAGTAATTGCCTTAATTCCAGGGTAACTGGCTGGGATGCTTCAGTCCTGACAAACAAAATCTTTCAGCAGTTTAAGAAGCATTGTGTCAGTATATTTATAACCCGTTGTCTGAAAAGGAACAGAATAGAATATGATTAGCTTTGTAATTTTCTCATAATTATAAAGTAATGGGAATAATTAAATGGCTAGGCGCATGTACTACACTCGACTCATATTTATCCATATATGTGTGAGGGTATGTAATATATATGTCTCTGTTTCAGTGTATGTATTATACATGTGCCTGTTTGTTTCAGTGTTTAAAAACAAAAAGAGAATAAAGTTTTAATAAGAAAATAGGGTTATTAAAATTGCCAATTTTCCCATGATCAGAGCGAGGTTACAAAGTAGGGTCTTATTCTAATGGATTACATGAGACTTCATTCACCTTGCTGACCCAAACTGAAAAACCAAGTTTGTCTGTTACTCATACCAAATGCATTACCACCTATTGATTTCTAAGACAGCCAGAAGGCACTATTCCCTCCCTCCTCTCCTATAAATATTGTGTGGTACAGAATGCTGCAATTGTTGTTCATCACATACAATGAGAGTGACACTGACATCTCCATTCACCTCAATGGTTTAACATTGAAACTGAGATTTTACATTACACCTGTTTCTGAGATTAGGATGTCACTTCAAAAATATGGTAACATAATCACATTGAGTCATGTGTCCTCAAAAAACTTTTTAGAGCTGAGAGGCTAACAGGTACAAACATGGCTCCATAAAAGACTGTAGATATTAAGGCCTAAGCCACACCAAGCTACACTCATAAGGTTTAGTTAGATTTGTCTGCATATCCAGATCATCATCATGTATTGCCCTGTACGAATGTTTAAGCTTTCAGACTCTGGTGCATTTTCATCAAAGCTGACCACTTAAAATGGAAATTCTGATTGGTCTTACATTAGAAAACGTAAAGGGTCTTCGGTGAACATGTAGTTAACCAGAGCTACATATAAATTATACAAATTATCAAATGGATGGGAGGAATAATAAGTGCTATGTGGTCACCTATAATTCCATACAAATTGCATACAATTGTTTGGATAGCATTCCATTTGTAATTATGTTTAGAGGAAATGAATCTTTTTAAGGCGCGTAGCAGAACTGCGATATTAAAGGTCTGGGCAAAGATTTCTGAAATCAAGGTGCAATGTGGTTGGGGTTGGCTATAAAAAAAGTGTTAAGTTTCATAAGGTTTAAACCCTAACAGTGAACGCAAAACATTGGATCAAGAGGATGTTTACTTACAAAATCAGGGCCGCTTCTGCCATGAGGCAAGGTGAAACCCTTGCCTCAGGCGGCAGCGAGCGGCCAGTTACAAGGGGCGGCAAAAAGCCGCCTCTTGTAACTTTAAGAGCCGAAATTCCGGGTTTTAATCCGGAAATTCGGCTCAGCTAGTGCAAAGAGCGCTATAGCGCTCAATGCACTAGCGATACTGTCCCCTGAAACCCGCTCCGACGCAAATTTTTAAGCGTGGAGCGGGAGAGGAGGGGGGCGGCATCTGGGCTGCTGCCTCAGGCGGCAGCAGCCCCAGGATCGGCGCTGTACAAAATCCAATATGTTGTAGTAAGAAATAGAGTAGAAAAAGAACACACCAGCACATCATGGGTAATGGTAGCAGGAAAAGCCTTGCTCGTTCATTGCGGATGCAAATTTTCGGGCGTAACCCCTTTGTTAAGCATTGTCAAAAACGTTGCATCCGCAATAAACGTTGCATCCACAATAAACGAGCAAGGCTTTTCCTGCTAGCGTTACCCATGATGTTCCGGTGTGTTCTTTTTCTACGTTATATCTGAGGCTGCCAATTCCTCTAATGCCGAGCACCTGGGATTCACGTTTATCTGGACGGTCAGGGTGTGCGAGGGTAATCCTTCCCTTCTCCATTAGTAAGAAATAGAGAGCATAGTCTATTATTATGGTTTTACTCAGATGTCATCTACGTCTGTTTTTTCATAGCTGCACCTTCATAGGCAAATAATGGATGGTTTAAAGCTCACTATTTGGTAGGTACCATGGTGCTAAATGAATGCTTATTTTTTTGTAGTTTTTGGATCAGTAGGACTTTGCTGAAACAAACACTGAGCAGAAAAAAACATACTTAAAGAGCATGTAAAGGCAAAAAAATAAAATCCCATTTTTACTTTCTTTAATGAAAAAGAAACCTATCTCCAATATACTTTAATTAAAAAATGTGTACCGTTTTTATAAGAAACCTGACTGTATGCAGTGAAATTCTCCCTTCATTTACTGCTGTGGATAGGAATTGTCAGATGGTCCCTAACTGCTGAGCAGGGAAACAATCATACTTATAAACAGCACCGGGAGCCCCCGTCTTACTTCCCAGCCATGCAGAACTCAAGCAGCTTTGTTTATGATGATCCCTAAGCAGCCCAGACCACACTGAGCATGTGCATAGTCTTAGTCTTGCAAAGATGTTTAACAAAGTTACAAGATGGTGACCCCCTGTAGCCAACTTTGAAAGCATGAATTATTTGTTTGATTAGGCTTGTGGTGCAGTAAGTTCATTTAGTATACAAAATACAGCATTTCTAGCCTTATACTATTTTAGACTTTACATGCCCTTTAATAACATTTTAAATTTGGTTTACCATGTTATCTGTGAATCCATTTTCAAACCCTTATTAATTAGATGCAACTGATTTTTAGGATTCTTGATATTAGAATTCTTCATGGTCCATGGTCCAGAGAGGGTGGTGCTCTATTTATTTCTGCCTGAAAGTTAACACAATCAGTGGAGAAATGTTAACTGGACTGTTACAGCAGAATGAATTAGATTCAGCAAAACTTGAAATTTGTTCAAGCTCATTTCAACAAAATTGTTGGTTTCTCATAAATATGGTGTGAGAAACTGATTTTCAGTGTTTGTGTGAGAGAGATAGAGAGAGAGAGAGAGAGAGAGAGAGAGAGAGGAGAAGAGCTAGGACAGCCCATTAGCCATGTCTGAGCCAAGTGAAGTATTAACCAAGTGTAAAAAAGGAAGGGAGTTTATTATATTTATTGTCATTGATCCCTTTTAAGAAGAAAGGATAATGTGGGTCCAGATCCTAGAATAAAAGGTATCAGTGGAACTTGAGGAAAGGACAGAAGATCCCAAGATTGGGAATAATCCAGTGTTGAGCTAGATGTTAATTTGAAGTTTTCAAAAACTAAAAGATTGTCAGACCACCAAGTAGTGTGAGCATGTTCCTGGTGATCCACCATCCTATAGACGAGGGGTCCCCAACTTTTTTTACCCGTGAGCTACATTCAAATGTAAAAAGAGTTGGGGAGCAACATAAGCATGAAAAAGTTCATTGGGGTGCCAAATAAGGGCTGAGAATGGCTGTTTGGTAGCCCCTATGTTGACTGGCAACTTACTAAGTACTTAGTTTTTATGCAACCAAAACTTGCCTCCAAGCCTGGAATTCAAAAATAAGCACCTGGTTTGACGACACTGAGAGCAACATCCAAGGGGTTGGAGAGCAACATGTTGCCCACGAGCTACTGGTTGGGGATCACTGCTATAGACCCAGGTATAGATGGACAATAGAGTTAATTAGTAAAATAATACAAAAGGGTTTTACCTGTAAGTGCTAGATGTGCATATAGTAACTCATACTGCTGTGAGTAACCTGTTGATGCTCAATTACTGAATTCCTCTGTGGCAATGTATTTGCCATTACTATTTAATTAATTTGCACCATCGGAACTGGCTGGTAGCTCACACATAGCCAGCAACATGAAAATGAGTGTAAATCCTGTGCTGCTAGAGATCTGGCATCTGAGGGCCAAACAGTTACAAATGTGGTTTCAGATAAGATATCAGACCTATAGTATAACGCTAAAGGTAGCCAGAATGGGAGACAGAAATGCTGTTTTGTCAGAGAAAGGAGAAGACATAGCCACTGTATTACACTCCTTGTCACTAGGTGAAAAATTTACAAAATATACATTTTTTAGAAATTCTGTAAATAAATACCAAACTACTCTACGTAAAAACATTGTTTTTAAACAAATGAATACATTTATTTTGTTTATGTTAATGTCTCTTTAAAGATATAGGTCTGTACAGTCCATTTCTAGACTGTCCTCACAATATGGCATTCATTCCTATGCACAGCGCAGATAATCACACTGCCGGGGGCACTGTATGATATTGCTGAATATCATTTTCCTAGGATGGCACATGGTGCTGGAGTCTCAGTTTTAAGAGCTATACAAATCCATTAAAATAAACACATACTGTAAATGCACTGCCTCTTAAATTTCTTGCCAAACAGAGTATTCATATTAGAATTAGCTTTACAAGGAAATTTTGCAGACAAACATCCAAGTCGCCCAGCTGTTACACAATGCCGGTAGGATACGATTGTATGATTTTCTAATCTGTAATTTGCTGGTTAAAGACAAGAGTGATTACCATAGGTGGTTCTCATAAAACAGATACTTCAGAACCTAATTGCTGGCAGGTTACATCTGCAGACATTCACGGGCTAAGCCATGAAATGTAATTACTGGGAATTACTGTGAATTGTTAGTGCAGAAGATGGCATGCAAATATTTGTACGAGATACGAAAGGGTACCAGCACTGTTAGGTTAATGTATGGGAAAGGCAGAGGCAGTGGAAGCTGCTATTTAAAGTAACAAAGGCCAAAAAAGCTACAAAAATGATTAAAGTGTAATACATTGTTTATAAACACATAGCCAAACACAGTGAAAAACTGGCAGGTGGCACACTAAGGGGGTTAAGTTATTTACTTAGCCTCAATTTATTCTGGTTGAAGTTCTTTGGTCAAAAACTCAATTTTTTTGAAGGAAAAAAAACTTGACATTTTCGAGATTTATTATACAAAAAGTCAGAACCAGAAAATCCACCATCTCAAACCTGCCGAGGCTATGTATAAGTCAACGGGAAATGTCCCTTTTACAATTTTGAAGATATTGTGATCTGCGCTGGGTTTCATCCGATAATCCGATAAAATGGGTTTTGGGCAATACCTAAAAAAAAAAACAATCAGTGTTCATCTGTCTGTTACATACAGAATAATAAATGCAAAATGTACAGGTACATATTTTCCCATTGTTAGTAAATGACTCTCAGTTTCTTTCCATTAGGTGACTAAAATAAAATGTATGGCAGAAAACAATTACTTTATTGCAGGGTTTACAAACACAGTACAGTGTATAAGCACAAATGATCTATACACTGTGAGCAGTGATCATGTGTCAAGTCGAACACAGATATATTTGAACCATTAGATTAATGTACATATAGTGCAGAGGTCCTCATGTCTTGCTGGTTTTAAACTACTGTATAGGAGTCTTATCTTGTAGGAAGGATACTCCACTTGACACTTGCAGCCTAATACCCATTAAAAAAGCTTTGAATGTTTACTATCAAATATATTCCACAAGGTAATAAGTACTGGTTGACTAATGTACCTGTAATTGTCAGTAAATGAATAAAACAATGATGGCCATTATTACATTAAAGGTGTATGTACACCTTTTTGGTGGGTGCAGGCAGCAGTTATGGACCTCATCCAAATTCTTTGGTTATACAACAATATATTTCCTAGTTGTTCCTAATTTTCAGGAAAGTTTGGGGTAGGTTGGACTTTGGCAAGGCATAACTGGGCACTGCTTTGAAAAAACAGCCAGACCTAAAATGCCAAATTGTGGAATGTGGAAGGCATTCTAACTCAAGGTTTTGTTTTGACTATATGGGACATTATAAGAAAATACTTTATAGGAGAATTCTGTGAACTAGTTAGAACCCAAACACTATTATGGGACAGTGATCCTTACTAAGACACAACTAATTGTAAAACCCAAAGCAAATTTTCCAGTGATGCAAATACTTTTGCCACTATGCCATTCGATTTATCATAGATACAAATGATTGTATAGACAATTAAGGATTTGCTGGAACTTTAACTCCTGCACTGTATTCATACATAAAAAGTGAGGTTGAAAAATCCATGCATCTACCAAGTGAAACCAGCCTTACTACTAGTGTATCCAGAGGAAGGCAAAAAAGCCATCTCCAATTAGTCAATTGCTTCGAAGAGGTCAGACAACTGGATTCGTTTTCTACGTAGGAAATCTTCTTTTTTTTCTCATCTCAATAGATGCCCTCACATCTGGTGGAAGAATCTACTGAGAATTAATTGGCTGTTGCCCAATGTAAGCAATCCTAACGTGCCCAACTGAGACTTTGCATACCCTAAATTAGCTTAGTTGCATTTCTTTGGACTTTCTTGATTCCAATAATATCACATCTGAACACTGGAAACCAAACATGCACTGTATATTCTATTTGGGGTCTTGTGAAGGGGAAGAACAACCTGCTTCTCCTGTTAATTTATTCTAGTGATGAGCAAAACTGGCCAATTTTGCATACTGCAAAACTTGTAAAACCATTAAATTATCTTGAAATGCATTGAAGTTAATGGAAAGGTCAGTGGCATTACTTTGTGGTTAAGGTTTTTTTGTCAGGGCTGGTCTAGCTTGTGCATTGGCTTCACAGAGACTTCCTGCTCCCTCCAAGTGACACTTGCAAGATGGCAATGTAATACCTCTGGAAATGTAATACCAATGTAATACCTCTAGTGTGTCTATTTTAAATGCTGGGATGCCAGTCTTGACATAAAACAGACTACATGGTGAATTTCTGCATGAATTCCCAAAAATAAATTGCCACTGATGAAACCATGATTTTTGCCACAAACTGTGCCACAATCAAAAAGTTTACTCGTCCATACTTGTTTTAATATATGACAATACTATGTTTGTCCTTCTTGTTGTTGACTGACATTGCTTGCTACAGATAAGTTTATAATCCACAAGTTCCCTAAGGCATTCCTCTATCAAGGATTTGATTAATATAGCATTGAAATATGAGTACACACACAGCTACTTCTGAAGAAAAGTAAGCAGTCAATTTACAGTATGTGGCATAATTAGAATTACAGTTGTCCAGGTCCAGGCCCTTCACATCCCTCCACGGCCCTCTACAGCTTCCCACCACTTCTGGACAGGTTCCCCCATGACACCTTACCCTCTAGATGTAAACCTGCAGGAACACTTTCACCTTTCATCCTCCATCGGTCTTCATCTATACTGTTCCCTGAAAGCCCTTTGGAAGGTCGACCCTTGTACAATTGCACCCCAGTAGTTACACCACAATTGAGGGTATGTTGGGGGTGCATCCAAAATAGCATTGGGCATAAAAATTATGTATTTTAGTAATTTATATCCTTATAAATATATCTTTATTACATCTGACAGTAAAACATTAAAGAAGACATAAGTCCTTATAAACCCTCCAGAGTAACCTGAAGCTCTAGTTTGTGGACTTTTGCCATATATAGTTATTGTATCATATTGAAAATATTTCCTTTTTTTGAAAATACAATTGAATCTTTTGCACCAAAGACCCAAGGGTTAATGTAATATGATACTGTTGGTGATATAACAATAAAATAACAATATAAAAACAATAAAACTGCAGCGAATTGTGTCTGTGCAGATCTGTGAATCAAAATTGTTAATGTAATATGCAGCCATTTTCTCCACTTTCCTTATGAGGCTCTCAGTGTCTCTGGAATTTTTGAATTCTGGTGCAGTATGACAACTGGAAGGACAGCATAGGCCCCATCCAGGCCGTGTCACAAATTAATTAGTTATATTTGCATTAAACCGTTGACCAATACTCTTCGTTACTTATACAGGAAAAATTACTGTTTTCCAGGGAGTACGAATATCTGGTAAATATCAGATTTTAGATAAGACCTGGTTCAAGGTGACAACAGGGCTTTTAGTAGAGAGCTGGTCAGAATGTATCTCAGCCCTATGTCTATTGTTATAAAACAAAATTGCAGCCCAGATTCTTGTTGTTCTGGGTAGAAACAAAGAAACATTGTACAGGAATTCAGGATACATAAATTTATTGTGTGGGTTCCACAAGTGGTGTACTGACAAGGCGACGGCCCCCCCTGCAAATATATATTTTAAGGGGCCCTGCACCGGAAAATTTCACATTGGTAGGCGTGTGTGCCGAATATGCGCACACGTCAGCCAGCACAGGGACCGTGCATGGAATGGGTACTACCAGGCATACTAATTTTTGGTTAGTATCACCCTGTGGTCTGGGCCACCTATTCCCCCAGCCCCCTTGTGACAGCGGGGTCTGCTTCCTCTATAGTTACGCCACTGGTTCTCACTGTAGGGTGAATCTTATCAACTCAATAAAAAATAGCAAGCCTTAGCAAAGAACTTAAATTGATATAAGATTAAGTGTATTTGATTTACATTTGGTTAAAAATGTTATTGCTACAGAAGGTGCAAATTATTAAACTGTGTATGAAACAGCACATTGCCTTAAAAGTTTATCTTTAGATGTGGTATAACCAGAAGTAAATAGAGATACACCAAATCCATTGTTTTGGGATTAGGTAGAATCCTGAATCTTTCACAAAGGAGCCTTTTTAGGCAAGATTCGGCCAAGTCCCAAACCAAATTCAGGGTTAGTTACATCCCTAGTATCCAATCTTAATTTTAAGTGCTTTTTAAAAAAAAATATTTCTGCAACTCTCAGGCTTCAAATATTAACTCGCTATCTGCTTGCAATGGCTTATTTACCCCAGCAACCACGCAGCATATTGAAAGTCAGAAAGGGAGATAGTCAGAAGAAAATACAGTCAATCATGTGTTTATGAAAGCATATTCAGTGTATCTTGACTGATCAGAAATCAACATATCATAAAGAATCACCGATCATTTTCATAATCTTTATTTTCACATGTTCCCTAAATTGTAAATTCTTGTGAGTCTCGGTCCTTGGATTACATCTTTCTTTTGTAACACGTTTGTTAAATTATTGTAAAACCCTTGATAAAAGTTTGCACATAATTTTTGCTTTTTGGGGTCACTGACAACTAGATGTCCTTTTTATTTGCAGTCTTATAATAGGCAGTATGAGAACAAGTAAAATGTAAAAAAAACCCATATAAAACACATTAAGCACACCAACAGAAAAGCAGCATAAACATACAAATGGTTAATCGGAAAGCGAAACTTCCACTTTATTATTTCTCAGACAAATTTGTTAGATACTGTAATGTTTCTGTCTTTGGTTTGTTTTATAGAATTACAGTCAGTCTATAAATGGGGCTCTTTCGTTTACTCTGCCACATGCAGCTTGTAGCATTGGGAAAAACAATTCCCATTCACCCATTTATAAATGTTAGCCTTTAAATTTTAATATCTATCACCCTTAGGGTAGCAATGAAGTGAAAATAAAGGCACTTCCTACTGAAATCCTCCCCCCACAATTCATCTCAAGGTGAGGGTATCGGGCTGCCCCCCTCCTGTCTCATCTTTCAAATCCTGCAATCCTTTCAATGAATGGTCCGGCGGGTGGCAGAAAAGATCTCATGACTCACTGACACTGCATTGTCCCTTTTTTCTTTTCAGAGCAATGGCACAGAACAACGGGATACAAATGCAGACGGGGGTCAGGCTGGCAGATGTCTGTATTCACACTGCAATACAAGGGTAGGGCTCCGGGTTCAATGACTTACAAGAACCCACTGCCTAGGGTGTAACATTACAGAACACAAACACAGCCTTCATGCATTTTATGTAGTGCTTATGGCACGCAAGCCTGTGTTTGTCTTGTATTAAGGTTAACAGAGTGCTACTGTTTATATATCCTAATGAATGCAAATCTGTGTATCTGTACTAGTGCTTGCAGCAATGTTTGTATGGTTTGTATGTGCCAGCTTACATGTGTGTCAGTGGAAGAATATGTGTACCATAATGCAGAAGTTCAATAATCTATAACAAACCAATCAGCAATTTCTGTTGTTTACTGTACGTGTCTAATGTTGCACCTTTGTTAGTAATTGGGTTTGTGTAGCATTACTAGTGATGGGCGAATTTGTCTCGTTTCAATTTGCCAAAAAAAAATGCTAAATTTAATTTAATTTTGACGCCGCATTAAAGTCAATGGGTGTCTGAATAATGTTGACGCGCAATGGTTTTGATGCGAGCAACTTTTCCTACGCGCGTCAAAATTTTTTGATGCCGGCAAATCTTCACTCCAATTTGCAAATTTATTCGATGGTGGCTAAACGTGAACATTCACAGCCAATTCACGTCTGGCAAACTTATTCGCCTATCACTAAGCATTACCATTTTGACTTCACAGTACACTATTAAAGCCTGTTGATCCACATTGTTGCTTTCTCTGCCGTTCTGGAAACCTGTTCATTATCATTGGGTTTTGTTTATCTACATGTTTTCAGTTCAACACTGTTTAGGTTCAACATTTAGTCAGGATTTCTCTTAGCAATTATTAGGTTTATACAGTAGGGTTAGATTTGGACAAGTTGGGGTCTTAATGGCAAACATATATATCTACATTCAATTTACAAAAAATACAATAGAAATACTAAATATTAAAATATACTAACATACTGGTGTGAATTAAAAGCAAAATATTAAGACCTCACAATTTACTATAATAATAAAATGATGTTTCCATTATTTTTAATCAGTCTACTATACATAAGATATTAAAAGCCAACTGCCCTGGTACAATATGAAACTGATGTTAGAAAACCTTCCCAGACTTACAAATCACCCTATAGATAATAGAGAAGACAAGTGCTGTAGTACAATCAAGGCATACTCAATAATGCCTACAATTTCAACTGTTCTTCTCATATTCAGCAACATATTCATATGGGGCAGCTTCCAATTATTGACAGTATAGCCACTACACTAGCTACAGTATTAATATGCATATGAGTGCTCAGACTGCAAATATGAACCAGACATTGTTCTCATATTACAACCCAACAGAAAGTGCTGTCACTTTTGAAACAAGGCTGGCCCAGAAAATCTTCCTTCCTCTTGCCATGGAAATACAATAAGGCTATGAGAAACCCAGAAAATAAGCTACTGTATCCTGGTACACGGGTACACGGGTTTGATTATTTGCATTCCAAGCTAATATTGATAAATAATGAGCGAAAAATTTGGTGGTGCAAAGCCGCAATTTGCTTTATTTAATCATACACTGAAATCTGAAATGGGGCTAAACATATTGTCAGTTTCCCAGCTGCCCCCAGTCATGTGACTTGTGCTCTGATAAACTCTAGGCACTCTTTACTGCTGTACTGCAAGTTGGAGTGATATAACCCCCTCCCTTTCCCCCCCCCAGCAGTCTAACAACAGAACAATGAGAAGGTAACGAGATAGCAGCTCCCTAACAGAAGATAACAGCTCCCTGGAAGATCTGTACAGCACTCAATTGCAAAAGCCAAGTCCCACTGAGACTGATTCAGTTACATTAAGTAGGAGAAATAACAGCCTGGCAGAAAGTAGTTCCATCCTAAGGGCTATTCCACACGGGGAGATAGCCACGCGTTTGCGGTCGCGGCGACAAAGCGCCGCGACAGTCGCCGCGACTGGCGCAGGCGACAGTTTTGTATGGGCGCCTATGTAAAAACGCCTGTGCTAACCACACGAGGCGATGCGCTTTTCAACAGTCGCCTGAAAATGCCTCGCCAGGCTTTTTCAGGCGACTGTTGAAAAGCAAATCGCCTGGTGTGGTTAGCACAGGCGTTTTTACATAGGCGCCCATACAAAACTGTCGCCTGCGCCGGTCGCGGTGACTGTCGCGGCGCTTTGTCGCCGCGACCGCAAACGCGTGGCTATCTCCCCGTGTGGACTAGCCCTAAAGTGTAGGCAGAAGTCACATGACTGGGGCAGCTGGGAAACTGACAATATGTCTAGCCCCATGTCAGATTTCAAAATTGAATATAAAAAAATCTGTTTGCTCTTTTGAGAAATGGATTTCAGTACAGAATTCTGCTGGAGCAGCACTATTAACTGATGTGTTTTAGAAAAAACATGTTTTCCCGTGACAGTATCCCTTTAAATTTAGCAGTCAGTATGCAGGTCTGTTTTAATAAATGGGCAGAAGGGGCACATACCCTGGGCCCGTCAGCAGACTTTTCATCTGGTATAACTTTTGGCCCCAGCTGAGATAGTGGACTTATAATGTTCTGGAAGATCTCTTTACCATGGTTTTTTGTGTGTGGCATCCCCATTTATTTGATCTCCTAGCTGTTGGTCCATGGTGGCACACCTTGGCATAATGTCTACTTTAGTAAGCACAGACCATTTCTTTCTCTTTGCTTCCTTATCTTATATTAAATTTGAGTTCAGGTGCTTGAGGGATGTTCTATCACAAATATTTTGTGGAAGTGGGTGCCTACCAGTTAAATCTTTGTCGTAGGCATATTGGTATGTTAAAGCAGCTCATCTTAGTATGTTATGACTTTAATTCCCTTTATAGAACTGGCCAGCCTCTGCTACACTCAGCAAGCTGCCATAAATGTATCGCAAACATAAACTCTGCCATTAACCAAGCCACAATGTGCCTTTTTTGGTGGGAGTTGCAAAGATAGCCAGCTTCTTCTTCAAGGTAAGAGCTGCACACTGCTCCTGCTTTTAACACCTCGGCTGCTGCGCTTCCCCTGCCCCACTAATGAGCGTCCTTCCCCCTGCTCCTGGACCAAACAGCCTAGACCAATTAACCCCAATTGCCTTAACCCTTACATCCAAGCTCTCACCAACCCGATGAGTTTGCAGCATGATATTTACTCAACTGGAGATTATTAAGCCTCCCTAAACACAAATCACCCCACTCTTAAATTTGTTTATAAGATTTACTTATACAGAAAAGAATATGTGCCACTGTTCCAAACTATAGCTGATAAAAGATTTTGCATTTCATTTAAAATAATAGGAAGAAAGGTACATCCAATTACAGGAAACAATGCCATCATTATGTGAATACCACTATGGAAGATGAACATGGTACTAGAAATCAGAAATGTTATTTTTAGGTTCCAATCAGCAGCACACAATCTCAGTGATTGCAAAAGAACTACAGAAGAGTGTTTTTACAGTACCAAAGAACAACAGTTTTGCGTTTCATCCCTTGAAATCATTTTTTTTTCTTTTGCTGTTTTCAGAAAACAAACATTTCTGTAGAACTTTCTTTTTTTATTACAGTCAACATCATAGTGATATTCAGCTTGGCACTTACATAAAATAGCTGTCACAGCTTAAACCTGTTTCAGGGTTTTGTGCAATTCTGTTGAGGTGTATGGACCTATGTTGCACAGTTTTCCTCTGAGAATCATGTCTACTGAATTCTTACTTAGGGATGACCAATATATCTTCAAAAGTTGGAAAGTTAAAATGCTGTTTCATTTATTTATTGGATAAAGAGAAATCACTATAGAGGTAGATTTTTGATAACTCTATTTTATAGTCTCTATTATTTTTCTCAATTTTTAACATATTTATTTTGACTTCAACCTAACACTTGCTACAAACTTATGCTGTGAGACACATACTGATTTCTTGACTTATAGCATTGATTGATGCATGAAAAAATATCTTAAGCTATCTTAAAGTAGCACACTAATAAGCCTTTTATATTTACTGTTTTCGTTTGCCTTTACTTTTGACAGTTCTCCTTTAAGTACAGTATAGTTTGTGTTCCAGCTTTTAGTGTATTTCTTCTGTTAGAAAAATCTGCAGCCCTCTGGTGGTGGGTTGAGGTGAAGGGAGCACAGGGTCTTCTCTAGAAGACTAACTAAGCTCAATCTACATAGTTATTTGTTTTATGTATCTGGACTTGAAACAAACAGATGTCACTCACTCAAGTATCCCTTGCATTATCTGTTATCCAGTATTAGAAGCTGCATATTCCTATCATTATTATAGCAATTCTCTTTTGAAGGTGGCCATACACGATAAGATCAGCTCATTTGGCAAGGTTGCCAAATGAGCGGATCTTAACCCACCAAAGGCAGGGAAATATCGGGTTAATCCAATCAAATCAAAGGACCGATATCGGCAGCTTTAATCTGCCGGTGTATGTCTATCTTTAGTTGTTGGCGTTGGCAATCATGGCTTCCATTGGCCGGGCATGGAGTGTATTCTAAATAGATCTATGGCAGGTGCACCCTGGTGAGCTGTTTTCAATAAATGGCATCATTTTGTATATTAATGAAAATAGAACATCATTGTTACTGTCTCAGTTTATCAGTCATTAGGAAATGTGTCTTTATACTCCGTCAAGGACAGACGCTTGTTAATCATCAGAAGAGCAATGCTCGGGGCTAAGATTTATTTGTTACAGTGGGATACACAAAAGGAAGACACCTCAGCTTTGAAGTAACAGAGCCAAATGGTATGGAAATAGGACTCTCTAAAGGACAGCTAATTACCTAATAGGTTGTAGTTTGAAGGTTAAATATTTATAAATATGAGCATACAGAAGCTAAGTGATGTCCAACTTGCAGCCTTACAGTTATGGTGGCACAACAACTCCTAGCACACTTCAACCATCATCACTTCTTCTTAGTTCCATCTTAACTGGCAGGCTAGACAAGCCTGCACTAAAAGAACAAATGCTGCTCAGTCTCATGATAGCAATATATAAATTAAGCTTACCACAAAAAACATCAGACCCGAGAGTATGAACCCCAGGCTTTCACTCAGGTAAAAGGGCATTTACTGGTGAACAATTTAGAGTTAAGGTTTAGTTCTAGGAAACCGCTCACTCCCTGGGTGCATTGTCCTGAACTCATGAGAATAAAAACAATGTTCATTTGATATTATTAAAAATATAATCACCTGACGTGTTTCGTAGCTACTGATGCGTAGTCACAGGCCATCTAACACAATATTCAAAAAGCAATTATAAAGGGAATGAAGTCATATGATTAATGACACTCCATCAAATTAACCCATTAAAAACCTGTGAAAAATATTTACCACCACTATGTAAATCTTATTCTTTTATGCTAAGGTCAAAAAGAAACTTATTTATTTATAAAATAAATGGTATAATTGGATGCAATATATCTCTTTGAAACCTAAATTGGTTACTTTGGACAATGCTTCAAATCAAAATCTAACCTGGTTACATACATTCAATCGCACCTTCAAAAAAAAATAATCGAATTTGTGTTACTGTACTTATGGATTCACATAGAGCCAGATCATTGCTGTGCAATCTACACATTATAAAGGACATTTGCGTCATAAATATAGAAATAATTTTGAATGCAATGGTAGAAAACTGGATAAACTTTAATGATAAGGCCTAACAACTCATGTTACATCAAAGCTCTTATTTAGACCTTTGGGGTGTTGTGTCTCTAAACAAAAAATCCAAAACAAGTTAGAGAACAAATCTCCACTCCTATTAGAATGAAAAAATCTATGCCTTGAATTTGAAGATATTCTGTTTTACTCCCATTGCATTCTTTAAAATGTTTTGACACTGCTGAAGTTCAAGAACCCAATGTTATGGTTATGTGGCTGATATGTTCCCTTATGCAATTTTTAAGGGGCATGAGGTACAACCAATGTATTGCATATAACAATTTAGCCATGTGAATTAATAAACTGCAAAACTTGTGTTGCAGTTTTTATAATTTTTGTAATAAAACTTTTTGACACCGGCATGCAGGTACATGTCACACATCGAGTAGCTCCACATATGTTAGTGCCTAATCAGTTGGTTTGGCAGATATGTCACAGATAGTACATTCGCTAAAGCGGGAGCCTGACGTGCCACACATTTAAAACCCTCTCGCAAAACTGCTTAAATTTTAAATCACCACCATAAAGAACTGGCAGATATTTGTTCATTTTATGCTTTATTCTTATGAAAGACGTAATAAACATTGGAGTAGACCAGCCCGCAGTACATATTTCTTTACCTATATATTTTGATTTAGTCATTTGAATGAAGAGTTGTCAAGTTGCTTGTTCAACTAAAGTAAGAAAAAAAAAGTATCACCCTGTTTTTGCAAATGCTGTCTTTAAGCAAGATTCCATTTTCTCCAAATAATCAATATTTTTAAAAATGATTTCCTTTTCTCTATAATAATAAAACAGCACATTGTACTTGATCTAAACTAAGAAATAATTATTCTTTATTGGAAGCAAAACCAGCCCATTGGGTTCATTTAATGTTTACATGATTTTCTAGTAGACTTAATATAGGAAGATCCAAATTACGGAAAGATCCATTATCCAGAAAATCCCAGGTCCTAAGCATTCTGGGTAACAGATTCCATGTAAGTCCCTTCACTGGCTCCCAATCTCCTCTAGAATCAAATTCAAACTACTCACACTTACATTAAAGGCCCTTATCAGTGAAGCCCCTCCCTATATTTCATCTATGATCTCCAAACACACTCCTTCACGAACTCTTCACACTGCTTCTGACTTTCGCCTCGCTTCTCCTCTCATCACTTCTGCCCATTGTCTTCTTTCAGGCTTGAGCTGTCAGACTTCTTGCCTCTCCTTCTTTCCAAACTGAAGAAATTGGTGAATGGAAGTCTCCCATGTCAAAAACTCACCTATATGACACGAGGCTGCCCAGGCAAATTTGGAGAAATATGGGACAAATGGTTGTCAGATGTATAAAGTATGATAATGTCCAAGTGTGTTATGTATACCAAATGGAATACATAAGATATAAATAAATGGTGTGCCCACTCCGGCTAACTTTAGCTATTTCTTTCTTCTTTTTCTTCTTCTTTCCTTTTTTTTTTCTTGTAAATGTGAAAATCTAACCAAAAAAGAATCTGATCAAAAAAAAAAGAATGCAAGCTGGAAACCTGCCCTGGGAGGAGGTGACTAATGACAACCAGTTCCACATCAGCACAGCCAGGAGATATAAACTGTCTATAGGAACATGTTTTCTTATGCCTATTTTAATGGTATTAACATGGTGTATATCAGTGTATATACAGTGTATCAGTGTATATACACTACCTATTTTAAATGTGAACAGCCTTTCCAATGTATAAAGCCTGTTACAGAGTCAGAGAGCTGGGGTGACTCTAGATACACATGTATATTGCTGAATACACTATTTGTTTTTGTCAAGAGATAACTTGTTCATTGTAATCTGGTTCTTCCAGTGACTCTGGTTAGTACAGTTTGATACCTGACCTTATCAGAAAGTTGAAATTTGATTTGAAATTCTTCTTAGAACATTTTCAGGCTGTGTCATCAGAAGCAAGAAATGTTTGTAACCAACTTGTAAAAATTTAGCACTTTAAGGATTATGGAAATTCATATTTTTTAATTGTTGCTGCTTGTATCAGCATTAAATAAAATAATTGTACCCGTCATGGATCACTACCCATCTTACACAGACAAGGAAACAAGCAATGAAAAAAATTTCTCAAAACATTTAATAGTTGGAGGTCACATTTGTTATAAAAACCCAAAATGTGTACAAGTATGTTATGTTGTGCACTTAAAGGGATTATGTCATGGGAAAACATGTTTTTTTACAAAATATAATAGTTAAGAGCGCTACTCCAGCAGAATCCTATATTGAAATCCATTAAATCGATTTTTTAAAATTTAATTTTAAAATCTGACATAGGGCTAGACATTTTGTCTTTTTCCCAGGTGCCCCCAGTCATGTGACTTGTGCTCTGATAAACTTCAGTCACTCTTTACTGCTGCACTGCAAGTTTGAGTGATATAACCCTTCCCAGAAGCTTATAAACATAACAATGGGAATGTAACAAAATAACAGCTCCCTGACACAAGATAACAGCTCCCTGGTAGATATGAGAATAATATTCAATCATAAAAATCCAAGTCCCACTTTGACTCCTCCAATTATACTGAGTAGGAGAAACAAAAAAATATCGAAAAGCAGTTCCATAGTGAAGTGCTGGCTCTTTTTGAAAGTTCATAATGACCTGAGATAGCTGCCTACACACCAATATTACAACTAAAAAAAATACACTTATTGATTCAAGAATAACATTTTTAATGGTAGAATGAATTATGTACAATGTGCACAGTGTAATTTAGTAATAAAAACAATACCATAAAAATCATAACAGAATCCCATTAATGTTGGCAATGCCCCTATGAGTGTGAATGAGTGCAAGCGTGTGTGCATGCATGGATGGATGTTTGAGTCAGTGTGTATGCACTAAACAATTCTTTCCTGTACAAAACAAAAATGCTATTAACTTAGAGAATTATTTTCCTGTCAATTTGCCCATTGTATTTTTAATAACATGCATGGGGCAATACAGTCATAATATAATACAAGCAAATGCACAAGAAGTGTAAGAAAATTACAGACCTCAATGTTGCAAAGGTGAACAAAAGCTTAACAAAGAAGCAAGCCAGAAATACTATATGCATGATGTCTTTGGGCTGGTGCCGTAAGTTCATGATATAGACTTCATCATTTCTAGCCATATTACTTTTTAGGTTTCAGTTCTCCTTTAAAAATGAAAGTGCTTTTTATACAATGGTAGAATAAGGCAGCCGTATTCATGCTTTTTATTGTCTGTAACCTCTACATCTTCCCATATATTTCTCCTGTTCCCTTTATATAATATAAGGAATGTAGGTCTTTAGACCTCATCACCCAGAGATTTCCAGGAAAGACCCATGCCCTATAAAGAGCTGTTTATCAGCTCCACTCCTGTGTGTTAATGAGTGTTTTGGCCTTTCAGGCTAGCATCTCCACTTACATCGGGAGAGCATTCAAGCAACCCAAAACCTTTATTCTCTATAATATTTTCAATATGAAACAGAAGGGGCTGTAAAACACAACTAGGGCTGGGGATTTTAAACTAGCAATAAAATATAATAATGTAAGGCACTGATGAAATTCTGGAGATTTGATAAGAGATATTTAGCAGATATCTCTTCCTAAAGACTTTATTCACAAAACTCATAAAAATATATTCCCAGTAATCTCCCAAGAGACTATTCCTATTCTAAAAACTAAAACACAAACAGTGTGATTCCACGTAAGTGATAACCATGATGTTTTCAGATTTCTTCCAGTTCTAGAATAACAATACATCTCAGCATTCCACCCAAGCCCTGCTGCTACTGCTCACCATAGAGCCACTTCAGGGGTCATTCACACTAAAGGGGGGTGTGCAAAGCACACTTTTTGCGCACTTTGCATACTGCATTCAAGCTTCTGATTTGTGGAGCACAAAGACCTGCAAATACTGCCTTGAAAAAATGTCTGAGTTTGGCAGCACTCCATTCAAGAGGGGCAGGAGGGGGAGGCACATAGGTGTCCCATCTCTGCCATCTTGCATATCATTCAGTTGCACAAGTTATGGAGCGACAGAAGGCACAACTACCATGGGGCAGATGGTAAGGACAGGGTCTGCAACCCCAGATTTTAATTGCACAAAGCTTTGGATCTGGTATGGCCCACGAGTACTACAGGACATGGGAAGTGAGCAGCTGTATAGACAACATCTATATTTTCATTCTTGAGTAGTAATTGAGTAGTAGTAATTGCTTGTATTGAAGGTAATATGTTACACTAACTGTTGTGGGGGATTTATTACTCTGCACCCTTTTCACTAATTGTTGTCATCACTTAATAGTATAATTGCTGAATGCATGTAAGAAGTTTTCATCTAATACCTTAAGTGCAGAGAACTATTGCACTATTACAGCTTAGTGGAACCTTTGCTTCCATACAATGTAACATTTACTTACCAGAGAATACTCTCCAGCTCCATGGGGGAGGCTAATGTGATATATTGCTTTATTTCAATTTATAATTAACCTAAACTGTCATAAGTGTGAGACCTCACAAAAAAAGTTATAAAATAAAGGAATTACTGAAGAAATGCATTCATTTATTTCTTGAAATTATTATATTAAAGAGTACTCTGTAAGCCGCTGATCTTCAGCTACTGCTGAATTATAGCAAAATATCACAACAGGCTAAATGATCACTAAAGCTTTTATAATATTTATTGAATTCAGGACTTACTAACCACTTACTAACCTCTGTTGCAGACTCTACATTGTAGAAAAGTGGAGGCTCAGACTGGAACAATCTGTTATTTATCTTTTGTCATCACTGATCTCAGTAGCACTGCAGGTGGGGTGGTAAAAAAAAGCAAAGTAGCAACAAAAACAGCAATTTGCTTTTGCTCCAATTATAAAGGGAAAGATAAAATAATACCAAGTGGCAGATTTCTTAAAATCTCAATTTAACTTTTTACTGAAATTTGAGGTGTTCGTGGAAAAAATTGCAAATCTGAGCTCCGACTTTTATTTTTGAGATTCAGTAAGCACATTAAGGGGCAGATTCACTAACGGGCGAATTTTTGCCAGCGTCATCTTTGCACACCTCGCATTTCATAGCGAAGATTCGCTAGCGTTCATTTGTGCCTAGCGAAAATTTGCTAGTTATCTTAACATTTGTTTTTTCTCTTTTTCCTTACCCTTTATGCTGGCTCAATGTGTTTTTTTGACAGCTTTAGCAATGACACTTTGTTCATCTTAAAAGCTTTCCAATATGAACTTAAAATATATCTGCTACTGAAGATCATATTAAACATTGATCTGTCTGCCGTGGTTTATTTTGTGTACTTGTAATGCACTTGACATGCTTACTTTTATAGTTAATTTATAAAGCTCATGGAAATATAATGTTATGATATATTTAAAGACAACTTTATTTCAATGGTGAATATCTGTTTAAATAGAATGCTGCAAGAATTGCTTTCTGTTGGATAGAATGGTTTATTCTACATTTATTCAGGCAAACCCTCTTAGGCATAAAACAGACTAAAAACACAATGGAAAAAACTGTACAACCTGGAAAGTGTTAACGGGCATGTAAAGGAAATAAAAATAAAATCCAATTTTTACTTTCTTTAATGAAAAAGAAACCTATCTCTAATATACTTTTATTTAAAATGTGTACCGTTTATATAAGAAACCTGACTGTATGCAGTGAAATTCTCCCTTCATTTACTGCTGTGGATAGGAATTGTCAGATGGTCCCTAACTGCTGAGCAAGGAAACAATCATACTTATGAACAGCAGGGGGAGCCCCCGCCTTACTTCCCAGCCATGCAGAACTCAATACGCTTTGTTTATGACGATCCCTAAGAAGCCCAGACCACACTGAGCATGTGCACAGTCTTAGTCTTGCAAAGATGTTTAACAAAGTTACACGATGGTGACCCCCTGTAGCCAACTTTGAAAGCATAAATTATTTGTTTGTTTGTGGTGCAGTAAGTTCATGTTTATATTTAGTATACAAAATACAGCATTTCTAGCCTTATTCTATTTTAGACTTTACATGCCCTTTAAAGCATTTAATGATTTGATCAACGTGTCAATTCATCTGAATGTGTTAAACTGCTTTGAGCTATTAAACTTCATCCAGTGTTATGGGTGGTGGTACTATGTTGCAACACCCCAACGAGGGGTTAAGGCCAGAAACATTCTGTAAAAAGCTCTTATAAATTGGTTGTATTATAGCACAGAAAATAGCTTTGTTCATCCAAAACTACTAGTATCATTTAGTGAGTGACACTGCACAGAAAAAAGTAATCATAGTCAATAAATCAGCCCCTGAGTATTGTGCCCAAATAAATCATGACTTAATATTTACTATAAACAGAGATGAACGTTCCTTAAAATAAGGTATAGTTCCCTTTAAGAGACACCGATGTTCTGTTAAGTGGTATCAATTCCATTTTGATTCTTTCAGGCAAGATGGGTGGTTTACAAGTGCAAACATTAATGTTATATTGTTTTTTAACTGAAGTTGTCAAACAAAGGAGGGACAAAGTTAATCAGCCTGGAGCAGCCATCCTGAAGGGACGAGAGTCTGTCACTAAGAATTATTGACACAGAAAACATTCTACTTACTTTGTCCAAATAACTGGGGGGTTCTTCTTTACTGGTGAGAAGATGGAAGACTTTCGGTGTCTTAACCTTTCTGAGTGCAGAGATTAATTATGTGGAGATGGTGTGAAATTAGGGCCAGACAAATTACACAAGCAGAAGTTAGAGATTGATGAAGCTTTATCAGCATTAAAGGTTACTTTATAGCAGATGCATAAATTTACTTTATAAAGTCATTTCTTGCCGTAACTTGATCTGCTAGTGACTGACTAGACCTGGTCCAGTGACACTCTCTGTTGATAAAGCCTAGGTATTTGCATTGCATAGTAAATAATGACCTTCACATTTTGGCTGCTTCTGACCAGCTAAAAACCTTTCCACGTTGTAGGTGGAAATAAAGTTGAATAGCAAATTTCAGCATTTTTCATATTGGTTGTTTAATTATTCCCTTTCTAAACGTGAAAACAATCGGTTTAAATGATCTGCTGTGTTAATTGCACAGTAAGTTCTGGTGCATTTATTAAATTTATAAAAGTAAGTCTGGCCTGCTTCATGTTTGCTCTGAGGTTAGACAGGAAGTAGGAAACAGGAACAGGATAAAGAATTATAAGACAAATGGCAAAACAGTAGAAATGCCCTGAACCAAAATGCCCACACAAGCAGAGGTTACTTCAGTAACAATATGACTAGAGGAATAAACCTTTCAAATCATTTATCTGCAGAATTAACATTTATTCTGCAGATAAATAACCTAAAAGCTGAAGCCATTTTAGAGTTGCCACCTTTTTTTGAAAAAGCTTTCATCCCTATTAATGGCATTAGCATAATGCGCAATATATATATACCTGCCCGGCTTTTAAAATACAGGTTGTGGGGCAACCCTAAGCCAGATTCATGATGCAAGTAACACCTTACTTTAAAGGCTAATAAAGTTCAATGTAATCAAAGAGTTTCTCCCATTGTTATATTACCCTATGAATAAGTAAATGTTTATTATTCATTAGTAGTAGTAGTAATAGTATTAACAATGGCCACCATATTTCCCACTGCTGTAAAAGGATGTTTGTGTCAAATATACAGTTTGCATAAAAATACTGGCAGATTTAGAAGGTAAACTGGGCATTGCTCTTAGAGCTTGCAATCTAAAGGAGAAAAGGGTATGAAACACAAATGAATGGGCAGTGTTAGGAGTCAGGAAAGTTAGAGATGTGGCACTGAGTATTGCACTTAGCAAGCTGAAGTCACTTGTACTGTTTTATATAGAAATGAAAGCAGAGCTTTGATAGGCTTCTCTAAAGAAATGTGTTTTAAGGTAATGCAAAGGTTGAAAAATTGAAAAAAATCTAATGGAATGTGGCAGGGAATTCCAGAGATGAGGTGGAGCTCTAGTAAAATATTGAATGCATGTACAGTATGCGATTAATTAATGAGGTTGTTGAGGAGCCGATTGTTATAAGATTGTAATGATGTGTTCCATGAGTGCTTTGCAAATTAGAATTAGGGCAATGACACAAGGTATTACTTCTCGCCCGAGATTTGTTGTGACTACAAAAAGTCAGGACATACCCTGCCTTAGGCAATAAATCGCGTAGTCTCTCAAAAATGCATATAAAGGCATCTTTGAGTGAATACACGGTTTGAGTGTTTTGGCAGAGACAAGTTGCCCCGTGTGTCATTTGCCTTAGAAAAGAGTTGTGAGTTTCTGTGAATGACAAAGTTAGTATTCTGAATGATCGCTGAAACCAGTATAGAGATTCACAGAGAGATAGATGAAGAGAAGGAGTCTGACACCATTCTTTATTGAAGTTTGTCCTCATGTACAGTAATTTAGCTCTCATTTCACTCCTACATGGAGCCTGGCATCAGCATTTATAAATACTTTGATGACAATGTTTGCGTCTGCCCCCTTTTAAGACAAATTTACTCACTAGAGCTGTTTAGCACAGGAAACTATTTTCTGTTTTTAGGCAAATTTTGAGTTATGTTTCTTCATCAATATTTGGCTAATATGGAAAACTTAATCCTGTTTCATCAGCAGCTATTTCAGAGCTAGGGCTCTTACCTTTAATAAGAATATAAACTATTATTATAGTTGGGGTGAAGGGTTTCTGCTTACATTTCTGATATATACCATTTGCATTGTTGCCACACAAATATAAAACATAAACAAGAATGCAATTTTATTTTGAGAATTTATTTTATAATTAATTTTTTGATCCCCTAATTTTTTTACTAGAAGTCTAAACATAGTTTATTTGAAACAAGAAATATGTGATTAGTGGGATACACTAGAGGACTTACCAAACTAGCCCACATTTGGACTTGTAATAGAAATGAGAGTATTTATGTAATGCTTTGCAATTTCCAGACCCTGTTGAGATTTGTTGGAGAAGTACTTATTTTTCACTTTTACCATTTTAGCTGGATGGTTGTAGAGTGTTTCATGACAAGGTTTGAAAGATAAGACATGAGACAAATATGTAAACCTTAGACTGAAAAGAAATGTATTGTTCTTATGAAGACATTATCTGAAATAAATGAACAAACACATTCGTTTCATGTTTTCTGTAGAACTGTGTTACACTCTGGGGTCCGATGATGATCCTGTGAGCTGCCTCTAAGGTATCAACTAACAACCATGAGTACACAAGCAGAACAACCCTGTGACATCCTGTAGAGGGCAGTTAACCAGTTGCCGCCTAGGGGGTTTGAATAAGGGAGGAATGATAACAGTTGATTTGCAAAAAAAAAGGCCCAGGGTAGCTAAACATGCACTCACAAACATACCCTGGAAACAATAGCTTGTAAATAAAAAGACTGTATGAAAATATGAGACCAAAGTGTACATTCAAGGTAGTTCTGATGGTTTTCTAGAGCAAATTGTGTTGCAAGTAGTCTTAGTAACCCCTTCAGTCAGCAACTGAACAGCTTGAGCCACAAGGTAAAGTGTTAGCGCGCCCACCTACATTTGGGGACCTAATATGGCGGGGGGGAAGCAAAAAGGGAGATTTGCATTATTGTAGGTGAGCCTGGGTTTAGATTGTTGGCATCCAACAGCATTGTTATAACAAAAAATGTGTAGCCTTGCAGAGCATTTGTTTTTTAGATGGGTGACCCCCATTTGAAAGTTGGAAAGAGTCAGAAGAAGGAGGCAAATAATTAAAAGAAACTGTAAAAAATAAATAATGAAGACCAATTGAAAAGTTGCCTAGCATTATCCATTCTATAACATACAAAGGACGCCAGTGTGAAGTAGTCTTCAGCTTGTCTTAGGATACTGAACCTTGTTTTCTGTTGCCTTGCCTGATGCCTACCTTTCCTGTTTTTACCTTACCTATTTACTTCTCATTTGGACCCCTCACCTTACTCTGACTTGCCTGTTACTGCTACCACTCACCCACAACATCTCCAACTACCTGCTTAGTGTGAGCTGTAGGAAATAACCGGTTTCTGAAGTGTATACATCATCGTAGAGGCCCCAGAAGAGAAATTATTTGTAGGCACATTGAAGGTTTTGCTGTCAGGAATTTCTGTTCTAATTATTAACAGTAACATTATATAGAGAGTTTGGCAACTTTATGGAAAGCAATATAAAGTTCTTCTTCCAACATCCTTTCTGTTTATTTCTTTAAAACATCCAACAAACCAACTTGGTTATCCTGTAGAACATTTTCCCCATTAGGGCAAGAAGGGATCTTCTCTTCAGTTTGTTGAGTGACAACATTGACCTTTAAAGTAAAAATAACAGGTTAAGGTTACTGAGAATAGATGAGTTTCAATCAAACTGAATGACTATTACCTAGGTGCCTGTTTGAGTAGGCGGCTGTGTGTGAGCAATTTCTGACTGAGCATGATTGACTGAGCCAATGTTTTAACTGAAAATGGCCATTGAGTGGGTGCAGGTCTTAATATGATTACAGAAATGTGTGACTCAGTATGACTTATGGTACATTATGGGAACTCTAAGGCAAGTCGCTTACCCTGGAATAAAAGTGAAGCACATCTCTTCCTATACAAAAAACAATACAGGTAAAGAAGGTTATAGTAAAGACATTATAGATAAAAATACATAACACTTTATATTCCAAATAATAATAAGATATATTAATTTATGTACCTATTCTAAGAAAATTACACTGTTACCTGTCCAGGGTGAATAGACTGAATGGCACAGCAGCACTAGGTCAAATCACAGGCATGTATTGAAAAATACTGAACAATATTACCACAAATCTACACACACCGTACTATAACAAAAAAGCTACTTGGCAGTAGTTGTTTTCAGAATAACAGTCCCCATTATGCCCTTCTGCTAAGAAATACTAATACAAGTACAGGACCTGCTATCCAGAAATCTGATACCTATAAAGCTTAGAAGTACAGGATGGGCATCTCCCAAAGACCCAAAGACATAGAGATGAAAAATTCACCAGACACTTCGTCCTCCGAAACGTTACATCACAAGACTTGAATAAACACGCAGGGGTCCGCCCCGCTTCACTTGCTGTTGAGTGTCTGGTGAATTTTTCGTCTCTATGTATATTGGAGAGGTGCCGACCTCTTTTTCGGACACCACGCTATTTTACTGGAGAGGCTGGGAAATCAGGAATCCTTTCTGTGAGTTACATCTCCCATAGACTTCATTTTAATCAAATAATTGAAATGTTTAAAAAGTATTTTCTCTATAATAATAAAACAGTACCTTGTACTTGTTCCTAACTAAGAAATAATGAATCCTAATAGGAGGCAAAACAATCCTACTGGTTTTAAATCATGCTTCTTTGGTAGACATATGGGGGCAAATTCACCCTTAGAAAAGTAAAAGACGCCAACTTTTTTTGAAGCAAGCCCTATCTACTCTATTGCACTTCGCCTGGTCTGAGGTGGGCGAAGGCAAGTCTGGCGCAAGAGGTAACGTTCAATAAAATGCGCAAATTGGTGAATTGGCGTAGTTACATCCCTTCGCCATAGCGCAACTTCACCTGGCGTAAGGGTCCGAAGTAGCACTAGAGTAGGTCCACTTAGCTGGCGAATTTACGGCAGCACCCGTCAGTAAATCAGCGAAGTAATGAAATGACGTCACGCTGGCGAACTTGCGCTAGCGTTAGCTGCTTCGCGCTTTCGTGAATTTGCCCCATGGTATGAATATCCAAATCACAGAAAGACCCCTTTTCTAGAAAACCCCAGGTCTCTAGCATTCTGGATACCAGGTCCCGCACCTGTAATAAAATTGATTTAAAAAAAAGGAACAATTGGACACATTTCAGTGTCTTCAACTTCTTTGTAAATAGCACTCAAATGAAAAAAATCAGAAGGAATAATTCTGATACACTTTACTAGCAAATTAAATTGAAATATTAGAAAGCAAACTTTCACGACTGTGGTCCTTCAGGCTGACATTTTACAAAATGAAGCTAAAAGTACTGAGGATATATATTAAATATATAGGCATAAATTCTAAACCAGTTCCAAGCAGGATCAAAGAAGGTGTTCTGGGCTGTCATGCAGATAAGAGATGTGAAAGAGGTCTGTGGCTGTTTTAACTTCAATTTTAATTTTTACTCAGCATGATGCTGGCTGAAGAACTCAACATTTTTTTAAATGAAGAATCATAAAAGGACATAAATTTAAGGTTTACTCATAGCTCTGTTTCAAAGTGTCAATATTTTGCATATATTTGAATTTTAAGATTATTCTTTCTCTCTGTCATTTAAATTTATAGTACCAATACTTTTTTTTCCCAAGCAACCACAATCTATTGTTGCTATGTTTCTTTTGTTAATTGTATAGCAGTATGGCTTTTTCTGTTCTATCTCTCCTAAATAGAGACAATCTGCATGATAACGTATCCACATTAGATGAGGCCCAGTAATGGTAGATGGAACTGTGTATTGGGGTTCTCTATTGGGAAAGTGTTTATTATACATAAGATATAAGGATATACCCCACATCTCTAGAGAATTTAAGCAAATATTTTTATTGCTGCAGCTTGAGATAAGTGAATAATTTAAGGGGATGTCTGTAGGGCAGGAGTAGTTGTTTGTTTAGTTGACTGGTTGAACCAATTATTCTGCTACTCGGATAGAATGTGTTATATAGAGTTTTACACACTTTGATTATCATCTAAAACCTTTCAAGAGGCCACAAGCAGAAAAGTGCATACTGTATGTGCATGCCAAGTTCTTATATGTTCACAATGTTTTGATGCTATACTTTCTTGTATATTGGCATGGATGGGAAAGATTTGATATATGTGTTTGTACATGATATAAATATTTCGAAAAGTCAGCTTTGATGAGAGGAATACTCTGCTCTTTCCTAGAACCCATCAATCAGCTATTTTATGCATGAATGATTTATGTAAGGTTCAACATTCTGGGTTTGTCATCTGACAGATTCTAAAGCTTGAGTCGTACTTAATTGTGTTATCAAGAATCCCAGGAAGAAATACCTGTTTCACTTGGAAATGTGCCCAGAGATTGAGCAAACCCCAAAACAACTGCACCCGAAGTGTCATCTACAACACAAATCCTTTAATAGCCTCCAGTTGACCAACAAAATTAGTAAAATCAATGGATTAGCTAGTTAAAGCTAAATATCCACTTCTCTGGAAGGATGAGATGCCAGTCTTCCTGCACTACTGGCGGTCCATTAATTCCCTAACTTTGTCCCCTACAGTCATTAAGGGTACCCTAACAGTGTTACAGATCAAATTCACTGGGCTTTACAATAATATATCAAGCCCACCAAGACTTAGGGAAGATGACCTGATTTAAAAAAAACATATATTGAAACCAGCTATCAATCAGGCATCTACAAGCAGTGGCTGGATTAGCTACCCCCTTTAATTACATCCTTGCATCCTGATAATATGCTGCTCACATGGAAAGCAACGTATCAGCAATATCTTTTGTCTACTACCTGATCAACATTATCCAACTACCATTGACCCTTAATGGTTTTATATGATTAAATGTAATTAGAAAAAAATAGAATACAATTAAATATATTAATACAACAAGACCCAGAAAATTAGAAAGGTAGAAAGAGGTCTAAAAGTTGAATAACTTATCAAGGTGTCATATCTTACATACATAACTGCTTAAATGTATAAATAAATAATTACATAAAATAAAAAATTAATAAACAAATATTATTAAATTATGTTTTTATGAGACCCCCTTATCCGGAAACCCATTATTCAGAAAGAGCCAAATTACGGGAAGACCAGCATCCTCCAAAGAACCCTTTTTTTTTTAAAGGCAATGTTTTATTTGTTTTCATGAAAAAAAAACCATTAACAACAATAAACATTGTAAATCTAAACGTGTGTCACTGGATTTGATTTAACATCATATCAGAATTTTAACACCATACAGATTGACAATAAGATATGAGGTATTTCCGTACATGACTACCTTATGTATTCACTATATGGTTTCTTTATTGAGTGCCAGGGCCCGATTCCCACCAGGGACTCCACACCATATCAAATTTGCGGGCAGTACCTCTGGCTTCGTAGGTGAGCCTAATCAAAGGTATGACAGAATTAATTAGGTTGATCCAGGAATCTCTAGTGGGGGGAGTTGGTCCCATCCAATGCATAAGTATACATTTCTTGGCAAGAATAATAGCGCCCAGAATCTCAGCCTTGCAAGGGAGGTAGGCACTAGGTGCTCAACTACTCCCAGTAGACAGACAATGGGAGATAGCACCTGTCGGAAGTCAAGGGTGGTTGCAAGGGAGGCCATTACCTGAGACCTTATTACTGGGCAGGTCCAAATCATGTGTATAAAATTGGCCATTTAGGTACTACATCTAGGACAGGTGTCATTGTCTCTCTTACCTATAGCCTTACGTTTTAGTGGGGTTGTGTAAAGTATATGGAAAACTGAATTAATCTGTCTCTCAATGGTATTCTGCTGTTATACATACTGTAGTTTCTGTGGCCTCATCCCAGTCATCTTGGGTGAGCTCTGGGATTTGATCCTGCCATTTAGTTTGTGCTGTATGAAATGGAGGGGAACACTGGCTAATAGGTTTTGGTAAAGTTTGGACACCAGCTTTGTAGGCTGTTCTATTGAGAGGGTGTCTATAGCCAGTGTAGTCAAGGCTGGATAGAGTGTACCAAACTGGGCTCTGAGTACAAGACGGATTTGAAAATATCAGGGGGAGACTCTGCGGAGCACATTTAGCTTTAACCATAGGATATGAGATGAATGTGTTGTTCTGCGCAGAGTCTCCCAGAGATAAGGCCATTCAATTGAATCAAAGGCTTTGGCAGAATCTAGCAAGGCCATTACCCTGGTTCCATCCTGGGTGTGTTGTGTTTCTATATTGGTATGAAGTCTCCTGAGATTGATATTTGTGGATCTGCCGTGCATAAATCCAGATTGGTCTGGATGAATCAGATCAATAATGTAGTGTTGGAGTAGTGTGGCTAGATTTTTTGCCAATATTTTGGCATCAGTATTTATAAGGGAGATTGGCCGGTATAAGCTACACTGATCGGGATCTTTGCCAGGTTGTAGCACAACTACTATGAGGACTTCATTGAACAAAAGGGGGGGAGACCCTGCTTCAAAGGAAGCTTGGAGGGTGGTCAGTAGGTGGGGGGCCAGTTGATCAGTATCTTATATAGTATCTAATTAGCTGGAAAACCATATATCCCTGGTGTTTTGTTAGATGGGAGAGAAGCTATGGCAGTTTTAACCTCTTCCACAGTTATAGGTTGGTTAAGAGTGGCCTTGTCAGCTGGATGAAGAGCCGGGATGTGAATACTGTCTAGAAATGGGCTGTGTATGTTATCAGAGTGGGATATGGTGGATTTGTAGAGGCTCCTGTAGTAAATCTCAAATTCCTCCAGCGGTTACTTCCCCATCTGTCCACTTTATGGCCGGTACTGCGGTACAGGGCTTCTGTGTTTTTGCATAATATGCTAAGATACGCCCGTTATTGTCTCCCATTTTAAAGTATCTCTGTGATTGATATAAAAGTGCTTTCTTTGTTAGAAGGGTGTTATGCCGTTCCAAGGCGCTGCGTCTCTCTAATAGTAGTGTGTTAGAGGTTTGGTCAGTTTCTGCCTGCAGGGCTTCTGCTTGTTCTACCTTTTTCCAGGCTTGGCATCGGGCTAGCAATATTGCTCCGGCTAGAACTCCCCACATTACTGCCTTAGATGCGTCCCATAGGATTGCCTGTGAGGCCAACTCTGTATTAGTTTCCCAGTAATTGCCATATCCTTTATAATCGGCTGTTTGTACTAAGTCATTGGCCAACCAAAGGGGGCTTAATCTCCACAACCTTGAAGTTGTTGGGGTAGCAGTGGTGAGTGGTCAGAAAAGATTCGTGGGAGGAACTGCACTTCGTCAATGAGAGGGAGGCTGTCAGTAGTTACAAAGGCCAAGTCAACAAAGAACCCATTTTAAGCAAATATTTTTTTTTTTTTTTCATATGATTTCCTTTTTCTCTTTAATGATAAAACACTACCTTGTACCTGATGGTAACTAAACTGCATGATTCCATATGGGTGGCAGAACAATCCTATTGGAAAACCCCAGGTCCCAAGTATTCTGAATACAGAGGTGTAACCACAGAAGAAGCAGACACTGCAGCTGCAGGGGGGGCAGGCGGTATAGGGGGCCCCATGAGGCTCAAATAGCAATTTCAACATATTTTGGTAAACTGGACAACCCCTGCATATGTTGGGGCCCTAAAATTAATTTGCTGTGGGGCCCAGTCATTTCTAGTTACACCACTGTCTGAATAATAGATCTTATTCCTGTTTTCTAGGTCTTCTACTTCCTTAAGAAGTAAGTTAACCAAAACTGTAACCAAACCTCTATTCAGACAAATTGGCAAGGAAGCGGGAGCACAAGCAGACTGGAAACATAAGGATAAGAAGGATAAGGACCAGTTACATCAAAAAAAAAATTTTAAAAATTGTTAGCATACATCGAAAAAAAAAAACACCAAGACAAATTAAACTTTAAAATCACAAAGTCTTTATTAAGAAATAACTTACCGAAAGTCAAATCCTGTCCTGAATAAAAAAAAAAAGGTTTCTGCCAGTGGGGAGAGGAAGCGCATATACACCCCACACATACACACACATATATGATTTTTGAGATGTAACAGTGTCCATGTATAATATTAATTACAAATATAAACAATAATTATTGCTCAGAATCAGTAGCAAACTGGAAACATAAGGATAAGAGAGGAATATTGTATGGCTTAAAGGACCAGTAACATCAAAAAAAAAAAATTGTTATTAAACATCGAAAAAAAAACACCAAGACAAATTAAACTTTAAAATCACAAAGTCTTTATTAAGAAATAACTTACCGAAAGTCAAATCCTATCCTGAATAAAAAAAAAGGTTTCTTCCAGTGGGGAGAGGAAGCAGATATACACCTCACACATATATAATGTTTGAGACGTAACAGTGTCCGTGTATAATATTAATTACAAATATAAATAATAACTATTGCTCATTGAGTAATCAATTTGATTTAGCAGATACTAATAGCATTGAAAATGTATCTCACTGTCTGTATCTACTCGACGCTGTTTGGGACAGAATAAAAACAGACAACATGAAATTACCTTGTTGCAGAAATCTCCCTCCAGGATCTGGCTGACATCCAGGACACAAATGACAGCAGCTGGGTGCTTGCCAGAGGTTATTCTCCCCAGGGTAGGACCATCCCCCACCCCCCGTCTTAAAGGCTTTGCTTGCCTGCTGAATTAATTGGCAATGAATTTGCATTGCCAGTATCTCAGATTATTGGCATGCATCTTATTTATGTCTCGAATGGAGAGCAGTAAACACAGGCTATGGGCTGAGGTACAGTCAGATGTTTTAAACTGAATCTCACTATCTCCCTTAAACCTGGGCGGGTTTATTTGAGGGAGCAGTCAAGAAACAGTTAACAATTCTCTTTGGTCAAAGTTAGCTCAAGAAATAATCATAATTTTTTTTCATGATTAAAACAATAGGCAAAAAGTATGTTCAGCACAAGCCCTATTTATTGAACTTATGTAGAACATGGGGGTATACAGCCCCTTTAAATACAAGGAGTTTGCAGGGCCAAAAAACAGCATTCCTCTTGTTAAATTAACTCTTTTTGATTTATTTTACAAGAAAAGAGCTGTAAGGAAACAAGATTTAAAACATGGTGCTGGGAAGGAGGAACACCAAAAATAATAGAGAAAGAGAGTAACAAATCAAGAAAGGCTATTACTCTTCAATTACTGAACTTAAAGTCACAGAATCCTCTTACATGCTACTGGAAGCTATAGTCTAACTGCAACCAGTAGTAGACAGTTGTAGTTTAACATTAACGTCAAATGGAGCACAGCACTCTCCAAAAAAAATTTTTTTTCACGAGAATCACCAAATCCGGTATACATACCATTACACATCTTTGGCTAGCAAAAATCAAATTGTTCTTCTTTGTGCAAGATTCAACCATTGTGGGTGCACATTAGGATTCAATGACAATAGTGTTTTTTTTAAAGAGCTCCCAATATGAAATAAAACTCTTGATCAATACCAGAACAATTAAGATTTCAGCCTTTGAAGAGACATACATCTAAAGTAGAAATACAGAGGCCTGCCTGTAAGTAGTTTGCCTATTTATGACCAAGGTTATGTACAGAACAGACCTATCCTATACAATTTCTATACAAATCTGTTAAGAACACACAATGATTTATTAATCTGGCATTGATCCCACAAATGGCTTCTACAGATTTATAGGGATAGGATAAAGCCCATTGGCCAGTTTTAGATTCTACTTAACCACGCTTTTCTTCACTACTCATTTCACTCCTATGAAATACCAACTGGTGTTGCCAAAAGGTATTTTGTAAGGTTTCATTTGAGCCTGACAGCCAATAGGTACAGAACTTGACCTCTTTTAAATAATAGTGTTTCCCTTCTCATCATGGCTAATTTTTAAAAAAAATCTTTTACAATTACTGCTAACATTTATTGTAAAGAATACAATGGACACTTCACAATCAAATGAAAAATAGGGGGATTCGTTTAGAAACATGCTTAAAATATTACACTTATACAGCAAAACAATATGTGCCACTGAATGGCATAAATTAAAGACAGTTGTGTTGTACTTTTTGCACAAAAGAGATAATTAACTTCAGGGTCGGAACTGGGGGCTACAACTACTCGAGACACATATATTTGCTGCCTCCTCTATCTCCAGTCCTGCGCATAAGGAGGACCAGCAGCAACAATCATCTAGCTGGGAGGGGAAAGTTGCCAAGGAGGGGAGCAGGAGGGTGGGGTATGGGGTGGGGCAGATGAATTCAGGGGCTTGCTATGGGCTCCAATCTGTATTGGCCCAGCTCTACATAGAAATTGTAAATAATTTGTGCATCTTCCCACTCCTGTAGAAGGACAAAAACCTGCAAGGTGGGAACACCAGGAGGTAATAATCAACAGGACAGAGGTCACTGTGGACAAATAAATTCATTGGTAATATGTAAGAACAAAATACAGAAATACTGTACAATGCACTGTGGGATTCCTGTTTAAATCCAGCTTTATTGTTAAAAAGGCTCTACAGGGAAAGTTACTGTACTTTCCTTACCTATCTCTTTTCAATCTTCTGGAGGCTCACATACTGTTTGTCTTGGCATTCATTTGCCATACAAACTAAGCTTTTGTATAAATGTCATAAATGTAATGGATGTAGAATAAATGGTAGCCACAGGATTGTAGGCTGCAATAGATTGGAATATGAATTCATAGTTTATGCACTGCAAATGCTTTAGAAGAGGGAAAAAACTCAAGAAAGCTGTCTGTCCCTTGAAAACCCAGACCAAGTTCTCAGACATTAAATAAACTCAATAGGATTGTTTTACCTTCATCAATAATTCATTATAACTTAGTTGGGTTAAAGTTCAAGCTACTGTTTTATTAAAAGAGAAAGAAAGGTTAAAATTAAGTACGCTTTATCAGAAAGGTCTATATAAATACTCTGGTAAACCCTCAAAGTAAATGCTGCTCCTTCTACGTTTTTCTTTATATTATGTACACATGGGCTTCTATATCAGACCTTCTTCTTTAAGCTCAAATTTCCAGGCACGGGCTTGAGCATGCTCAGTTCTCCTCCACTCCCTGATGTAATCTGAGCCCAGAGCTATGAGCAGGGAAAGATACTGAGGCAGGAAGTTATGTCACACCAAGCTGATACTGCAGCTGCTATCCTAAACAAACAGAGAGAGCTTCTATAGCGGTTTACTCAAGTATGGTAAAGCATTCTACAGAATAAATATGGTGTTATAGCTTGCACTATTGTGGCTAATCTATTGGCAATAAACTGCCTTGGTAGCTTTCCTTCTTCCTTAATACAGAGAAAAAGGAAATGATTATTAAAAAATGTAAATATTTGATTAAAATTGAGTCTATGGGAGAAATTCAGAGCTTTTTGAATAACGGGTACCTACATAACAGATACTATACCTGTACTTTGTTTTATATTGTGATATGTCCAGTTTGGTTTTGGAAATAGGGTTAAATAGTATTGTGCTTTCTTTTATGTGATAATTGTTATAACATGCATAAATATTTAATGGCTTTGCATGCTCATGTTTTGCATATTCCGAGCCCTTTTTATTTTTTAACCTTCGATTGATACTATATATTCTATTGTCACAGAAACTACAATTTTGTTGGCACATCTTGCCCCTCCACACTTGCTACCTAATTCAATTTGCAGTTGCAGACAACACAATTGCAGGTAATTAAGCCTTAATCTTACCTTGTGTAATTTTTTTATAACAAATTTCCTTGTATCCAAAGATCGCTGTCCCAAAGGCTTACTTTTCCAATAAAAACTTTTTATTGGAAAAGTAAGCCTTTGGGACAGCGATCTTTGGATACAAGGAAATTTGATATATATATCGCCTGTGAACTGGGGCGAGTACCTTGGGCTTTACCAAATCTAAATCAGAGGTGGACTCCCAATTTTTATATACAGTAATTTTTTTATAAAACAAGATTGGCAACTCCCATACAACATGACTGGACTGCTCCTTAATGAAGAGAAATAAGTAGATAAAACCACATTACAGATGCAGCCACTTTGGTTTGTCTGTTTGACACAGAATAGCTAAACACAGAAATCCCATTTATCTCATTTAACGCAGAAAACTGCGTCACAACATCCCATCTAATTAAAGCATTCACCATTGTGAACAATGGAGCTTTGGTATGCTAATGAAAAGGTTAAATGCATTAAATGAGTTAAGATGACTTAAGATAACACAGTTTCTTCAATTACCCCTGAGTCATGACGCATTTAACTCACAAATCCAAGTGGCTTCATCTGTACTTTCAGGCATCATACTTCTCCTTAAAATATATGCAATAAATGTGATAATTACTTACTTCAAAGAAATGGAAATCATGTTTCACAGCACCATACACCCACTTACAGGTGAACTGGAGGCCATGAAAGAAATATAAGATAAGGAGGTAAGGCTTTCCCCATCATCAGTGTTCACTTATCAGTCCCTTGAGCAACAATGATGTGTTGTCCCATCTAGCCAAATCTACATGGGACTACAGAATTAACCCAGAGTCTCTAAATAAAAAGGAGGGAATTGAGAAAACTATTTAATATCCTTTTTCATTTTTTTTAAATAAAAAAAGTGAATTACTATAATTTAACGTGGAAATGACAAAATTATCAATGTCAAAACCTGCTATAATTAGACTGGCTACCAGTCTATTGCATTGTCACATCTAAAATTCCTGCAAGGAGGGAAACTAATTGATTTCTGGCATAGGTTCTATATCAAATGTAAACTCAAGCATTCTATATTCTCTGGCTCCCTGGTATTAGATATTAATTAAGTGGGATTATGCAAATGCAGCATATTTTTCTGTTAGAAGTTCTTTAATGGTTTTGGTTAAGATAAAGGACTTTACCCAAACAGTTGATCTTTTTGGGTGATGGGGAGATGTGTTGCCTGTGATAAAAATGCATGACTGTGGGCAACAAAGGTCCTGAAAATGCTTCTCCACCAGCAACAATTGAAATCACTGGTGGTAAAACCTACACCTGGTGGTAAAACCTGCTTCGTTCTTCCAAGGTGACTTTGGGGTGCATAGGCTTTACCACTGACCATTTTTAATTATATCGGGTGGAGAAGCAGTCGTGCATTTTCATTGTGGGCCACAAATCTCCCTATCAGCCATGGCCCTAACATTGAACAAAAGGTGATAGATAGATAGATAGATAGATAGATAGATAGATAGATAGATAGATAGATAGATAGATAGATAGATAGATAGATAGATAGATACTGCATAGATAAATACAGTATATCCATATTCCTCCACTGGTACCCTCTCTAATTTTGTTTTGCCACTACCAACAAACAAAAGTTCACTTATTGTGTAAAGTATGAGATAGCAACCTACAGGTAATAATTGAGGCAACAATGTCATCTTATCAAGGCTAACCCATGCATTCTTTGCAGCTGTGTAATTTCTCTTTAATTATTTCCAATTAAGTTGACTCTTAATTATGTTTATCAGATAAATTGGGCTGTGTATAGTAAAGGCGCTACATATAATCACACCCAAAGGAGAAGACAAAACAAGTTCAGATGAACAATAAAATGATGCTGCTGATAGCTGACATGGGTTATTTATTATTCTAGTAATTACAGTGCATCATATTTCAGCAGTGAAAGGGTTGAATGCAGGCTCTGGTTTACACATTCAGTCAGTAGATGATGATACTTTTCATGTATAAACAAGTTTTTCAGAATCATTTCTTTGAAAAATAGGGGTGTATTATAATTGGAATCCCAACATAATCTGTGCTCAATTGTTAGTTGCATACAGACATCATGGACTGTAGAACCTACATTTGGATGACTCCTACCTGGGGGTAGAAAACTGGAGGAACTAAATTAACCCCACTAGTGATGTGCATGTCAGGAGACCTTCCTAATGTATATAGGAAGGGAATGAGTACTGGGCAGATTTACTAGTATTACCTCTTTCAGGCACTTCGCTGATTTACTAACGGGCACAGGCTTATAGATAGACGCTAGCGGTCATTCACACTCTATCACCAGGCGACAATTCGCTCTGGCGAATGGACGTTACTCTGCAAATTCAATGAAATGTGGATTTTACTGAACGTTACCTCTTTCGCCAGACTTTCCTTCGCCAGCTCAGACCAGGCGAAGTGCATCGAAGTGCATATATCTTCTTCAATCTTCTGTTACCTACATCATATTTTTAGTGGAAAAAGTTTCTAAGTCCCAAAAAACACTGGCGTTGTTTCCTTTTTTCAGAGTGAGAGAGCCTGCAAAAGTCCTTCCATTTTTTTTTGGGTAACCGGGTTCCCCCATACATTTTCTAACATATGTAACATAAATTATACAGTGGGCTCGTGTGTAGGGCATTATAACATATACTTCCATTCAACTTTATAACTTTCCACTGAATGCAAATTAGCCTGAGCGAAGACCTCTAATGAAGTTTAGTCTAGTGCATCTCTGCTTTGATTGCCAAAGTAATGCTAGCGAAAATTCTCTAGCGTTCAGGGCCCTGGACGCAACTTTGCATTTTTGTAAATAAGCATTGTTTGTGCAAATTTTCGCTGCTAAGTAAATTTACCCCATTGCCCTTAAGCCGTACTGTGATAAGGGCTGATGCTGCCCTATGTATGTGACCTTGGCTCACCCCCTTCTTTGGGTGGTTTGCATATGAGCAGACAGCAAGTCTGCTGCTGGATTTAGCAGGAGTATTTGTATTTACAATGTCCCTTCATAGTCTCAATTTCATGTAGCAGGAGTCCATTATGCAAGGGGACCAAACATAATGTAGCTTCAATTTCCCTGTTTGCGCTGTTTAAATAAAGAAATAAGCACAGGCTTTTCATAATTGAAACAATAGGCAAAACGTTAAGCACAAGCCCTTTTCATTACACTCTTGTTGAACAAGAGGGTATACCATCCCTTTAAATGGGTAGTTCACCTTGACCCAACCTGAGAGTTCAGAAGTTAAGTAACCGGGTGAATTTTTCCTTGAAAATGAAAGAAAATTCTGGGATATGTAGTTGTTTTCCCCTTAATCTAGTTGTATATTAGGTAGGTGAAGGGCTATGTCAGCAACAATATCATCGGTACAATAAATGACTGTTGGTTTCCTGCTGCTATACTTAATATTTACTTTCTTTGAATATTTTAGAATATTTACCTCTCCTCTCAGTCACTCTTACCTGCGGGCCCATTGAAAGGAATTGCATTAGAAAGCATGATGTTTATAACAGTAGCAGAGGTAGACTTAAGATTTCTTCTCCTAACATGGGGATTCATATATTTTGATATACCAAGCACTAACAATACACAAAACAATGAATGCATAATGTATCTATAATTTAAGATCATCTTTTTATAAACTGACTGATATAAAATCTGCACAGTTAATTAGCAGTGAATCCTGCTGACTGCACTATTTCTAGGCACCCATGGCCTATGTAGCCATTTAAAAAACTGGCAAATTAGTTCTTTATATTTAAAAAATAAACCTATTAGAGGCCTGTTTGCTTTTTACACAGCCTAGCACACTTGCATACTCATAAATTAAAAGGATGAGATGGCAATGCCAACCCTCTTTGCTACATAGACTTTAACATGAGGGGGCCGATTCACTGAATTCGAGTGAAGGGTTTGAATTGAAAAAAATTCGAATTTCGAAGTTTTTTTGGGCTACTTCGACCATCGAATGGGCTATTTCGACCTTCAACTACGACCTTCGACTTCGAATCAAACGTTTCGAACTAAAAATCGTTCAACTATTCGACCATTCGATAGTCGAAGTACTGTCCCTTTAAGAAAAACTTCGACCCCCTACTTCGGCAGCTAAAAGCTACCGAAGTCAATGTTAGCCTATGGGGAAGGTCCCCATAGGCTTGCCTGTGATTTTTTGATCGAAGGATTTTCCTTCGATCGTTGGATTAAAATCCTTCGAATGGTTCATTTCGAAGGATTTAATCGTTCGATCGATCGCAGGATTTGCGCAAAATCGTTCGACTTCGATATTCGAAGTCGAACGATTTTAGTTCCCAGTCGAATATCGAGGGTTAATTAACCCTCGATATTCGACCCTTCGTGAATCGGCCCCGTAATGTAATGATCACACATGCCAGATTCATGTTAAATAGCTTAGCAAATCAGTACCCCACTGGTTACTGGGGTACACATCAGTTAATCAAAAAACACAGATTCATTCCCAAATGTACTCCTATTTGGGGGCCCAAGAGTAGAGAAAGCCAGGTGGGGTTGCTGCTTTAGCAACAATTTAGGGTTATACAGTAAATGATTCATAGAATTATATACTTCCTGTTTTAAAATTTTACTATATTAGAAGTTACTTTGGAGTTCTTTGACCTGTTCAGCCAGAATCCTTGTGCCTTTTTTATACCTTTTTTATACCTTAATAACTTCTAATGCCATTTGACATATATGCATATAAATGGTTAGCAATGTCATGCGGGTCGCGGGAGTCATTGTAGCTTGTATATTCTAAGAAAGAATGAACACGTTCTTTTAAAATATAACTTTTTTTTTTTTTTTTAAATCTAAGACTTGTAATAACAATGAGGTATGTATTATTCCATATATATATATATATATATATATATATATATATATATATATATATATATATATATATATATATATATATATATAACCACACCATGCATTTTTTCACCAAAGGGAGTGCTGGTTTGGAAACTATTGGTGTATGCAAAATTACCATGCACCCCTCTCTTTATCTATATTGCCTTGGAGTGCGGATACTCATTGGAGAATTATATATAACCACATATTCAAGGAACCTGCACATATAAAACTTCAATTATTTATTGTGTTGTACCAACTCCAATGTTTCGGTCCTTGTTAGGACCTTTCTTAAGGATCGAAACGTTGGACATTGGTACAACACAATATATAATTGAAGTTTTATATGGGAGTGCTGGTTCCTTGAATACGTGGTTATATATATTTTAACCGTGCACCCCATTTTCTGTGGTTTTGGGGATGAGGAGGGATCCCATAAATGGCCCAGTAAACATAATATATATATATATATATATATATATATATATATATATATATATATATATATATATATACAGCATGTAAACTGTGATTAATAATGTCAACAGTGATGTTGCTGTATGGTTAAGTATCATTTGGTTCTGCCATTAACACACAACAACTGCAACAGACCAACCATAAGTTTGCTTTTGGGAAGGGGTTAACACACCATTCAGTTAACAAAATGATACAGTATACAGAGCATAGCGCTCCTATCCTCTGCAACTCATGAACAGCCTTCTCTGGGGAGCCACAGTTCTTAATTAATTTAATTAACAATTCATTAAACCCCCCGCCTTCCACTTTCCCTGCTTTCCCATAATTGCAGGTATATTAACATCATAAAATCGAGCAATGCTGAATCAATTAACAAACGCCAAATGACGATGGATACAATATTGTGGGGGGAAAGCAATCCCTTAGTAGGTAATAATTAAATGTGTGTGATCAGGAGACACTGGGTAACTGTTTATGTTCCCATATAAAATATTTACTAGTAAGTTTTTGCTATAACTTTTTACTATAACGAACAGCAGCATTCTTGCAGACTGTAAAGCTTGCAATGTGGGCCATGCTTTAACAGTTACCCTGCTGAGTACAGGTGCAGCAGTCAGAAAAGCATAGCCTCTGATTGAAGCAATTGTATGGAAACAAAGATAAAGTGATAACTAAGGTGAACGCTATTTATTTAGAGAAACCTCTCGGAGAACATTTTGCTGCACCATATGGCCAACAGAAACCACTGTAAAGGAAAACAAACACTTAATTGGCCATCCCTGGGCATGGGGTCAATATATTTAAATTATATGTGTTGTTTATTTCTCTTCAGTGCTTTTTTTTTCCCATTTTTTCAGTTTTAACATTAACAACCACTACAACTATATAGTATAATGCACTGGCGTATATATATAATATATGTAAAAACATTTTTAATAAGAAGTCTTTACTAGAAAATTGAAGAAATTCTGTAATATAAACTGGCTATTCAACTTTCAAGGTGCTTTCTCCAGCAGCAGATAAACACCAGAAACTATCTCCATTTTACTGGAAAAGGATTCAGCTACCCCAGTATTAGTGCATTTTAAATTCAACAAGCCAAAAAAACCTCCAATCAGGTGCTTCCATTCATTAAATAAGAAATATTCCCTTACCTCTTGGTTAAATATACGTACTAAATAATACCAAAGTTCAAGGTTATTAAACACTGTTCAAAAATCCTTCTTTAATAAATTAAAATAATAACATTTTAATTTGACTATGAAGATTTTCATTCATCCAGGTCATAGTATATCTAGTATAGGTCAATCTAAAAACAACTAGACTTGCTGAGTAATCAATGAAGACGTTTCACTACTCTTCCGAGCAGCTTCTTCAGTTCAAATAACTGGTGTGGGAAGTTCTCTCTGAGTAAGGACCCGAACATCACTATCCTGCCAGCAGATAAAGGGAGATGCACAGTTGTGCTCAACACAACTGACTATGACTGCAAGATAACCACTCTGCTCAGTGATAGCAATACATATGAACCCTTAGGGAAAGACCCAACCAGTGGTTACAAGAAAAAGGTGATCGGTTGCCTACAACAACTTGAAAAGGAGAAAGCCATTGATCGAATTTTATACCACCGTCTGTATCCCAGGGAAGCCACACCATGCTTATACGGACTCCCCAAGATACACAAGGAAGGAGCCCCACTAAGACCCATTGTCAGCAGCATAAATTCAGTGACATACAGCATTGCAAAATTCTTGGCTAACATCTTAGCCCCGTTGGTAGGCAATACAGTGCATCATATCCAGAATGCCAAAGAGTTTGTAACCAAGATTCACGGCGTTACACTAGAGGCAGAAGAAACAATGGTATCATATGATGTCACTTCTTTGTTCACATGTATACCTACTACAGAGGCGATTGAGACTGTAAGAAATCGACTGCAACATGATAACACCCTCAGCAGCAGAACGAAGCTCAGTCCCAACCAAGTTTGTTTGTTGCTAGATTTGTGCCTTAACACCACATACTTCAAGTACAAGAACATTTTATAGACAGAAACATGGCTGTGCAATGGGTTCTCCAGTCTCTCCCATTATAGCAAACTTGTACATGGAGGAAGTGGAAAGGAGGGCCTTACTTACGTTCCAGGGAACTACGCCGACTCACTGGTTCAGGTATGTGGATGATACTTGGGTTAAAATCAGATCCAATGAAGTGGCGGCCTTCACAGAACACATTAACTCAGTGGACAATAACATCAAATTCACAAGGGAAGATGTCCATGAGAACAAACTTGCTTTTTTGGACTGTTTGATATGTATCCAAGAGGGGGGTAACTTGAAGACGGAAGTATACAGGAAACCCACTCATACGGATCAATATCTGTTGTTTGATTCCCACCATCCACTGGAACACAAACTGGGTGTCATTCGAACCCTGCACCACCGGGCGGAATGTGTGGCAACTGATACAAAGTCCAAAGACAAAGAGCAAAAACATCTCAGAGGAGCTTTGAAAGCGTGGGGCTACCCAGATTGGGCCTTTGTCAAAACAGCAGCAACCAAGCCCAACAGGAACACCAATAGAAATAACCGCCCGGAGACACATAGTAGGCGAAACATAGTCATCCCATATGTAGCTGGAGTGTCAGAGAAACTCAGGAGGATTTTCAACAAACACCACGTCCCTGTGTTTTTCAAACCTAGCAACACACTGAGACAAAAACTGGTACACCCAAAGGATCAAACACCAAAAGAAAAACAAAGCAATGTAGTATACGGAGTCCAGTGTAGCACAGATCTATATATCGGGGAGACAAAATACTGCTCTCCAAGCGAATGGCTCAGCACAGGAGGGAGAACTCTACAGGGCAAATCTCAGCTGTCTTTCTACACTTAAAAGACAAGGGACACTCCTTTGAAGACAGCAAGGTCCAAATCTTGGATAAAGAAGACCGCTGGTTTGAACGAGGCGTGAAAGAGGCGATTCATGTCAAGGTGGAGAGACCATCTCTGAGCAGAGGTGGGGGCCTTTCGACACCACCTGTCTGCTACATACAATGCTGTTCTAACATCTGTACCCCGGCGGATTCAGAACACTTCACACATCCATTCATGCAACTCTCACAAGTAACACCTGTATCTAGGAGTTGCATGACACATTGGATAATCCTATCACAACTACACAGAATCAACACCTCTGTGAGTTTCTTCAGATGTCACCTCTTTGAAGAGTTACAATGTGCCATTGTAAATGGATTAGTGGAAGAGTTTATATACCAAGAACTTCCCACACCAGTCATTTGAACTGAAGAAGCTGCTCGGATGAGTAGTGAAACGTCTTCATTGATTACTCAGCAAGTCCAGTTGTTTTTAGATTGACCTATACTAGATAAACATTTTAATTTATAATTAATAAAATAAAATCTGCAGGCAAGCAATTCTGGTTTTATAGTTAGGCAGGCAGCTCCAAAAGGAAACCAGTGAACTGGACTTCTGGACGTATAGGGGCCAATCTACCCATGTCACACTATAAAAGTTCAAGTTAGTAATTAAAAACCTAAAATGTGGGATTTATTGTATCTTTATTAAAAACACTGCAGGTTATACATGGCAACTGGTAATTTTAAGGGGCAAATTCACTAACCGGCGAAAATTCGCCAGCGTTGGCTTTGCGCACATTGAAACACTTCGCCAGGTGTAAATTCACCTGGACAATGCTAATTCACGAAGATCCGAAGTTGTGCACAGGGTACAGAAAGCTGTAAAAAGGAAAAAACGCCAGCGTTTTTTTGGGAAATTTTCAGCTTTTTTTGAAGGAATTCCTACCTACTCTATTGCACTTCGCCTGGTCTGAGGCGGCGAAGGCAAGTCTGGCGATAGAGGTAATGGTCAGTAAAATCAAAAACTTTGTGAATTTGCGTAGTAACGCTCTTTCGCCAGAGCGAAAATTCGCCTGGTGTTAAGCGTGCGAAGTTGCGCCAGAGTCTATCTCCAGCGAATTTTCGCCAGCGTTAGCCACTTCACAATTTAATAAATTTCCCCCTGTCTTAGTATTATTCCTAAAACATAACATCTTGAGTAAAAAGTACTTCTAATTTCACAGTTTTTTTTATGCAAACCATGACTTACTGATCTCAAAAGCTTGGCTAAAAATATAATTACCCTGTAAATTCATGTGTATGGATTAGGATAGAAAATACTATTTTTTAAGATTTCACCTTCAAAGATTATTTTTTTGTTCTGGTTAGTTAAAATTGTCCGAAGCATATTTCATGAATATAAAAGTATGTGTTGGGTTACAGGTATTTTAAACCGATCAAACCTTTTTTTTTGCTTATATTTTTTATTTCTTAGATCTGATTTATAATTTAATTGTTCTAATGTGCCATTACAGTTTGCCTGAATAAAATAAGCATTACATTTAATTTTGCAGAGATTAATACACGGTATGACTTTTACAAGCAACTCACTGATAATGGTAATTTGCATCTTTGACAAGTGCTTTGTTCTAAGCCTTTTAAACAGGGGACCCCGAAAAAAGCTTTTGGAAATATGCAATGTATATTAGCATACAAAGCCACTGTATCCTGAAGACAGAACAACAGCAAGTCACCAGGTTAGGAAAAATTAGCGTTTGAAGGAAATGCTTATTCAGATATAACGTGTCTCACATTATTGCTGCCATCCTTTACTATAACAAAGGTTTGCATTCATCAGTGTATTGCAAAATATTTATAAATTAATGTTGTGCTCTTTTCAACAGGGGAAAGACTAATGCAATGGTATTGCCAGGATATGACTTCAGTGCCTAAAAGCAAGGAACTTGAAAATAGTCCAAAGTTAAGGGGCTATATGACCACATACAAATGGATGGTCTCTTAGTTGAATAAACACATAACAGAGGAATCAGTCCAGAGATGTGGGTCCTTCTCATTTTTATAAAATCCCACTGTTGTAGGAAATCATCTCCAACTTTTTCTTTCAGCCCTTAATATGATTAGTGCCTCATTGGCTCCATGGCTAAATTAGCAAAAGTTGCTAACCTAAACATTAAAGCTATTTATATTTTGATTTTACAGACCAGTCCATCTAGAACAAGATGCAAAGAGCAGACTTTTCCAAGATGAATGGGCTCATATCTAAGACATACATTGCAAAGGCCATTGTTTATTTCCCTAGCACATATATTCCACCAAACTCATGGTCCACTATTTCTTTTTGTTCACAAAACATGACACTTCCATGCCCTGTTATCCCAGGCATACACACTCATTAAAATGCCTTTCAAATGCTGCCATCTTTAATTCTGTCTACTGAGATCTTTAAGTATCTACTGTTAGATTTGTAAGTATTGCGGCCTCTTCCTGTCCTTTTAGCTCTGCTCTGTCCTTACTAAAATATATCAAAGCCTACTGTCCTCCTCTCATAGCCCTGTAATGCTTTTTAATTTACTGTAGAGACAGCTATTATGACAAATGCAACCTCATTTTCTGTTAATGTTTAGATGGTTTCCAATAACCCCTAAGCATACATCAGCGTAATTCAGAGACATTACATGTCAGCTCGGAAATCACTGAATTCTGTATAAGAATTTCATAATCAGACCTGTAGCATCAGTTTTAATGACAAATAAACCTCATTCTTTGCTCGATGCTTTCCAACAATCCTTAATCTTAGCTTCTCAAAACATGCCCGATATATATGTAACAATTTAAGATAAACACAGATAAAATTGTAAATATTTAAGATAAGCAAAGGTACAATTGTAGCTATTTAGGATAAGCAGGTCTCTTGGGAGAACTGCCGTTCTCTCCTCTCCCTCCCCTCTGCACTCTTTCCCTCCCGTTACAGCACATGTGTGTGCAGATTTGCAGTCGCGTGTGTGCACACAGGGGCGGCATGGTGTCTGGTCAGGTTGCCTAGTGCTTTTAATCGGTTTGGTCTGGCCCTGCCCTGGAACACTTACAGCTGGAAGGTAGGGTTGCCACCTGGATGTTTTTTTACCGGCCTGTAAAAATGATGCTTGATGTCAATGTTATAAATAGGAAAAAAGGCAAGAATATATGAAGGCCTGTATTTTTTTCCAGTATAGGTGGCAACCATAACTGAAGGCCACAGAGGAAGGACCACCCCTTGTCAAACACTTTATTCAAGTGTAGCAGAAAGTGGTCATAAGCCTAAGGGTCCATGACATAGATAATATTATGCTAATAAGCAAAACGATATACATAGGCATTTGCCCAGCAACTAGGGAACAAGGTGAAATAGGGAGACATTAACCATAGGGGTCCCTACATAACCATATTCAAATTTATAAAGGAATACCATTTAATTTCAATTAATGTAATAGTCTGCCCCCTATAAGAATAGCCATGTTTAACACGACATCCCATTCCAGACAACACTTGTCCTTATTTCACATTAAAGGCACATTTCAAGAAGGGTTAAAAGCTGTAGACAATTTTGTTGTGAACTTATGTAGCATTATTTTCTATGGCTATTGAATGAAAACAGATATTTATCCCAGGCATTAAGAGAATGATCAATTAAAACCTCATATATAGTGAGTTCCTATGCAAGTTTTTTGCAGTGCAAAACAAAACTTGATTTTTTACCAAAAATCTGTATCAGGCAAAAAGAAAATTCCTTATTCCTATTCAGGATGTATTTTACTTTTAATATACATTTTGTTTTGAACATACTACAATTTATTTTGTTTTGTACAACTGAACTATATTTGAAAATACAAAGCTGTCTAGTAACTGGGTAAACCCAGACACCCAGTGACTGTTCATTTGTCTGCCTTGCCGTTATCTAACTCAGACTGCCACCAGGGGACACAAGCCACAACTCAGACAGCACTTTGTCATGCAGGCCAGCCAGCTGTGGGCTCCAGCCTCCTGACCTTGGGTTCTGCTCTATAGAACAGATGGTAAAGCCATGACCCCGTCCAAATCAGGCTGAATAGTACCCTTGAATATCACTATGCAAAGGAACGTGTTAACTCAGGTCAAGGCCATGGCCCCCTCTTGCAGTGAAAATTCCGTAAAGAACATGGAAGGATTCCATGCAGCAGGATAGCATTTCCATGTGGTCAGTGTGCTATTATGGGTGGGGAGGAAACAGTAAACCTTTTATCTGGGGCAGTTAAGGCTTTTGTGTAACTTAAGTTTAAAGTTTCAGTATATAAGTTTAAGGGCAGCCATAGATATTACAGAATAAAACTCAAGATATTGAGTTAAGATAACGGCTTACTAAAGCAGAACTGTATTCGTCTATTACCTCACTATTGCACTAACTTACTTGGGGGGTTATTAACTAAGCTCTGAATACCCGAAATTCCCCGAAATCCGAAAAATCCCTTATTTTTTTTTTCATGAAATCGGACTTTTAAAGAAATCACGAATTTTTCAGAATTTATTAAACCCCGAGGGCTAAAAAACCAGAATATAAAAACACGGCATCTCAAACCTGTCGAGGTTGCATAAAAGTCAATGGGAACAGTCCCATTGATTTTGGTTGTGTCGGGGGTTTTGGGCAATTTCTCGATGTTTTGGAAACTTTTGGTGAAAACTCTGATTCTGAGATTTTTGGGAAAATTCACGATAAATTCGTGAAAATCTGAGCTTTTCCCGCAAAACCGATGTATATGATAAATTTTTTTGAAAACTATATATTTATTATGATCAGCTATTTTTAAAACCTAGAAGCACATTTACTTAGCTTGAGTGAAGGATTAGAAGGAAAAATACTTTGAATTTCAAAGTATTTTTTTGGCTACTTTGACCATCGAATTGGCTACTTCGACTACGACTTTGAATCAAACGATTCGAACTAAAAATCGTTAGACTATTTGACCATTCGATTCGAAGGATTTAATCGTTCGATGGAACGATTTTTCCTTCAATCCGTCGATCGCAGTATTTGCGCTAAATCCTTCGACTTCGATATTCGAAGGATTTTACTTTGAGGGTTGAATATCGAGGGTTACTTAACCCTCGATTTTCAACCCTTAGTAAATGTGCCCCCAATTGTTTCTCAAGTGCAAACCAAAAATATATTTATCACAATCATTTATGTTCTACCATTTTATGATACAAGAGGGATTTTTAGAAACACATGGCTTCCCAAGGGTTCAAAATTCATCCTGTGCACCGAAGAACCTGAAACCAACCGCAATAGATGTAGATATATAGCACTGCCAGTGTTTTCCTGGAAACAAAACAGTTTTCCAAAGCACCAGAAAAGTACCCCTTACACCCACCCTATGGTTCAATTGGTCTTAAAGGGATACTTTACCTTAAAATGTATTTTAATTATGATGTATTATATTATATTTTTGGTATTTTGTTAATATTACCAGCTCTCAGGCTTGGAATTTCACGTGCTATGTGGTTGCTTATGACTTGACAAATGAAGCAGCAGTTAGAATTATCAAGGTATGAGGATATAAGTCACCTTGGAGTTCTATGGTCATAAAAGGTACAGCACACTGGCCAAGTGTTTTATACAGGTCAAGGAATAATAACTTCCTCATATATACTGTATGTAGCAGTGGAAAAAGTTACATAATCAACTTCAGATGAAATCACTAAGCACTGTTATAAGGAAATATTATATACATTATCATATCAATTATATACTGTAAGAGCATATGTATATGACTGTGCTGTTTGTGTGCTTCTATAGCACAGTTCTGCTCATGAGAGCCTCTAATTATGCTGATGCAGTGGGTTAAAAGGATGCCTTTCCCAGATGATTTCTTGCTCTGAGCATTTTATTAAACCTCATTTTTTTTGACAGTAAGATGTCATCTGGGAACAGGAGTCTTTTTAACCCACAGCATTAGCAGCATTAGAGGCTCTCATGAGCAGAACTAATATTACTGTATTATAAAAGCACACGTGCAGCAGAGTGATTTCTACATACTCTTGTCATAGCAATGCCTGAACTGTCAGTATGATTAGGAGGGGACACGTCCAACTGCTTTCTCTATTGGAATTCAAAACTTCATAAGTCTGGACTGGAGCTCCAGAACTGCAACAGGTAGACTCAGTCAATCAACTTTGAATATTATAGAACCCAGCTATTAAAGAAATGTAAAATATTAGTACAATGTTTAATGTTTTTTTTCCCCAAAATATCCACAGCAGATGGAAAACTTGGGTTATTTACTAAGCTCCGAATGCCCGAAATTCCCTGAAATCCGTAAAATTCGTGATTTTTTTGTGTTATAATAGGCTTTTAAAAAAAATCACAAATTTTTCAGAATTTATTAAACCCTGAGGACTATAAAGCCCGAATATAAAAACACGGCATCTCAAACCTGTCTAGGTTGCATATCAGTCAATGGGAACAGTCCCATTGATTTTTGGTTGTGTCGGGGGTTTCGGGCAATTTCACAATGTTTTTGGAGCTTTCGGGTGAGAAAAATCATGAGAATCTGAGTTTTTCCCGCTAAGCAAATTTTCGGGAAAATTTAATAATAGATAAGTGTTAGAAACCCGAGCGGCTTTGATCAGAGTTTGTAGCAGCCGATATTGAGATAAATTCGGACATTGATAAATAAACCCCCAAGTGTCCGACATAAGGCTAAGATTTGCACCAACCATACCTATATGCACCCTTCATTTCTTCATGTCACTTGGTGCAACTTTATATGCACCAAAGTAGGCTTGACAGGCAAAAAGTAGATGCAAGTGGTGTGAGGTGGGGCATGAAAAAAAAATAAATAGAACTCTAGGTCTATGTACAACCACCCTGTGCAGGGGTTATTAGCAAACATCAGGGTCACTTTGACCTAAACAACACCAAAATGTGAAAGTTTCACAGAATATACAGGAAGGCAATTTCAAATGTTAAAAAAAAATATAAGAACATAAATAAAGTCTGTAGAGAAACAAGTAGCCAGGACGCACCAAGCTTTTTCAACTTCCAAAAATACAGGTGCACGTCACACGGTATCCTCTTCTACCAGCTCCAAATATCAAAAATGTAACATTTTAGGCTCTTTATCGGCTCTTTATCAAGCTCTACATTTTTCATACATAAAAGCCTAACATATTTGTGCATGATTGGGTGCCTGCTAGAATATAAGTACTGTAAGTTTCCGATCACGAGGCTATAAAGTGTTAGGCTTTTATTTACTGTTGCTTTCCTGTACATTATGAGAGGCTCTAGGTTTTGTTGGCATTCAGATATCTATTCCATTGACTGGGGTCTATAATGTAACACCTCGTCATACTAAAACCATATCTTCATTGATTTTTTACTACTCTATTTTTGAACACAAAAGCAAGGTTTTATTTGTCATTAAGGCCTACCCTTCCCTCTTTTGTTCATGCTCAAGTAGGTGTGTGTTTACTTTACTGAATTATGTTTTTCAGAGCAAATAATTGCACCTTGCCTTGCCCTTTACATTCAAAAATGAGTCTTTTAGTTTCAAAATAAAAGCTTGAAAGTGTTGCCTATATTGCTATGACCAGAAAAAAGAGATTCACCTCGCACACCCTGGCCTTCAGGAACTCTGCCAGGTGCTCAAATATCAGGAGGGATCGGCACCCCCCTAAACCTAAATGAGAAAAAAGGCAATGGCACCTTGTGCCATTGCCTTTTTTCTCATATATTGCTATGACACCATCCATACATCCCATGCAATGATGCAAAATATTGATCTCGTTACAGATCAAGTCTGCAAAGTATAGCTAAATTCAGTTGGTTAGGCAGATTCAAAGGGTACCACTGAAGAGGGTTTTTTTTTTTGTTGCGCCACAAGGGGCTGCAAATATTACACATGTACTTATCACCAAGCACATTGCACCAGGTGTGATTCCTAAGAATGAAAAGCTATTTTGCCTTTTAAAAACTGATCCCTGCCTATTTATCCATTATAAGGATTATATTGTCTACCTTATCCATTATTGTGGACTGGGAATGGACTAGCTTCCGCTTAGATTTTGGAAGCATTAACAGCACCTAGACTGCATTATATGAACATGCTGGGCTTCTCTGTAAAACATCTGTTTGCAGCAAAACTTGTAGTCGCAGATGGGAAGTCAGCATGCATTAGGATACAGGCCGACTGTGATGTGTTAGACATCATATTTATCCCCATAAGCTTCTTTTCGTTTTAGCACAATGTTCCTAGCAGTGACTGCTCTGTATAAACTGTCCCTTTCAAACATTCAGACTTTTATTTGCAGCTTTTCACATCTTATAGCTCTTTTAATATCTGTAAACTCCTAAAATAGATCACAGCAAACAACCTAGTGGTTAAAGAGGAATTTACAAATATATATATGTAATTATATTTGGTGTTAGCAAAATATAAAATTTCAGACTATTTCACTGCAAGAAAATGGGACACATATGATATTATATACATTATGAGCAACTATTGTTTTTTTATCCAGTTTATACAAAAAGTGGTGTTTACACAGTGCAAGGTGGGGCTGAATAATGGGACATATTTACTGAAGAATGATACTAGACGGTACAAGAAGTAAACTTCAGTGCTCTCTTTTGCACCCCACAAATGTATTTCTTTTCGCAAAGGAGCAGGAGGTGGGCAATAGTGCATGCATTATGGCAGAATGGCTTATGTAACACTTCATACCAGGACAGTACAAGTTACAGCCTACAGCTGTTTCATACTATAACTCTTTGCATACACCAATAAACAAACTCTGTGTATGGATGCTGGGTGTTGTAGAACTAGAGCTGCAATTTCCATGCTTGATGGAGTCATCAGACCTACAGATCTGCCTTTATTTGTGGTGGGTTTATGCTGTAGCAACAATGTGTTTGTGGAAGCATGGTAATCTATATCTTAGGATAATGTTGTGTGCTGGGTTAATGTTATGTGGTAGGTTTAATTCTGCTTATTGTGTTTTATTAGGTGAAGTTGAATGTTGAGTTATTTTAATGTTGAGTGTGTAGGGGTTAATGTCGTATGAGAGGTTTATATATATGTGTGTGTGAGGACTAATGATATGTGGGGGAGGGTAATGTTTTTTGATTATAGGGGGTATTATTTTGAGAGCTTCCAGATATAAATGTTGTGCATTAACGGTTAAAGTGACAATGCGTGGGTTAACTTATGTGCCGCGGCACCACTGCATACGTAGAACGTGGGCAATGTCAAAGAAACTCCTGTCTCAACTAAATATGACTATCTATCACCTGTCTCTCTCTCTGTCTATCATCTATCTCTATGTGTCTATCTCTTTCGCTCTATCTCACTTTGTATGTCTATATAATGCTATTAATCTACCTCTTTCAATTATTTTTTAATTTAAAAAATAGACAAAATAAGTTAAGCTAAAAATATTTGCACCACACAAAAAAACATTACTTATGCTAGTTTAGTTATTGTAAAATACAATGCATTATCTTATTACAGAGACAAATGAAATGAATAATTGTTTGTTGAAATAGGACCCTATGTGAACTGCCAATGTCATATTTCTGAGCTTTCAGGTCTTTGATTTACAGATTCATGTATATAGAAATGTTTGCTTGTTGAAAGTGACCGAAACACTGGACTGACTAATTCTGTATTTCTTTCTGTATTTATATGTATTTATATGCACCTGGGTAATGTGTTTTTCTATAACGGCAGTGCTCCTCTTTGAACTTTGTAAATATATATATCTATAGCACATGTAAAATGGAAATATTTGAATAAAGGAAAACGCAGCAGTGAATTCGTTTATATCAATCATTTCCTCTGGAATCTTCTAACTCCGTTCTGCAGGAGGATAAGAGACAAAGGCAGTGTCATGGTGTTCGTTGTGAAACGCATGCTTCCTTTTGCCTGATCTCTTATCAAACACACAGGATTGTGTAAAACACAGCTCTCTCTCCCCACAAGACAGGCAGCGATCTGAAGCAGGCGCTAACCCTCAGATGTTCATTCGCATATAACTAAAAGCTGACAGAAAGTTTTCCAGCAGCCCTCCAGCTAACAGATTGCAAATAGAAGTGCCTCTCTCACTCAGTCCTGCAGCCACTGGGATGTAGGGAATATGGAAAGGGTTTATTACTTCTATTTATGTGTTATACTGTTAACTGAGACAAACAGAGACATTATATAGCATCTGTAAATATTGGTATATATGCCTGTACTTGGTAAACACATGTATTTCTTGTTGAAATATACAAAATCGTATTGTGACTAATCTGCTTGAAAGTTTAATGTTGGCTATACAGATAAGGCATCTGTTATACAGAATAATTGGGACCTAGAGGTTTCCAGACATTTTTGTAATTTGGACCACCATACCTAAAAAAAACAGAATTGTTTATGCTAGTTTAATTATTGGAAATGGAATGTTCGGAGCTTTCCAGATAATGGCTTCACTGGTAAGTGATCCCATACGTGTTATACCGGATTCATGCTGAGCAATACCTAAGCTGGAAGTATTACTCACGAAAGTGGCACATTCACATGCTGAACTGTATGTGACAGATATATTCTGTATGCCATTGCAATCCTGCTTGCTTGAGATGAGTTCTTAGAGTCAGAAACACTTAACAAGAAGCTGCTTGTAAGGTATCAGCTAGTGCAGTGCCGTCCTATAGTTCCCATTTAGTGGGACAATATGTTCAAAAACATATTAAAATTATTGAAATATTAAAAAATATGATTTCTACTTTTTTGTTACCAGAGAGCCCCTGGTGAAGTGCAAAGGTTCTCAGTATGCCAAACTGTATAAGCACCCCTGGTTTTTTGTGCACACATCCCCCTTATCTTTATATTTACAATTGTACAAATACTTCAGTGCTAGGGTTTGAGACACAATGGGGCCCATTTATTAAGCCTCGATTTTTTCTGGTCAAGGTTTTTAGGGGGAAATTTTTTATGGAAAGAAAAACTAAAATTTTTAGAGATTTATCATACCCCAAAGCTGCTAAAAATCTGAAACAGAAAATATTCCATCTCAAACCTATCTAGTTTGTTTCTTGACATTGTGATCTGTGATGGGTAATCCGTAAAATTCAGGGTTTTCAGAGAGTCAATCAAACAATACAAAATAACTCTCAATTTTGCCATGAAACATTATTAATAAATGAGTTCAAATCGTGGAAGGGAGTTTGGACGGATTTGTTTTCATAACAAAATCTGATTAATTGTAAAGTTTTAGTCAATCAGCCCCCAAGTGCTGGATCCCAGTGACTGAGCCTGTAATACAGGTATTGGATCCGTTATCCGGAAACCCGTTATCCAGAATGCTCCGAATTACGGAATGCCAGTCTCCCATAGACTCCATTTTATCCAAATAATCCAAATCTTTAAAAAATGATTTCCTTTTTCTCTGTAATATTAAAACAGTACTTTGTACTTGATCCAAAATAAAATATAATAAATCTTTATTGGAAGCAAAACCAGCCTATTGGGATTATTAAATGTTTACATGATTTTCTATTAAACCTAAGGTAGGAAGATACAAATTACGGAAATATCCGTTATCCGGAAAACTCCTGGTCCTGAGCATTCTAGATAACAGGTCCTATACCTGTACCAGTACATAATTGGGGATTCTAGAGGGACTCTAAAGAGATATTTCCGCAAAAGTACCAGGAATTATATTAACCAGTCTCAACTTGCATGCGAGTATTGCTGGATGCAGAAATATAACTCAAAACAGTGCCAGGAATTGTATTGACGAGCCCCAGGTCCTTGCTTGCGAGTATAGCTGGATGCTGAACTATATGTCATAAGAGTCCGGCAATCACTGAGGACACTGGGAGCCATACTAGTTTCCATTCCAGCTGTAACTATAAAAGAATTCTCATAAAGCAACAATAATAGTTTATCTCTACTGGTCAAACACATGATTCTGCTGCAAATTTTCAGCAATGGATGTTTACATGTGCCTAGAAAAAAAATTATGGCAGAATGAATTAGTCAAAGATACACAGAAGGAATATTATGATAGAAAGTAAAATGTCACCATCTATAAAATGAAAAATGATTATGAACTCTCCATGTTGTATGTGCTGTACCTTTTGCTATAAAGAATTATACTTTTCTGTGGCAGGCATGTGTCCATATACTATGGAAAGTGCTTTACCTGCAGACCCCTGGTGGTACATGGAGCTAATGCAGCCAGTCTGTAGGACAGCCAGGATACAGAAACAAAATTAAACTAAAATGAAAGTTTTATTTTGTTGAGAATGCAACAGTTTCAGATTTGTTTAAATGCATCTGTGCATTCATACTGCACTGGAAGTATCTGCTAGCGTTGCTCACTAGAAGGTTAACAAATTGGTGGTATATGGTAATCCCACCTGCACACCACAAATGCAAGTAGGACCACCAAGTGAAGCAAGCCTTGTGCAGCCTTTGTTTAGTGCTCACTTGCCCCTGTGAACACTATGCACTAAGCTCTGTGTTCTGCACTGAAGTGTAGTTTACATCTGCAATTGACACCCATTTAATAAATAAGAGTTATAATGCCCTCAGATTGTAAGCATTCTGAAATAATAAATCATTAAAAAAAAATACTTTTTTATTTGAGACAGAATTAGTTATGTGTTTTTATTATAAAGTAATGTGCTTGTTGCATTCTTTATCCTTTCACAGACCACTTGTTTCTAGTGCTAATAAGCAAGACACTTCTAATGCACAGCACTGCAGAATATGCTATAAATACTTGTTAACAATGCTATACTGTATAATATGCAGTTTTAATGTATAACACAGAACAGCAATGACATCTAACATTAAAAAAATATTTGACAATGCTAGGAATATTGATATTTACTCTGTTACAGTCTCAAACATAAATAATAGAATAAATAATTTTACCTGTCTATATAGATTACCAACACGTATCATTTTTACACTCTAAATTGAAGCTATTATTCCACGAAATGTATTTACTACCTATCAAATTATGACACAATTATTCCTCTCCCTTTTCTATTGTGAAATTCCCCCAACTCCCAAAGTGACAGCCACACTCCACCTCCAATGTGGATACACCCTAATTCTCTCAATGCAGAGCCTGCCAAGTTTAACCCTGACCTTTCGAAACATTTGGAGATAAAATGTTTCTGAGAACACAAACAAAAAACACAGTTCACACAAAGCAGGACTCACAAATATACTGTAGCATTCCCAGGGCACTCACATAAGCCATATTATTGCCATAGATTCTGTGTTGGGGTGGTACTTTAAGTTTCTTTGTTGAAATTTGATCTGTGTCATGCAACATATTTAATGGCAATATATGGCAAAATTCACGGAGCTGGCATGGAAAAGTTAATGCATAGATGAAGGAACTTGCAATAAAACCCATACTATTAAATCACCTTGAACACAGATGGGGGGGGGGGCGATTCACTAACTTCGAGTGAAGGATTCGAAGTAAAAATCTTTAATATACGGTAAGCTTCCTCATACTTCAGTAAGAAACTTTTGACATACAATCAATTAAAAATTCTGCATTGTTTCTGAAATAATCAAGTTTATCTTCTATATTTCTCTGCCAGCATCTGTTTCATTCTGTCTTGCTGCAAAAATGTAAAACGTCACATACTATTGCCTTTATTAAAGCAGTTTTCAATATGAATGCATCCTGTGAAATTCATTTCCAGTTACACATTACATAAAATATCATATATATCCAACATGCATCTAAGGCTAATAGCAACAAAATGATACCCTGCATTTTGACTATTGTAACTATCAATGTAGCTTTAGCTTGATGAGAGAAACATTTCTTGTGTTTTATCCCAAATATATTTCAACGAAGTCTATGAGTAAACCAGGAATTAAATTAGGAGAGAAATTATCAGCATGAATGGTATTCCACTGTAGTCAGTGTGTGCGTGTGTATTTTAGTTTGTACCCACACATTCTTGGACTTAATGGGTAAAAACGAAGCCAATTGTTGGCTTAGTCCTTGCAAATTTTGCACCTTAGTAGTGAATAGTAGATAAGACATTTTATTTTCCATTTATTATAAATGATAAAAGGCACAGGAGGCAATACAAATATAATTGAGTACACAGAGCCCCCTGTGCAAATGTCCATTGACTGGGAGTTGGCATCCAGACACATCAAGATATCATTTATTATTTACTGGGTACACATTGCTGGCATTATTTTACTTTATGCATAGGAACACTTATATAAGAAGTGCCCTTATACTGTCTACTTAAAGGAAAACTATACCCCCCAAACAATGTAGGTCTCTTAAAAGATATTGAGTAAAACAGCTCATGTGTAAAACCCTGCTTCATGTAAATGAACCATTATCATAGTAATATACTTTTTTAGTAGTATGTGCCATTGGGTAATCATAAATAGAAAATTGCCATTTTAAAAAATAAGGGCCGCCCCCTGAGATCGTAAGATTCACTGTGCACACATACAAACCACATGTAAGGTCACATGAGCCAATTAACAGAGTTCTGCCTTTTGCTTCCTCACTTCTTCCTGTTACAGTTAGTGTTGTAGTATTTCTGGTCAGGTGATCTCTGAGGCAGCACAGATAGAGTCACAAAATGGTGGTTCAAGGCAAGAGATGTAAAAGGGCAATATTTATGAAAATGTATATTCCAGTTTGGTAAGATTCTTTAATATGTCATTCAATTTGATATAAACTATCTGTTGCTTAAGTATTCATTTTGGGGGTATAGTTTTCCTTTTAGGTAAAAAAAAACCTAAAAAGTAATGTATACCTTAATTTAATAATACAAGTAGCACAAATAAAATAGAGCGATGTGCCCCAATAACTAATTTAATTATGTCTTCTTTAAAACAGGAAACAGACAAATTAACCCTCCAAGTCAAAGCTCTGTCCACTAGATTAATACCTTTTCCACCAACAAATCAAGGCCTATTTTGAGCCTCTGCCCATTTCACAATATGGCTTACTGTGTGTAGAGGCAGAAAATATGACAGAAAAGGGGAAATACAGGTTAAGAAAAACAGAGAAAACTATAGAAAGAATTGAGAATGGAGGGAAGGGCAAGAGAAAGAAAGAACAAAACCAGAAAATGTATACTAAAGGACAAAGAAAGAAGCAGAAGTGAAAACATTGAGAAAGAAGGGGGCAAGGGAAGAGGGGTAGTATTGATAGAACAAGAGAGAGAGAGAGAGAGAGAGAAGGAAATGGAGATAGGGCAGGAATCAAGGTAGTTTGTCAATGGCAGAAATAGAGCTGAAAAAATAATAATAATAAAAAATGGTGGCAAGGAGTACAAAATATTTTGGTGATTGGGTGTGAGGCTCAATAGGTGGACACCAGCACTCCTGTGCCAAACTCATGTACCCTTTCAGTAATTTCCAGTGTACTGTTCTTTATTGAGTTCTGAAATAATAACAATCATCTTCATCCTTAGTAAATAGTTTAAATATGCAGGTAGTTTTAACTCAGAAGATGCAGTGAGTTTTAAACATGGATTGGATGCTTTTTTCGAAAATCTGCATTTTTGAACAGAATAAAGAAAGATTGAAAACAGGCACTGTAGTTGCACATTACAATATTGTTTCGGAATAATTATTCATAAAAATACGTTGGTATCACAAATAAATATGCATGTAAACAATGTTGTTTGGGAGGAACATTTAATTGTTTAAGTTTCGCAGATATGTAAACAGTTAAGTAACAGGAAATATAAAGCTAACTATAAGGATCATACTGACTATTGGTGGCACATAATGTAGAGGTCCTGATTGGGTGCTGGATGGATGTCCATCAGCTGGCCAGGCATTCTTATCTTGTAAGTTATTATTTTCTTCTGTTGGACCTTATTCTGTATATGTTTTTTTTTTCATACAGTCTTTGTACAGTCAAACACTGGTAAAGTCATTTTTGGATAGTAGGTTGTTTGTTTGTTAGCATTTACCTAATTTTCAAACAGACCTAAAGCTACTTAGTATTTTTGAAAAAACTGTTTAACAAGGTCCGTGTCTCACTGACGCATTTCAAGAGGCTCAAAGTGGCCATAGATGTGCAGGTTTACCTGCACTATTGGACGAAAGAATGGACGACCCCATCTCCCAATCTTCCACAAACCTTCAGTTTAAATAAAGTAGTAAAAGAACAGATCAGCCGGTGTTCTGCCATGACAGCAATCGTACGAAAGTTTATGTCCGACAAAAGCTTGTGACAGTCTCTCACTGAAAATCGGCAGCTAACCTGTCCAATCGAAAAATGACGGGACACGGTCGGAAAATCGTATTATATCTGTACTCCCACTCCATTCCACTGGAGTTAGCTTAATTCATTAAGATACAAGTTTCTGCAAACAAGGTGCGAGGTTCAGTAAAATAGTAAACTCTCCTTCATCTCATTATAGAATTAACCTCTGATTTTATACCAGAAGCTGTACAAGGCCAGTGGCACATGGGGCATTCAGACTGCTGCTGGCATCCTGTGGAAAAACGCAGCAGTAAAAATGTCAGTAAGCCTGTAAACATTTCTTGTCACCTAATGCATGTATTTTTGTACTGAAGTGTGCCTATTAATGCTTCTTGTGCAATAGCCATAGAAAGAGGCAATATGCCCAGCACTGTTTTCTGCCATATGGTGGCAGCAGACAAAGCCTGTGTGCTACATGGCAGCAGATTTGGGAGAAGACTGAAAACAGTAAAAACATGTATTTTGTATGCATATATATAACATATATATATATATATATATATATATATATATCCTATATAATAAAGTTGAAGTGTCTCTGCATCCAGTCCCTGTGTCCGTGGGATTGCACTACTGCGCATGTGCCCCACCGACCGTCTCTGGCGGCCTATGTTCTAGCACCCGTTAATTTAACGGGCTTAATGTCTAGTATATATATATTTTACTGTTACCCTGCATTGGCAACAATTATATGATCACTATTTCTAATATTGTTTATATAATTAAGCTATTAAGCAGGCACAGGGGAAGCCTTTTTTCAATAGGGTCCACCTTTGCATTTCAGACCACCGAAACAAGGGGTTTAATATGTAATTAAAGATAAAATACATGTCACAATGCTCCCTTGTGATGTTGAGCACTGTATTACCTTTGTCCTACACAATGATAAATGGATCCCCAGATTTTGTAAGAGAAACTTTTTACCAGATATTTGTGCAATTTTATCTTATTTTTTTTTTTGGACTGATTTTTTTTGGACACTACAGTTTTACTATATATTTGCTCCATAGTATGCAATAAATGGTTACATGTTGCTTGCCAAGCATACAGGGAAAAACAAGTCCCATAGGTCAATTATAAGGGTCAATTTTATCACTCCTTAAAGCGATGCTGACAGATTCCTATAGAAATCATAGGAACGTGTCAGTATCAAGTAGTTGCAGCACCCGGAATAGTTCCCCTGAAAGCCCCACCTCAAACCCGCCCCAAGCCCTGTGAAACCTGCATTGACCTGACCCTAAAAGATCTTCTGTGCTGTTTCAGTGACATTGGGCTGGGGGCAGGGCCGGACTGGGAGGAAAAAGCAGCCCTAGCAAAAGTATCAAAGCAGCCCATGTATTCACGCGCATGCAAAGCATGATATTTCCAACCTCAATATTAACTAGAACTAGTTCAACTAGAATCAATAGATATTTTAAGTGTCCATTACCATATAATCCCCAGCAATATTATACACCCTATGTGCTGGAACTGGACCTTGCAACAGGTATCAGATGGATAAGTGGCCCTATACTTATAGTATATTCTAAATTTTCATTTGTGTGTCCCCAGCTAGACTTGCACCCTGGCAGATAAGAGGACTTTAATTACCATGTGTGTCATAGGGCCTACTTGAATAGACTAGGCTGTCTCATGCAACAGCTCATTTACATTTCTAAAGTGAGTGGCTCATTTACATATTCAATACATACCTAATTTGCATTTTTAGGTGAGCAGCCCATTTACATTTTAAAGCATGCGGCCCATCGGGCATTTGCCCGGACACACAGATTGGCAGTCCGGGCCTGGCTGGGGGCGGCATGATCCTTCCTGTGCAAAGGTTCGCGGGGCTGTAACTAATGAGGGTCGAACTGGGGAGCCCAAAGGGCCTGCTGTCCGAGGACCCCCTCCACCACCCTTGCTGCGTTGCCGGTGCCACCACACAGCGTGTGTGCACATGTGCGCACACGCAATGTGTTTTGCTGTGACCGCCAACTAAGTAATTGTTACTTTAAGTTCCTAAATCTGACTGTTTTGCCAACCTGACTGTCCCTTCTCATCCTGTAAGTTAGAATTGCTAATGCCAACAAAATACTGAAGCTCAAATATGGCAGCCCATTCATAGATGAACATGGGGGATCAGATAGGTAATGTAAAAGCATTGGGCAAATACTTTTATGGCAATATTATATATAGCATGCAAAGGCAATGTTATGATAGATGTAAAAAAAATAGTTACATTGCTGGTATCAGTATCTCTACATATTATATATCATAGTCTATATCAACCAATTCATGCAAAAAGTTATTGGTCAATATTACCTAGCTATTAACACTTTATTATTATGCTGTTCCTTGTAACAGGATAGTACTACAATGTGAGGCAGTGGATGCCTTCTAAACATTAATGTTGCCTGTCTGCCTTTTCATATACAACTATCTGGAATGTGATTTTACAATAAATGCTATATAAAAGAGAGAGTGATGTGCCACCAGATGAGTTTTTATGTTGTAATGGGAGGGTTTTTCAATGCATTGGTGCTGCTTTTTTTTTTTTAAAAAAAAAAAAAAAAAATATATATATATATATATATATATATATCACATTCCAATGAGTATCCGCACTCCAATGCACTCTAGTATGGCTTCTCCAGCTGGGGTGCGTGGTTAAAATATATGTATTTATATTTTGTGAAGAACCAGCACTCCCATATTTAAAAATATCGATTTTTATTTCTGTTGCATTCCAACGTTTCGGTCCCTGTTGGGACCTTTATATATATATATATATATATATATATATATATATATATATATATATATATAGAAATGCTGTATTTTTGTATACTAAATATAAACATGAACTTGCTGTACCACAAGCCTAATCAAACAAATAATTTATGCTTTCAAAGTTGGCTACTTTGTTAAACATCTTTGCAAGACTAAGACTGTGCACATGCTCAGTGTGGTCTGGGCTGCTTAGGGATTGTCATAAACAAAGCTGCTTGAGTTCTGCATGGCTGGGAAGTAAGGCGGGGGCTCCCCCTGCTGTTCATAAGTATGACTGTTTCCCTGCTCAGCAGTTAGGGACCATCTGACAATTCCTATCCACAGCAGTAAATGAAGGGAGAATTTCACTGCATACAGTCAGGTTTCTTATAAAAACGGTACACATTTTTTAATTATAGTATATTGGAGATAGGTTTCTTTTTCATTAAAGAAAGTAAAAATGGAATTTTATTTTTTTTGCCTTTACATGCCCTTTAAATCCAACAGTGAACAAATCCTTCTGCTCCTACTTCCCGGAAGGTACAGCTGCAGATAGACGGAATACATTAGTGTGCCATAAAACTGCTCCATTTCAAGCATATATCTTCCTGTACCTGAAACTTTTTATAATGTGAATATCATGCAGAATAGTAACTCTACTCCAAAGTCAAAGTATAAATGTTATCACACTATTCTAAATATCATGTGTTGCCTGCACCCAGGACTGCTGCAGGGCACCCTGGGATTTTATTTGTTTATGCAGCAATATATGGGCCTCGGGTCCTCGTGCCTTCCTCCTCCTAGGCAGCCAAGGCAATACTCTGGTCCCAGTGGTGCTTATGAAAAGCTTGCTGTGCAGATCAAATGAACAAGATTTCTGATGGCAGCCCTGCCTGCACAGGAATAGCTAAAAAAACTGGAATTGTAAGTAAGGCAAGAACTTCCAAGGCAGCAGTCACTACTAGATGTGGTTGAAAACAGAGACACCCTGGCTATTGAGAATTACGATATCTTCAGAACACTGTAAACGAATGTCAAACATGGCACTCTCTATGTATCATCTGGGTCTAATACCACTGACTTCCATTGCATCTGCCTCACTCTGCACAAGTGCCCGTTTTGTAGCTGAAATCTGCCTCATACTCAATAATTTGCAGATTCAACTAAATTTAATGTACAAGCTATGGGTGGTATGAGATGTCTTGGTGTTTTCTATGCTTAAAAAAAGCCAGTATCCAAAAATCCTCCATCTCAGACCTTTCAAGTTCCTGCTTAAGTCAATGGTTGAGGCACCTATCTCAATTTGAAGTTATTGTGGTATACTGTGGGTTATGCCCTTAAAAACTAACTTTTTCGGGCAAAAACTCCAAAAAAAATTCCCGAATCAACGATTCGGGAAAAGTAAGAGAAAATTTGAGAGATTAGGGTTTTTGCTCTATTTTATTGAGTTTTTACACAATCTAGTTTTTTTTTTTATCAATAAATAAGCTAAAATCGGGCATGGGAGTTTGGTCAAGCTTTTTTTATTAATATTATGAGAAAACTTCATATTTTAATAAATATCCCCCTTCATTTCACATCTGCAATCAAAACTATACTAAAAGCTGAGATTAAGCACTCTCCTTTTACCATAATAATTCCACTTACGCCCCCTATGTTTTTTGATGCAGCCTAATTAAAAGATTAGGAGTATTTGTTATTTTAAGTTAACAGTTAAGAATTGCTTTACATCTTCCTTGATGTGCCCATCACACTCACACTAGTAGTGCTCCTTTGCACCTATGCATTTCATTCATAGCACCCTTACATACACTAGCCTTCTTTTCACCCTCACATAGGTGGTAACTGTTTTTCTTAAACTCACTCTCCTTTCTTTAGGAGCGTCCTATTTGTGTTTGCATTTATCTTTATTGTGCAATATTAGATGAAAGCAACACAAACATCTAATGTTACTGTAACGTGTCTGAGTATGTTTTGTGATTGAAAAGATCTATTTCAGATTAAAGACATTCCCTGGATCCATGGAGTAGCCTATGCCCAATATTCTTGGGATGGGAACATTACATGAATATGGAAACTAGTACAGTTATTGCATATTACGTGATCTTCTGCATGGGCCCTCTGAAACAAGTGGGTATACGTATAATATTATTAACTCCTTGATGCCTAACTTTTATTTTACTGGATTATTGGCACTTGCCACTTTGGCCACTACATAAATTAAACTGAATCTGTACCCTCTGCCAGCTGTTGCCTATTGGCTGATGTTTGAAACTGAGAAATGGCAAATCCACATCCATATTATGTGACTCTTACCAGAAACAGATCTAGGATTTATGTTGTTGCCTGTGGAAAAATTTAACTGGAAGACACTACCACACATATGTGCAGGTCCTACTTGAGCAAAATTCAGAAAAAAAGTCAATAAGATTTAGACTATATTTAGAGAATATAACACCATAATGGTAGATCATTTTTTTGTGCTATAATATAAAAGGCAATAGAATATTCAAATATATGTATATGTACATGTCCTATAATGTGGAGATGTGTGTGTGTGTTTGAAATTATATATTTTGTATATAAAGACATGCGTGAATAACTTGAACTAGAGAACAGCTGTAGTCAAGATATGTATATAATTAACTCTTTTTCCATTTTTGCCCCAAAGCAGCAATAAATCCGAAAATAATTCAGCTAAAATCTATTGAATTTATGTCAATGCCAGAGGTCCCTTTAACAATTTGAAGATGTCTTTTCTCCTTCATCATTTTCTGGTGTTTTACACAGTTTTTTGCTTGAAAATTCGATACATTTGTGTTTTTAAGCCATAAACTCCAAAAATTTTAGGGGGCAGATTTATCAAAGGTCAAATTTCGAATAGTCAAACGATTTTTACTTTGAATCGTTCGAATCATTCGATTGGATCGAATTTGAGTAATTCGATGGTCGATGTTCCCAAAAAAATGCTTCGAAATTCGAATATTTTTGCATTCTA